>CALYLW010000437.1:0-487070 GCA_944989445.1 Ampullaceana balthica
CTTGCATGCAATAAATGGTACATTTAACAGTGTATGTGCTGCATTGTTTAATTTCAAGGATGTCACCATCCTCATCTCTCACAATAACAGTTTTGAGATCTTCAAATGAAATAGGTCCTCCAACATGGTGCAACGGAAGGCGCATGTGAAGTGCATCTCTGTTGTGAGGATGCACAGTGTACACTCTTCCCAAAGCATTGTCTGTCACATATCCTGGGAAGTCTGCAAGAGGTACACCTTTTTTTTTATTTGCCAGACCTTTTGACTGGCATCCCAGCGAACATGTCTAGGCACCTCAGAATGCAGCAATGTTTTTGCAAGAGGATCTGTTTTGCAGAGATCAAAAAAGGCTGTTAATGTAGTCTTTAGTGGAGTGTCAGTCAAATGTGCTGTTGGCTGTCCTGGTTTATAGTATACTCTTTGGCCTCCTTCAAGATGTACTGCCAAGTGAACAACTGTTGGATAATTTTGATGGATGGTAAAGTTGAGCAGGCGCCACACTGCCTCACTGCTACTAATGTATCGTCCTTGTTGATAATTGGTAACCTCATCAAGCCTGTTTGGCATTTCATTTGCAACAGCAAACATGGCTGCATCACTTCCCTTGGTAACATACTTGCAAATGTACTTGATGCTTTTGACTGAGTTGCAGTACTCCACATTTATGTGTGCTTTGAAGATTCTGCAGTGTAATGGAGAATAGGGTACAACCCAAGAGTTATCAACATCCTCCAACATTACAGATTCGGTTGCTCTACCAGGGGCAACATGGCCACCATCACCTGGTTTTCTGCGGCGATATCCATCCTCTCCTGTCTGTGTCTCTTGCACATTTGCCTGGGAAACCTCTTACTGCACTTGACATCAACCATGCACGGTGCCTTGCGATTCCTATTGCAGAAAGGGCCACGAATCATGTTTTTTGTGACAACATCGTACAGAATAGGATCTTCTTCTTTGTCTGGGATTTCTGCACTTATAATGCTTTCTACTTGGTCTGGGCGAATTTTGGTCTTTAACCAAAACAAAAGATGCATGTGTGGCAGTCCTCGCTTCTGCCACTCAATGGAATACATGAAGCAGACTACTTTTCCAAACACTTGAACATCCTTGATGACATGCATCATTTTATTAACTTTTTGTTGAAACACCCTGGCAACCAAGTCAACACGATCTGCTGACACTTATTCTGGAAGCAATTCAACTGTTATCTCTGGCCAGCTTGGGTTACAGGTGAAAGTGATGAAGAGATCAGGCGTGCCTCTATGACGTACATAGGTCATTCCATCCTGTGCATATTCATGCATGTAACGGGGCCCTCCACTGAAGGATGAAGGCAGCACAACTAATTTGCCAAGATTTTCAGAAGTCACATTGTTGTCATTCCTTACTGCCTCTAATAGTACACCATAGTCCTCAGCTCTAAGTTTTGTTTGGTTGAGTCTGATGAAACGCAATCTCTCATTCTCAACCTTAGCATACATATCCACTATGTATTGCTGGAAAAGGCGCGGGCATCTGAGGAGTGTATTAAATTCATTGACTCTTTGCATCATGCGATATGCATAGTAGTCATTGCTTGTGGCCTTGTTTACATCTTTTATGTTCAAATCATAGCCATCTTCTCCTCTAACGAATAGCGGAGGGTACTGAAGTGGATCATATGACCTGCGAGTGTCTTGAATCCTTTGAAGTGGCATTTGTGAGCAACTTCTTGAATGCAGCACAATGTCCCTACGATCACCTAGCTCTCCTGCAATCATGATGGCCACTTCACTAACAGATGGTGCATTGAATCTGCCTTTGTGTTCCTTTAATGGTGCTTTGCCAGAATTTTTGATTTTGTAGTCCACTTGAGTGTTATCCATAATCTCAGCAGCCATTTTAAATGACCTCACATAGCTGTTATGCTGATGCAGAATTCTTTGCAGTTTGAGGACAATGTTTCTGTCAACAGGACTGTCAAGCAAATCCAGTCGTCTTTGCACTTGCTCATCTTCTCCCAAGAAGTAAATCTGGAGATATTTGCTGTCTACAGCATTGACTGGATGAAGAGGTCCAGCATGGTGGTACACTTGGCCTTGGACCTTGAATTTTGGTGTCCACCCATTATTCACGACAACATTAGACTTGAAGGAAGTCATGGCAAACATATTATTGAATAGTCTAATATGTTTCACAAAGGCCTTTGATTGTGCAGTTTCACCATTCAACAGACTGCACAATGGTTCTGGTGGCTTTAGAATTGGTGGCAGTTTGATTTTACCACTGGAGCAGCACATGCCTGGAGTTTCTCCTTTCCACTTAAATGCACTACACTTTAGACAAACATTTGCCATTCAGCCAATGTCAAGAAGATTGTTGCTTTCATAGTCATATGATGGGTTGTACATGAAACCATCATGCATGTGGGCTTTCCATTTCAAAGTGATGGCAACATTTCTCTGTTTTCTTAAGCCAAGAAGACGTGCCACATGCTGAATAGGTCTTTCAGCTGATCTAGCAAGTCTGTGGCGGACCTGATCTTCCTGGAGACGTGATTGCCTTTGCTCAGGTCTTTCAGCTGATCTGGCAACTCTGACAACCAATAATACAGCACATTGCGTTAACAAAAAAATATGTGACTGTAAAGTGAGACATATCAAGCTAGAAATGCCTTCTTGTTAATCTCGACACCAAAATATGTATTATTTTTCGTCTTAATTTGCAATAATTTATTTTATTAGATACCCCGGGGCCTCACACGGACACGCCAAGCCACAATATATAAAGGGATATTTATGTGAATATTAAGGTTTATGTCAGGTGTGTATTGGGTTTATTTGTTTTAAAGAAAAATTTCGAAACGCAAGGTTTGAGCTTAAAATTTACCCTGCTGGTATAGTTTAAGTTATGCAAAAAGTATAAACACAGCTGCTAAGCTATAGTGTTTATGCCACACTGGGATGGACGATATTATTGACTCCTACCCTCACCAATAAAAGGAGAAACTTTGCCCGGGTTTTAAATTTGCATGCAATAAAGGGTACAGTACTGTATATTTGCATGCAATAAAGGGTACATTTAACATAAAGCAATGTGATTGATAACATTTTTGGCCGTTCAATTTTTTTATAGAGCTCATATTAGGAAAAACTACATTTTGGGCCCCCGGCCCCCAGTATCTTATATATATGGAACGAAACTGTTTAATAACCTTTCCGGTATAATTTTGTGTACGTGTACCAAATTTCACGTTATTTGGTTGTTTGGATCTTGAGTTAATAGGGAACATCCAGAGAGACGACAGACAGACAACAAATGCTGCTTATGTGTATGCTATATGGGCAAGTACCCGGCTTATCCCGGGTTTAAAATAAGGTACTTTCTGTAGAAGCGTACAAAACTGTTTATTTGCATTCTATCGAGCTGAAAGCAAGCTGCAGGCATTTGAAAACAAATGCATGAGGAACATTCTCCAGATCTCATATTTAGAACATAAGACCAATGAATATGTCTGGGACCAAATCAACTCTATTACGGATCATCAAGAAACAATCGTAACAACAATTAAGAGAAGCAAGATGGCATGGTTTGGTCATGTACTGCGACATGATACCCTGACAAAAATTATCCTTCAATGCACTGTAGAAGGGGGCCGGCGAAGAGGTCGACAACGGTAAAGCTGGCTGGACAACATAAAGAAATTGACAGGGATGAAATTCCATGAATTATTGGCCGCCGCTCAAAATAGGCATATGTGGAGATCGTTATCTGTTGATGTGTCCATCCGCTCCCCCCGACGACCGCAACGGTCACGGGACTGATGATGATGATGATGATCGAGCTGATAATTTAATTTTTTTTTCGTATGTTATCATTGCGGGAGAGTTCTCAACAACTTCCCAAAGTTTCATGCTCCTATTTACACGGGAAATTGGATATTTAATGCTGAGTCTGTTTTATATAGCTCATATTAGGAAAAAACCTACATTTTGGCCCAAGGCCCCTAGTGAGTGAAAATTTTTATATATTTTTTTCGCCTTTTACCATCGCGCGAGGGTACTCAAAATGTTCCCAAAGTTTCATTCTTCTACTTACACGGTAAGTTTGAGAATTATTGATGAGTCTGTTTTATATATTTAAAAAATACATTCAGCCCTCTGACCACTCAGTGAGTGATAATTTTTATTAATGTTTAGCCAGTTAACATTTTGGGAGGGTACATAACAACTTCCCAAAGTTTCATGCTTCTACCTACACAGGAAATGAGAGATTGAATGATGAGCCTGATTTATATAGCTCATTTAAGAAAAAAACTACCTTTGGGCCCCCGCCCGCACCCCCAGTTAGTGATAATTATATATTTTGTTTCGACTGTTACCATTGCGGGAGGGTACTTAACGACTTTCCAAATTTTCATGGTTCTACCTACTCGGGAATATGAGGAATTGGTGTTGATTCAGTTTTATTTAGCCCATAAAGGAAAAACCGGTTTTGGGGCTCCCGGCCACCCATGAGTGGAAATGTTTACATTCTTTTTCACAAATTATCGTCATAATAGTGTATTCGGCAAGTTCCCAAAGTTTCATGCTTCTACCTTCACGGTAAGTTGGAGAATTAGTTTTGAGTCAGTTTTAAATATACGGGAAAAAAATACATTTGGGCCCCCGCCCCCAGTAAGTGATAATTCATATAATTCATTTTTCTGTTGTATGGGGTTTATTTGTTTTAAAGAAACATTTCGAAACGCAAGGTTTGAGCTTAAAATGTGTCCTGCTGGTTTAGTTTAAGTTATGCAAAAATTATAAACACAGTTGCTTAGCTACAGTGTTTATGCCACCCAGGGATGGACGATATTATTGACACCTACCCTCACCAATAAAAGGAAAAAGCTTGATCGGACGACTGGATAAAATACATATAGAATATACATAAAAGAAGCAGTGTAAAGTAAAAAAGATGTAATTTGCAAACAAATTTTATAAAAATATATACGTAATCTTGTTAGAGGCGCAACATTAACAGACATAAAAATAAACCGTTTCATAACATTTAGTTCACAACAAAAAACACACTCACTCACTGATTCACACATGTGCACACAAATACTTAAACGCACACCCACAGCGGTATATTAACAATTAAAAATTTAAATTAAAATAATCACTGCTCTTTTCACTTTGTTTCCTATTTACAAATTAATATGAACTCAAACTATGACGTCACATCACATTATTTTATGGCAATAAACGCCTTCTTGTTAATCTCGACACCAAAATGTTTATTATTTTACGTCTTAATTTTCAATAATTTTTATTTTATATAGCTCATATAGGGAAAAACTACATTTTGGGCCCCCAGCCCCCAGTATCTTATAAAAATGGAACGAAACCTGTTTAATAACCTTTCCGGTATAATTTTGTGTACGTGTACCAAATTTCACGTTATTTGGTTGTCTGGATCTTGAGTTATAAGGGAACAGACAGACGACGGACAGACAACAAATGCGTCTTATATGTATATAGATAGATATATTATATGTACCTATATATATAATATATATATATATATATATATATATATATATTTGAGCTCATGTCCTTATTGTATACATTACTGGCTCATAGCCCTGGATAAGACCCGTAGCAAACGATACGTTTACCCCACACCTGACACCATTGTGAGGTCCTCTCAACAATAGAGCCCCAAAGGAAGGCACACGACATTAAGGCCATAATGCATTGGAACCATCTCAAGGGATAGGGGGTCGAGTATGTCAAAAATATGTTTGCTACGCACTAACTTTATTTCCAAACATCGAATAGAAGATTGAAATAAATTTACATTATTTATTCTTATTACTTTATGTAAATATGATACACTCCTGTGGGGGGGGGGTGGTGGGGGATTCTTTGACAGATTAAGGTGGTTTTGATAAGTTATAGATCTTAATGACGGGGTCCTTGTGTGTTGGACATTTGTCGGAAAGTGATTCCAATGGACATTAATTTTCTCTGGCCGGCTGTCATTTTGGCCTTTTTTATGGAGGACTCAATTTTCAGGGGCCATATTTATCTTATCTTATCTATACAGATGCTCCTTCTATTCAGAAGATAGTTGCGTCCACAGACCATGACAGATGATCTGTTGGCAAGTGATGCAGCATTCACAGGCCACGGCTTTGTGGGTTCCACGCATTACCCAGCCGCCTAACTACTTGTAGTGTTAGGTACCCATTCAGAGCTGGGTGACTCAGGGACGCCCTAGGCCCCGGGAACAAACCCTTACCTTCACACAGCCCGTGATTCGAACCCGTGACCATCGCTGCCACTCGACCACCGCGTCCCCGGGGTCGTTAGTAGCTAGGGAAAATAATACGATCTTAGGTAACACGGCTGGTCAGTAGTATATATTGCGACATATTGGTGATCTTTGAAGGTGAGCTTCAGTTCTGCTTATGAGTAAGAGCTTATCTAGAACGACAATGTAAACAGAAGCGGAATCAGCATTCAACCAAACTAAAAGTTTACCGAACTGTTGTGCTCACTACTTTAATGTAAGCATGTTAAACATGGACTGTGTACCATCACTACTTTAATGTAAGCATGTTAAACATGGACTGTGTACCATCACTACTTTAATGTAAGCATGTTAAACATGGACTGTGTACCATCACTACTTTAATGTAAGCATGTTAAACATGGACTGTGTACCATCACTACTTTAATGTAAGCATGTTAAACATGGACTGTGTACCATCACTACTTTAATGTAAGCATGTTAAACATGGACTGTGTACCATCACTACTTTAATGTAAGCATGTTAAACATGGACTGTGTACCATCACTACTTTAATGTAAGCATGTTAAACATGGACTGTGTACCATCACTACTTTAATGTAAGCATGTTAAACATGGACTGTGTACCATCACTACTTTAATGTAAGCATGTTAAACATGGACTGTGTACCAAGGCAATACTTTTTCTCTAAACCAATCTCAAAATCAATTTCTGGTCACCAAATTAACCGTCAGGACTCTTCTATTGCGATTTTACAGATGGACAGAGAGCAAATTATTCAAAGGAAAATGATTCCAGCAGGAATATATGATTAGTGTGTTTTATACAAGAAACTTCAACGTGCCTACAAATACATACAATGTTTATTATTTAAAACATAGGTTGTTATAATAAAACATGTGGGCTAAAAAAGTTAATAAGTCAAAATTCTCAACGTCCAGACCCCGCACCCTCCTGGCGACGACCCTGACAATGAGTACTACTCTCCCCTTGCAATGTTGTTCCTTTTGAAGGGAATGAATGGGGCAGTGACGATAGGCATACCCAATAAATGAAAAGGCCTTAGACTGGATTTTTTTAATGTACTGGCTGTTGGCCAACATACGGAGAACATAATCCCTTAGACTGCGAAGTCAGATAGATGAGATCTGAGCGGTCCCCGTGAAGCTATTCTGGAATGTTATCATTGTATAAATACAAGACGTCTCAACGTGGAATCACCATCACATTTGTTTGCTGCGACACATAGGTGAAGGCTTGAAACTTTTACTCTTTGATTATTTTTTTTAAAGTCATTGGTGTGTCTGTGGTGTTGTCATTGGTGTGTCTGTGGTGTTGTCATTGGTGTGTCTGTGGTGTTGTCATTGGTGTGTCTGTGGTGTTGTCATTGGTGTGTCTGTGGTGTTGTCATTGGTGTGTCTGTGGTGTTGTCATTGGTGTGTCTGTGGTGTTGTCATTGGTGTGTCTGTGGTGTTGTCATTGGTGTGTCTGTGGTGTTGTCATTGGTGTGTCTGTGGTGTTGTCATTGGTGTGTCTGTGGTGTTGTCATTGGTGTGTCTGTGGTGTTGTCATTGGTGTGTCTGTGGTGTTGTCATTGGTGTGTCTGTGGTGTTGTCATTGGTGTGTCTGTGGTGTTGTAACATCGGCAATCAATCACCTACTCTTGCTTTGATGACCTTTCTGTGGAAGTTTGTCTTCACGATTGCGATATTACGCTCTAATTTTTGTGGTGTATTCAATCGATGGTGAATAACCACCTTACTTATCAAGTACGTGTAGTTTCTTTATTTTAGACAATGTATTACTTTATTTTGTTACAGCATTTTCATTTAGGAAGAAACTAATGAATTCAAATTGTTAAAAATTGTAGCTACTTAGGCGATTTATTTTCCAACTTATTTGTGTATGTTCACTGAGGAAATCTTCTGGCCGATATCGATACGTTAATTATTTCAATAATTGTGTGTAGGTGTGTATTTGTCATGAGGAATTTTATAAGTTTCCTCTTTTTTTTAACGTAACCGATTTTGAAATATGTTACTTAAAGTTGAATTAAAGTTGAAGTGTATACTTAAAGGTAGAAATGTAGAATTTAAAATGCATTAAAAGTCATTTGCCAAGAAAGTCTATGAAGAACATAGATAGTCAGTATTCGTTTAATATGTAACTTTGGACTTGTATCTATTCAAAGACGTTTATTTCAATTAGTGCTTAACAACAAACATTTTCTAGTGTTTGTATTATTTGTAATATCTTTAGCGTATTGCTTATTCTTCAGGGTCTTATCTCGTTTTTAAATAAAACTCTGTAGGAACCGAATGGATACACATTAACGTTGTACTGAAACGCAATTCACCTGCTTGACTTAGAGATATTATCATTCAACCTCTGTTAGAGTGTCAAAAGGATAACTAGCTTTATTAAATTATGAAACGCATTGCCTCCCTAGATGGATCCAGTGTTTGATTTGTCATAGAACCCAGCAAAAAAAAATGTTCAATGTCGTAACGTACTGTGCAACTAGTCTCATTTACACCGTCATGAGCTCAAAAACATCAGTGGATTAAAAAGGCCTACAATTTCACTGTCCTCTATTTGTGGTTCTGTTGTGTGTAACTTTGGATTTCCATCCCATTCCGTTAATCGTGCACGTACAACTAGAGGCCAAACGTATTGTCTTCCTCTGTGTCGCATTAAATTACTTCCACTGTGTCTTCTCCCTACATACCACAGTGATTTAATCCACTCTGTCACCATACTCTGTAATATTACGCTTAGACCTAAGAAATCTTTCTTGAATACTAAGATAAGATCTGTAGACGCAATGCCTCCAACTGGAATTTGTATACATTGAGGAAGTCTATTGCCGATTATATTAACAAACTAGCATAGTGCAAATCAATGTTAGCTAAGACCGTGAATATGTTCAATTCTGAATTAAAAAAACAAGAAGTATTATATTTTTGTTAGAGATATTTACACGATATTATCGTACTTCTAGATAAACTACAATGCGTCATAAATAACGAGTGGTATTTTTAAAGATGACTTTCACAAATGGGTAATGTTTTACCCTTAACTCAGTGGCCCATCGCAACCACGCGTAACATTTTTGAAGACTGAAAAAAACAAAATATTCTGTGAGAAAGATGGTATTGAGATTGCTAGTAATATAGATTCTTACATTGAGTTCATGTTTTGTTGTCAAACTTGTGCAAACTTAACAGCCGCCATATGGGGTGCGTGTGTTTGGATGAGGCGGGGTGGGTAGCCACCATTGTGGGACTCTTTTACTTCTTGGTTGTAATAATAATTCCATACGTCATAGGGCGCTCAAAGGTTGAACTTAGGCAGAGCTTGTAAGTAGCCAAATAAAAGGTGGGGGTGGTACACGGTCCTTCCTGGCTTGACGTTTGGTCTTGGCAGCCTGTTGTCTATTTGCCTCACCGACATCTGCACCATTCCGTATCATAGAGCGCCAGGGGGCTCGGTCACTGGCTGCTGCCTCCCAGGAGTCATGTCCAATATTAAAGGCCGTTAGAGCAATTTTGAGTGTGTATTGAGTGTGTATTGAGTGTGTATTGAGTGTGTATTGAGTGTGTATTGAGTGTGTATTGAGTGTGTATTGAGTGTGTATTGAGTGTGTATTGAGTGTGTATTGAGTGTGTATTGAGTGTGTATTGAGTGTGTATTGAGTGTGTATTGAGTGTGTATTGAGTGTGTATTGAGTGTGTATTGAGTGTGTATTGAGTGTGTATTGAGTGTGTATTGAGTGTGTATTGAGTGTGTATTGAGTGTGTATTGAGTGTGTATTGAGTGTGTATTGAGTGTGTATTGAGTGTGTATTGAGTGTGTATTGAGTGTGTATTGAGTGTGTATTGAGTGTGTATTGAGTGTGTATTGAGTGTGTATTGAGTGTGTATTGAGTGTGTATTGAGTGTGTATTGAGTGTGTATTGAGTGTGTATTGAGTGTGTATTGAGTGTGTATTGAGTGTGTATTGAGTGTGTATTGAGTGTGTATTGAGTGTGTATTGAGTGTGTATTGAGTGTGTATTGAGTGTGTATTGAGTGTGTATTGAGTGTGTATTGAGTGTGTATTGAGTGTGTATTGAGTGTGTATTGAGTGTGTATTGAGTGTGTATTGAGTGTGTATTGAGTTTGTATTGAGTGTGTATTGAGTGTGTATTGAGTGTGTATTGAGTGTGTATTGAGTGTGTAATGAGTGTGTATTGAGTTTGTATTGAGTGTGTATTGAGTGTGTATTGAGTGTGTATTGAGTGTGTATTGAGTGTGTATTGAGAGTGTATTGAGTGTGTATTGAGTGTGTATTGAGTTTGTATTGAGTGTGTATTGAGTGTGTATTGAGTGTGTATTGAGTGTGTATTGAGTGTGTATTGAGTGTGTATTGAGTGTGTATTGAGTGTGTATTGAGTGTGTATTGAGTGTGTATTGAGTGTGTATTGAGTGTGTATTGAGTGTGTATTGAGTGTGTATTGAGTGTGTATTGAGTGTGTATTGAGTGTGTATTGAGTGTGTATTGAGTGTGTATTGAGGGTTATTGAGTGTGCACTTATTCGTATGTTTATTATGTAGGACGAATACGTAAATTAAATAAATATCCTCGGATGTTAAATATAATGTGTATTATTTTCTTCCAGGAATGTCAACAAAAAGTTGTATTTACATCATGACGTGTTTACAAGTACAGATGCTCATTCTTCTACTCTTCATAACCAGTAGTAAGTACCATGAAAAATACCGTAAATAAGTTCTTTCATACAAATATCATGACCTTTTCTTTTTTCATGAGATGTTGCTAGACCACGTATCATCATAGTATTATCCCTTTCTCATCAACATATGGGACGCGGTGGTCGAGTGGCAGCACGCTTGACTGGCATACCGATGGTCACGGGTTCGTATCCATGTGAAGGCAGGGATTTTGTTCCTAGGGCGCCCCTGAGTTCACCTAGTGGGTACCCGACGTCAGTTGGGGAAGTAAAGGCGGCATGGCATTGTGCTAGCCACACAATACCCTCGTATGCCGTGGCTATTGAATTCAACTTGTGAACGCTGCTGTTGTTCGTCCGTCGTGGTCGACGATGACCACTCTCATCATATTTGCTGGGCCGCCACATGTGTCCTCTGGTGGCTTATTAACCCTATTTTGGCACGAAAAAGGCGTCCGCATGTCGGACAAGAGCTAGAAGCGGTCCCTTTCTTGCTCGACGTTTTAACTTGGTAGCCTGTTGTCTATTAGCTTCACAGACAGCTGCGCCATTCCATATCGTAGAGCGCCAGTGGGCTGCTACACTTGCCCCATAGGCCAATGGTCTGAAACGGAACTTTTACTTTTACTTACATCAACATCACCATAATTGGCACTACAGTTCACGAAAGGCCCTGGCCTGTTCGAGCTCATTTTTCCAGTCAGATCATAATAATTTTGAATCCTAACAATATTCTGTTTAAATAGTACCCTACATTTTTCAAGACTGTTTGCAAACACATTGCTTTGTTCTTATTGAGATATACTGTATTTTAGTATTTAATCAGTTTTGAATTTGTCATTAAATATCTACTAGGGCATACCTCTATGAACGGATTCATATGGAAATGACGACAATGCAGAACAACCAGAAAACGACAATTGATCATATCATGAAGTGAATTAAATGTATTGTAACTCTACAAATATTTCATTCTCAGTCATCCAACTGTTTTGTTTAACAAATAAAACCTGATTTTAAGACATTTAAACAAGTCTGGTTTTATTTTTTGCTACTACTACTGAGCTCGACTATTGAGCGCCATTAATAAGGTGTTACAGGGCTCTGCAAATAACGACAAAGAAATCAATGAGTTACTTGATACAGTTCAATGTTCTTTTGTATTTCTTGGGTAGCAGCAGGCGATCATCATTCACGCCTGCGTAGCTTCCAAGGACAATGCCGCTTACGAGAGTCTTCCAATCATCTCTATCATGTGCCAATCTATCCAGCCATCTCTATTGTAAATGAATTCTTGCCATGTTCACGGCCGTGGATCTCCGTGTCCCGGCTCTATACAGTTGCAGTGGCTTCACAATTGCGTTGAATTATCCTTATCTCTTGACTACGACTCTGGCATCTGGAGACCAGACAATTTTTTTTAAACTGTTGAATAGTTTCGTCCGAGCCATCCCAACCTTTGATACCAGCATCTGTGCATAATTGCTTGTATACTATTCTGCAAAGGTAGAAAAATCTCTCCACCTTTTCGTGTGCTTCTTTTTTCACTACGTTGGCATGAACCAAAGCGCTTCGTTTTATGTATGTAATGACTAATACGTGGTGAATGTCTACAAAAATGTTGTTTTTTCCAATACGTTGTCATTAAGAAGCATATATTTCATGCATTTGAGCATTGATTTTTTTATATTTTCATTCTAACCAGCATAATTTCTTTATTTGTAAGATTATGATAACTACGTACGTCTGGTCATAGTCATTGTTGCTCTGCATCATTCTTAAACTAATTTTATAGTGCTACATTCTTTAATATTAATATAGCATTATTGAAACACTTATTTGAAAGAAGTATAATGAATATTACCAGGTCTCGCTTGCAACCCTTGGATTGACGAGGGTAAGGCATGGAAGATG
Source organism: Ampullaceana balthica (assembly GCA_944989445.1). NCBI lineage: Eukaryota > Metazoa > Mollusca > Gastropoda > Lymnaeidae > Ampullaceana > Ampullaceana balthica. The sequence goes on from CALYLW010000437.1 coordinate 12,930, forward strand.
GACTGTCCGCCAGGGGGCTTGTCGACCCCCATCATCTTTCTTGTCAAGTTCAAAGATGGTAGAGAAATTCAAGTAGCCAGATGTAATCAGACTGGCTGCACCAGCTACTCGAACATCTACAATGCCACTATGAACAGTAGTAGCACACCCTCTGGCATGACGTATGCGACTTCCTTCACAATCAGCCAAGTGAACAGATCATTCGATAGTGCAGCTTGTTTGGTAGACAGCACAGAGGTCAAGAAGTGTCAATTCTGGGTCTACGGTAGGTGCTTTTCTTTCATATCGAGACCACAACAACGAGAAAAGCTAGTAAAGTTGCTACAATATCAGCAAAAAGACCTGATATATTAAATAATAATAAATAAGTTTCACTAGGGGACATTATAATTCATGATCTGTATTAAAGTTGAACTTAACTTTGTCAGTAACCTTTTAAACATTTTTTGGTATTCTTTATCAAAAACCTTATCAAATTTTAGGGTTGCTTTTGATTTAAAATTAAAATTTTAAAGATTTTTGCAAGCTATAGAAAAAATGTTTTTGTCAATAACTTTCTCTGAAGCTCAAAAGCACTTCGATCTCTGACATATATTTGAACGAACTGAAACATTTTATCATCATACTATCCCATACCTGTGTTCACAGTTAAACCAGAAAAACCAGTGTGTTCCCCACCAATCCTCACCAACAACAACTTAACCCTCACGATGGTTTGCACTACTGCCAGAGTCTACCCAGTAGTCGGTTGCTACATCAGTCACTTTGTAAGAGATTTTTATGTGTTCGTTTTTTAAATATAATATAATTTCTTTATATTTCTTTCTTTAAGTCAGGGAAACGTATTTGTCGAATCTGACATAACACGGATTAATAGTATGATAGGTACTGAGGTTACATTAGAAGCAGAGGAATCATTTATCAAAGGGCCAAGAAAGCAACAATACAATTCTCTAAATGGCGCTTAATACGTCACTTAAGATTGTGTCTAGTTTCGTAGTCTTTCGTGTTATTATAACGATTGTTTTTAAAAATTACTTACATCCTAGCGATGATTAATAGTGAAACATATTATACCTACCATATTAGAGTAAAAAGTGAATAATAACTTTAATTGACACAATATAATAATGTTTTATAAAAACCATAGTTAAGTTGATCCACACAAGTAATTTGATTGAAAATCGCCGATTGACAATCAACAATACTAGCTCTATTTTTATTCCTAGAAAACTTCCAATGCATTGAGTGGTCAGGTGTACCCTAGGACTAGCGACTCGGCCGACGGGCAGGGAAACATAACTGCTAACTGTACAGCCATCCTCGATCTGAACGGAATTGAACCCAGGGACGAGCAGCTGAGTATGACGATGTACCCAACGAGTGGAGAACCGCCGAACGATACCTCGCTCCAGGCGACCAGCGATTTGTCAAATGTTCTATATTTTCGTGAGTCCAATTCTCGCTGTCAAGTTATTTAATCCCTAGACGCTGAGTTTAGTCAAAATCATCTTTATCATAGCTTATCTGTTACTGACGCTCTCTCTATACAGAAGAGTATTGCTGCCCACACTTATCCATGGTTTATATCTAGCATTGCATTTCTTTAGAGTTTTAAATGTTGATAGTGTTGGTTTTCCTGGTTTCATCAGGCAACCCATTCCATGCCCGAATTCCAGAAAGGAAAAACGAGAATTTGTATTTGTTCACGCATATGAGTAAGAAAAGTGTTTTTATCTTTATGTCTATCTGAAGGTAGTTTTAAGTTATCTTTCTGTTGTCTTATTTATACAGACGACTCCTTCTATACACAAGATAAGTGCGTCCACAGACCATGCCGGTCTGTTGGCAAGTGATCCAGTGTTCACAGGCCACAGCTATAAGGGTTCCACGCATTACCAAGCCGCCTTTATTTTCCCAAACTAGTGTTAGCTACCCATTCGAAGCTGGGTGCACTCAGGGACGCCTTAGGCCCAGGGAACAACTCCTTGCCGTCACATGGATTTGTTATTCTATCCTCTAGTGTTTCTTGGTCTAAGGATAAATTTAATTGTGTTACTCTTTTAGAACATTCTCCAGTAATCAGTCTGGCAGGTCTCTTTTGAATTTGTTTCTTGTTTATCTAGTTTTTCTTTCTTGGGTGGCTCGCATACATAAAATACATATTATAGTACATTAAAGTAGCATTTTAGTTGTATATTCGTATTACAGCAGTATAAGTTTCTCTTTATAAATCTTAAGGTTTATGATAAGAAAATCTTTCGAAGTAAAAACGTTTAAGAGGGATACGACGCTAAACCCTAAAGTTGTTAATACAGTTTCCTTATTTAACCGTTTGCTGATAAACTAAATCATTTTACGGAATTACAATAACCTTTTGCAAATATTATTTTAAAAGTTCCTCAAATATTAAATTGAATTGTCTTGTGGTATTACAGCCTGTTCTAAAAAATTGTATATCGATACAAGTTTAATATTAATAAGTGAGTTTAAAGTCATATAAATTTGTATCTTTTTATATACATTTAATTACTGATTTTTCTGATATTTCTTTTTAACTGGCGGACGTGGGGGTCGCTTATGTAGGTTCATTTATAGAAATGAAATTGTTGTTTACGAATAGGAATGATAGCACTATTTATATCAATTATACAATGTCTCAAAATCTTGATGATGGCAGCGGACAATATTCGAGCCAATAAAGCGTTTGTTGTAGTTTTACGAGCAGCTTTTAAAAAAAAATGTTTATTTGATTTAGCTAGGTAATTGTTGCTCGATTCATCTGAGTATGGGATAATGAAGTTGGATGCTTCATAATTTTTGTGACCATCACGTGATAGATTCATTTTGTTTAAATCTTTCAGGACTTCCAGTTGTGGCAAATCTTGAAAACTGCCCTAACGGAACAGATGTCGCCGCAGCATCAGGAGGCATCAAAGTTGGCAGCTCAGCCACTTGTAGATGTGTGCTTAAAGATCTGGGATACCCAGCCGGACAAGCACAGTGGTTTTGGTCCAATAAATCCGTTGGGACAGCGAACCCAAATGATAGATCATCCACTCTAACAATCAATTACGACCCGAAAGGTATTATTCTTTTTAATAAAAATTAATCGCCTGTTTCTTTAATTCATCCCTTGTAAAATTATTATCCTGTAAATCATGACCATTTTAAATATTTCATTTTAATTTGATATACATTTCCACTAAATCCTCCAGTAGTAGATTTCTAGTTTATTCCTATAAGCAAATTAAAGCATATTCTCATTCATTAATTTAACATCTTTGTCCATTCCAGTAATTAAATTATAGTGTCCTAAGCTAAAATGTATTTCTACAGTATTCAATGATGTATATGCATAGCTGCATGGCATATTTCATTACGTTCATTTCTAATATTATTATTTTTTTAAAGTAATATTTAAGTACATTCTATTCAGTTGTATTGTTTTGTATTTTAAGTATAGTGATAAATACAATCTAAAGTGTACGCTTCATCGTCTTGTACTAAAGTTGTCCTAGATCAGTGGTTCCCAAAGTGGTCCGTACGGACCCCCACGGTCCGCGGTACCCTTCAGGGGGTCCGTGGAAAATTAACATTGATTTGGGGGTCCCTGAACAACGTCAGGGGGTCCGCGCAGGGTTTAATATAAAAAAATAAAAATGATACATTTTTATTTTGTTGAAATTAAAATAAATAATAATAAATAAAATAGTATGTGAATGCCTTTTCTATTAATTAAATACCATCTTAGGTGCTATCCTTCATTGATACAATGTTTTTTTACGTAGAAAAAGTAGTAGAACTACGGTAATTCCCACATCTATAACCAATCAAAATACTTGGTTTGTTGAAAGGTCAAGCTTGATGCAGAACAAATGCCGAATGCCTATAACTATAAGTAGAAAAATACAAGTTTTTAACTTGAATCTACGAGGGTTTCAAGGTTGTGTATTTTTCGATGAGTCGGGAAGTTATATTTATCTAAATTGGATCCTATCATCAAATAATGTTTTCAATAGCGCTTTACTGTTACAACATATAAGAGAATGAGTGAGCCCAAGGCTGGACTTAGACTTGATGGGGTCCTAAGCTATTTAAGGCCCTTTTGAAGTCTAGATATTCTATATCAGTGACAAAAATGAAAACAAAATTCCGGGGGCCCCCAAGAAGGCAGGGGCCCTAAGCTATAGCTTGTTTAGCAAATAGGTTAATCCAGCACTGAGTGAGCCGAAGAAACAACTCCGACAATATGGTGTTAATGAATATTTGAAGAATGGCTAAATGTTTGGAAACAGATACGAAAGGTGAAACTTTATTTACTGAATTTAAAAAATGTTTGAAGTTAAAGCAATACTCTTGACTTTCTGGCATACTTAAAACATTCTGTACCAAATGTATTTTCAGTATGTAAATTGAGTCATTCATCAACATCAAATATTCACAAAAAATCTTAGTGAAAGTTGCATGGATCACTACATTATGTCATTAGAGCAAATAATAAAATCAAAAGGAATGCCTTGATGAGAGATTATTTGCTCACTATGGTTTGGAAAATGAAGAAGACTATAATGGATTAGTTATTCACACAGAAGTACGCTGGTTATCATCACGTACATATTTAAATCGATTTTATGCTCTCTTTGATTCAGTGTCCGAATTCCTGGAAAACAAAGACAATGACCTGCATCACAATTAACTAAAGAAAATGGCATATCCTTTATGAATGATTTATTTACCCAAATTTAACCAAACTAATTTGTAGTACAACTACTACAAGGTAACCAATTAAATTTAATCAAAACTAAAAGCGTTATATCTGAGTTTGTTGCAAACCTTTTTCTGTGCAAACAAAACTTAGGCACATTAGAATGTTTTCAGTTTTCAAACCTTTTGAAATTGAATAAGTTAAATGTAAAAAAATCTTTTTTTTAAAAAGGACACGCTTTTATTTACATATAGAAATTGCACTAAATATGTATAATACAAAAAAAAACATTTTCCCCTAACTGAAAATTGAACCTCGTACCCCCATGTCGGCAATCGATCACGCTTATATTTCGGCCAGCAAGACTTGATGTTGATAGTACTTTTTAAAGTTATAATAATTGTATCACTCTAGGGCGAATTGAGGCATGGTTCATTGACGCAAGTGATAATATTTTATATAGACAAAAACTAAAAACTAAAAGTGCAATAATTTCAATACGGTACATTCGATCGATCTGAAATTTTGATACAATGCATTGTCATCCAAGATCTATATCTGTGGTAAAATTTTTAGATCTCTAGGACCATCAGAAGTGGTATAATTTTACGTTTCAAGTTTTGAAGGAAGGATGGATACAACATACAAACATTGTGACTTAAATAAAAGCGTGTAAAAATAGAGATAAAGATTTGCTTGCTTACTGCCAAAACTTAACGGCTCTTCATGCAGACCTCAGACCTGAACCAAAGATTGGCAGTTGAACTCTTTAGCGAATGGACACACTTCTTATTTTATCTTATCTATACAGACGCTTCTTCTATGCAGAAGATAATTGCGTCCACAGATCATGACAAGTTGGCAAGTGATGCAGCTTTCAGAGGCCACGGCTATGATGGGTTCCACGCATTACCCAGGTCCAAAACACAGATGAATACATACTAATACAGGAGCAGCTTATTGGACTAGGATAGCACAAATTCTGGTTACAAAGTCAGATTCCAATTATAGGTTATTGTGCAGAATCTTTTGACTGTTTTCCTGTCTTCCTATTTGGTAGAACAAAGATTCAGTGGCGTTATGAACCTCATCATAAAAAATAACAACAAAAATATGAAAAAATAAACGACTAGAAATTGGTGCTCGTGAGGATTTGCGGTTCCTACACATAAACATTGAGTCGGTCATAAATCCTATAAAATAAAAGGCTATGGTCCGTTCGGTCATCGATAGCGATTGGTCCCTCAAACATATATGACTCCTACAGCCAATCATATTGAACACGTTTACGTGGACGTTCAAAACGAGTTATTTTTGGTGCAGTATTTCTTCCAAGACTTTATTTTGAGTTATGCGCATTGGGATTTATAGTAAAAAAAACCTCTGTTTTACGAGTTATTTATTTTAACTATAATGAATAGAATTTTTGACGTGATGTACATGTATGGCCGTCGAGACGGCTGTTGGAGGGGAGTTACAACATGCCACCGAACGGTGGCAGAACGTCCGTGGACGGGCTTTGTTGCTCGTACACTCATAAAATCTCATCACGTTAATCAAAGTTATTAATGGTTTTCAATTTAATCGTAAACAAAAGTGATAATTTCAATAAATACCATAATTTTAATCAAAATGTTGTTTTGTAACTTTTGTACTATGCATTTATAAAGTTTTTTTCACTTGAGGGTCCGTCGGGAAGTTTTGAGTATAAAAGGGGTCCGTGGGTCAAAAAAGTTTGGGAACCACTGTCCTAGATAATCAGCGATGTAGTGAATTATTTAATTCTATTAACGCCAACAAACGGTGCAGATAAAATTGTCATTTAATCTTGTTGTCTATTCAGATCCAAATCCTTCGTACGAATGTGGAGCTACGTCACCTCTCAAAGGTGTACCTGACAGGAGAACATACATACCAGTTTTCATAAGTGAGTATTGCAATCTTAAATAATTTAAAGTGACCTTGATCATCACAGTTCGACCAAATAAGATCTCTTATATATCTCTTATATATTACTAGGTTGTGCTGCGGCGCCGTGGCGCCTGCGGCGCCCACTTTTTTAGGGCGCCTATTTCTAGAAGCTTAATAGAATGCGCTTCAAATTTCGCACGTAATCTTTAACATTCCCGATAAATCGAGAATGTTCATTATCTTTCCTATTTCATTAAAAAAAATTATAAATATGCGTTAAGCGCCATAAATGAAAGCTCTGAAATTTTATCTTTTTGTATCTTTTTAAAAATCATTTATATTAACTGGTGGCATCTGCTTTATTGCTTGATTGTTTGTTTTCCGAAAAACTTTGGATCGATTTTCGACCCACTTCCCCGTATGCTAGCAAGCTGAAATTTTGCAGGCAGACTCGTGCTGACGATAAAAATGATCTATCGAAATTTCAGATCGATCGAAAGGACTGTAATTAAATTAATGAATTTTATATTATCTCTATGTAGCATGTAAATGTTTATGCTAGCCTGTCGCGAGGTGCGTATTAAATTGTACGCGTGGTGCGTATTATATTGAACATACTTTTATAATAATTTCCCGATCTGTAAATGTTTATGCTAGTGTGTCGTATTATATTGAACATAATCAATACTTTTAGTTATGTCTCAAATATAAAGGATTTTTTTTTAATTTTTTTAAAACTTTGGTTTTAATTATTTTTTTAAATTATATACATTTTTTTAAATGCTCCAGGAGCTCAAATCGTGTTTACTGTTTGTTGACATATAGACGCATTTGTATTTTCAATTTCACATAAGGAGGCATATTGTATCCCACATTCCCAAACCAAGTTATAAAGGAGACAACATCATACAGCATGCTATAGTTGGACATAATGTGGTTATGACAAATGCCTTTCCTAAAACTTAGAGATTCTCCAGATGATGATTAAATGGTCTTAAACTCAGGTCTCTGAATTCATTTCATTGTGAATCATAACCATTCCGTATGTGACATAGTCAGTGAATCATAACCATTCCGTATGTGACATAGTCAGTGAATCATAACCATTCCGTATGTGACATAGTCAGTGAATCATAACCATTCCGTATGTGACATAGTCAGTGAATCATAACCATTCCGTATGTGACATAGTCAGTGAATCATAACAATTCCGTATGTGACATAGTCAGTGAATCATAACCATTCCGTATGTGACATAGTCAGTGAATCATAACAATTCCGTATGTGACATAGTCAGTGAATAATATTTAAAAAAACGTAAAAAACCACGTTTTTTACTATAAATCCTTTATGTACGATAAATAACTAAAAGAATCAACATACATAATTTGCAATGTATGTGACGTCTGCCTGTCCGTGACGCTACTAATTTTAGAAAGAAGCGCACCAATATTACTGCACCAAAAATAACTCTTTTCGAACGTTCCACATAAAATTGTGCAAAATGAAAATAAATGAATCAAATAAAAATAAATTTTGAAAACTTCCGTCATTTTTGACGGGTTACACTAGTCAATATACATAATTCCCGTTGTTTGTATGGTTGTAATGTAATGTAATGTTGTTAGCTGGCGCTGCTATATGGACGTAATGCTGTTAGGTGACACTGCGATCGATTTTGTTTTATAGTGCTGCACCAAAAATAACACTTTTCGAACTTCCGCATAAACTTGTTTAATATGATAATATATGAATCAAATAAAAATAAATAAAATAAATGAAAGTTCTGTATTACGTTATTTTTTTATTGGATGTGTATTTATTTTGAAAACTTCCGTCATTTTGACGGGTGAAACACTAGTGTTTAATGTAATGCGGATCGATCAGGAATATGTTTATAAAAGTGTTGTCAATAAAATACGCACCTTATTGCTCGACAGGAAAGGTTGTTCAATATAATACGCACCGCGACACTATAGCAAAAAAATTTAACATGATACATAGAGATAAATAAAATAATCTAAAAAGTCAATAATTTAATTATGGTACATGCGATCGATCTGAAATTTGAAACATCGTTTTTATCATCGGCACAAAATGGCCTGCAAAATTTCAGCCCGCTAGCTTACGAGGAAGTGGGTTAAAAATCGATCCAAAGTTTTTTCGACAAACAAGCAAGCAAGCAAGGGCTAGACACCACGAGTTAATATAAAGGATTTTTAAAAAACATCCCAAAGAGCAACTCCATAAACCCAGAGAGTAAGTTCCAAGTTAACAAGAGAGCCTCTTTAAATGTAGCCATAAATTCTTACCATAGAACTATCGCATACTAAAATGAAATGACGCTTTTTAATTTTTTATGCCATGCTAATACAGCGCTTTGAAAATTGTGCAGCGTCCATTATCTTCAAAAATGAAATTTTCAAGACGAATATTTTAAAAGGAAATAAACATTTCAAGAAAGAATGTATTGGATTACAGTATTTACATCATAAGCTACAGGCTATCACTATACATACATTTATAGTGTTTGATAGAAAAGTTAGCTCTACTTTATATGACATTTGAGATGGCGTCAAAGGGCCCTGAGTATAGGATCTTATAGAACCCGTCGGGGAATTCCCCGGCAAATTTCTCCCCTCACTTGAGGGGACCTAGCCGACGGGGACACCCCCGAGACGATCCCCTAGAAGAGGGGGTCGTCTGGGCAGATGGCAGCCGCAGAAGTAGACATAGTCTGCCTCTCAAAGGGAGTTTCCACCCCAGAGGGTGGATGTGGATTTTTCCCTACTTCGACCCGCCATAGCTGCGGCGCCACCACGGCACAGAATACGGGTCTATGTATCCAAGGACTGTCGCAAGATAGGGGGAAACATCATTGTAGACCACCCATGGAGGTGCGGGCAACCGCAATAGCCAACCACATAGTGTTGGGTAAGGGCAACCCCATTGCGTAAGTCTCCTCAGAGCTGACGTCCGACCAAAGTTCCTCACGGCACTTTTTCTAGTATTGTATTGGCCCACCTGGCCCTAAACAGTGCCGTTTACTGAAAATCGGTAGAAAGGGGGGCGAAACGGTCACTTCGGATGTCCCGACCCTCAACGGGTACAATGGTTTTCGTCATTGTCGGGGGTATTCCCCACGGGGAATTCCCACCACGGATGCCCCCGTCTACGATCCGTGCAGCGACTGAAATCATCTATCTGACTGCCTGGCTAACCCTAGCGGGACTTCGACGTTCTTCGTCGGGACTGTTAGTTTCGGGTCTCGCGTACCCTACTTATCCAGAGGACCCCGTAAAGGTCAGCCCCTATAGCTCTACTATATGTACGGTATTTATTGACTAGATCTGCTTGAAACGATTATTTTTTAATTATTTATTTTGCTATTGTACAAACCAATATTTACAGATGCGCCTGAAAATGTTTCCATCGTGATAAATTATGACGATGGCATGTTTGACCTTTGCCCCTCAAAACAAAACAAGGTTTATATCACCTGTACAACACCGTATGATAAGGTAAGATGTATGTGATATTTATCTTTTACTATGACGTTTGCTGTTTATATCTAGCCATCTTGTTGGATGTTTACATCTAACCATCTTGACGGCTGTTGATCACACTCTTGCCAGCAATTCTTCACCAACCCTCTAAATGTTAGTTTATTCACAAACTCTCTAAATGTTAGTTTATTCACCAACCCTCTAAATGTTAGTTTATTCGCCAACTCTCTAAATGTTAGTTTATTTACAAACCCTCTAAATGTTAGTTTATTCACCAACTCTCTAAATGTTAGTTTATTTACAAACCCTCTAAATGTTAGTTTATTCGCCAACTCTCTAAATGTTAGTTTATTTACAAACCCTCTAAATGTTAGTTTATTCGCCAACTCTCTAAATGTTAGTTTATTTACAAACCCTCTAAATGATAGTTTATTCGCCAACTCTCTAAATGTTAGTTTATTTACAAACCCTCTAAATGTTAGTTTATTCGCCAACTCTCTAAATGTTAGTTTATTTACAAACCCTCTAAATGTTAGTTTATTCACCAACTCTCTAAATGTTAGTTTATTCATTATTTATTTAAATAGACGCACATTCAACCTACCAAGACACACTGCTGTTTTTGTTTATGCGAACCAAAGTATACAAACCCCATGATTTGAAATCTAATCGACTAGAGCTATGGCCTGAATGTGCGTACACAGATTTTAGGTCATAGAGTGTCATAGAGCTCCGGTTGTTTGTCCACACTAAACCTGTAGATAATGAAAAGTTATTTTTATTGCCATGGAAAACAGATTTTATATGTAGTTTCAAAGTAAAATACAATTGTTTACTTGGACAAAAATGACATTTAAATACACACTTATTCGAAACACGTGCTTACCGACAGACAACCAAACATTTGAAAATATCTAAAGACACACATTCTGAGGAAATTCTGACAGATATGAGTACATATTTATACGGAGAAACTTAAGACAGACATATACAAAAGTATTCTGATCAACAAAAACAAACCTACAGACAAGAATATTGAGAAAATTATAGACAAACTATTAAACACGATTATAGAGGGATGGTGAAATAGTAACAGACAGACGTGACATTTTTCATAACGTAAGGAAACTTTAAAAACTTTCTGATGTACAGTTGCAGGAGAGTCCGATGTTCTCCGTCAGCGTGGATGGTGATATTATAAGCCAGAGCAAGCCGGACTCAAGGACTGACTCAAGTTACTCGGCAACATTCAGCTGGAGGCCAGACAACGGTGGCAGACACACGGTCAAGTGCAGGGCCAGCACCACGGCCTTCAGCGATGTGTACAAAGAGTCGTCCCCCCGAAATCTGACAGTTAGAGGTGAGAGAAACAGCTTTTTTGTGAGAAACGAGAGTAAGACTCTAGTTAAAAAATATGACGTCATCGTTTTAAATAAAAGGCTTGATTGGGGTTTATTTTAAAATGTGAGGCAGCATCTAGCAATTGTTAAGTGAATTAAGTATAATCAAATTGTGATGAGAAGAGTGTCATGAATAATTTTTTTTAACATCTTCCTGTAATTAAACACAATTTCCTGTCTCTTCCTTCTATCTAACCTCTATATTTTAACACTTAGTCGAAACGAAAACTTTCTATAAAACTACTTTATTTCGTGAAGGTATATTAATCGTATAGTTAGATTTGAAAAAAAAGTGAATCTAGAATTTAAAAACTAATTAATTATAGAATTAGAACGTTAAAATTTAAAACTAATCCTTGTTTTGTATGAACCACTAAATGAGTGCCTGAAATCACTGCCACTATCAGCCGAAGGGAATGAGTAAAACTATTTCTTGCCTCCCCAGCCCCACCCACCTCACCGCCTAAGATAACAGTGTCAAACAACCAGCCAACCAAGGTTGACACAATTGTGCACGTGACTGAAGGGGAGAGAATCACGGTCTCGTGCCAAATCGACGGTGGCACCCCCTCGGTGACCGTGGCACGTCTGTACTGCATGTCCGAAACTGAGCCGACCGGCGGTAACCCTGTGCACTGGACCATGACGGTGACAAAGACCATGAACAAGCTGAGTTGCCGGTGCGAGGCGGATCACGTGACGGGCTGTTACAACTTGAAAACTGAGGTGACGTTTTCATTGGTGGCCGGTAAGTCCGAGTATGTGTCCGGTGTCCTATCACCGGCCAAACAACAGTTTTCCTATTTCTATAACATCCTTCATACCTTGGTGATGCATGTGACGATGTTGTGTAATCAGGGGGGTTTGCTATATGGATGTATGTGTGCCGAGAAAATCGCCAGAGTACTTTGGTTTTAAATTCACATTTTTGTAAAGGAGATATTCATCGACGGTGATGTAAACATGTCTCTCCTTCAGAAGTTGTAACATTTTTAGCTTTCAATAAATAATACAATAATTTTAACACTGCACCTCCGCCGATTTATTGTTTATGAAAGTTACGTTATCGTTTTTAAAATATTTATTTCAATTGTATTGTTCGTCTCTGAGTATGCAAAGGAAATAAGTAATAAAGTGGCAGTCTGCGGGCTGGCATCAGTCGTGGATAAAAGCCGCCCATCAAATCATCAGTCTAGACAAGGGGCCGTCCATAAAGTACGTCACGTTCCAGAGGGGGGGGTGTAAGAAAATGTGACAGTTTGTGACAGCGGGGAGGGGGCGTCAGCCATGTATGACGTCATGCTGTTTTATATTAAATTTTGATTATTTTGTTAATAAAAAACAACATTTTTGTTCGAAAGTGTGACGTAATTTAGTGGGGGGGGGTCCGAGATGTGTGACATTTTGTGACAGGGGGAAGGGGGTGTTAAAAATTGTCAAAAATAGCGTGACGTACCTTATGGACGGCCCCCGAGTAGACTTTTTAAAGAAAAAAAAACGTGTTTAAATTTATTATTTTAGCGTCTTGTTTGAAAAGAAGAATCTGTTTTGAACACACAAATCTTTAAAAAATGGCATTCCTAATTTGGAAGTCAATCATTGGACCCAGTGTCTTCTTTGGGGTATTTAATTGCTAACTTAACATTTACAAGCTAGACCTCTTGCTTCAAATGTAACGAATAGAATAGTCCCCTTGAGAAGCAACCCCGAGAAACATACAAGAAAACTCTGGAGGTTATTTAACAACCCTCAAACAACCAGTTTCTGTAGATATGGAAGATATGATCACATGAACATTTCATTCCAACTGTTATTGTAGATATCATCTCATGTACTTTTCATTCAAACTGTTATGTTATTTCGTCTGTAATCGACTGTTAACATTTAATTGTTTTATTCACACACTCTGCTTGTCTGTTGAAAAATTGTGAGAGAAAGAGAGCATGGACGGGTAACTCTGCTAGTGTCTGTTGTAAATTGTGAGAGAAAGAGAGCATGGACGGGTAACTCTGCTAGTGTCTGTTGTAAATTGTGAGAGAAAGAGAGCATGGACGGGTAACTCTGCTAGTGTCTGTTGTAAATTGTGAGAGAAAGAGAGCATGGACGGGTAACTCTGCTAGTGTCTGTTGTAAATTGTGAGAGAAAGAGAGCATGGACGGGTAACTCTGCTAGTGTCTGTTGTAAATTGTGAGAGAAAGAGAGCATGGACGGGTAACTCTGCTAGTGTCTGTTGTAAATTGTGAGAGAAAGAGAGCGTGGAAAGGTAACTCTGCTAGTGTCTGTTGTAAATTGTGAGAGAAAGAGAGCATGGACGGGTAACTCTGCTAGTGTCTGTTGTAAATTGTGAGAGAAAGAGAGCATGGACGGGTAACTCTGCTAGTGTCTGTTGTAAATTGTGAGAGAAAGAGAGCGTGGAAAGGTAACTCTGCTAGTGTCTGTTGTAAATTGTGAGAGAAAGAGAGCATGGACGGGTAACTCTGCTAGTGTCTGTTGTAAATTGTGAGAGAAAGAGAGCGTGGAAAGGTAACTCTAGCATCACACGCTGTGAACGGGTTAGTCGCGAGGACCTGCGTTACTTTTTATAGCTGTTCCATGTTCGGTTTTTGTGCAGATTTTTGTTCCCCTCTGTAGCACAGTGACCCTCAGATCACTAAAGCTATTGCTATTTGACATACACAAAAAGAGATAAATACAAGGACAATGTTTATAGCTCTTTTACACCATCCTCCCCGCCCCTCTATTAAAAAATCAATACAGTGTAGAAACCGTGCGCTATATGCCGTATTGACACTTTGGCAAGTATTGATTTAGTGACGATGTTAACGATAAATTATATTAATATAGGTTTAAACTTAATTAAATTTTGTAAAAGCTGACATTGAACTCTGATGGGTTTGTTTGTTGTTTTTTTTCGTTTAGAAATAACAGTTGTTTGCAAGAAATAGACCAGCGAATCTTGAGACATTATTTAAGGATCATCTGATCTTTTAATATCAGATAGGCAGACCTGGTGTTGAAATTATCAGACGCAGACACGTTTTTAGATATTAGAGAACGACCGATAGACAGACAGCAATGCAGGTTGTCAAGTTGACAAACAGACCAACGGATTAAATAAATTGAAAGAAGCGTTCTTTCTAGAGTGATGTTTTGTTTCTTTTTTTGTGTGTTGTCAGGCGAAGATAAACTCACATTGGGTCTTGCCATAGGCCTGAGCTCCGCTGGAGTCCTAATTATAGTGGTCACTGTTGTGGCCGTCGTCTTGATAAGAAAACACAGGAAGTACGAGGCCGATACACAGCCTAAGGACACTGACAGCAACAGCAAAGAGTACGATTCGACCACAGAATACGCGTATGCAGACAGTGAGTCAATAGCATTTCTAACAAGTCTTTGTTTTAACTTAAGGGTCGTTCTTCTCGCGAACAACATCTAATAATGACCCGGTCAATACTGCATTCTTCGAGGTGTTTCTGCAGCATTGGACTGTTCTGTGTCATTTCCAAGTTTTTATTTTTAGATTCAATGAAGTGTCGATTCAGCGCTCAACTGTATGAATTATTTTCTATATCATAATCTTAGATTTTGTGTAATACGTGTTCGGCACCAAACTGCACTATGTTCTTTTCTATATTCCATTTTTAGTAATATTAGGCCCCTCCTAGTTTGAGTTCGGCACAGAAATGTACTAATTATTTATTTCCAATATTTCACTGTCAGGTTACAATAGTGTTGGGCCGGCAATACAATGTACTTTAAAATATATTTCATCCTTACATTTTACGTAATATTTGATTAAGCACTGTACAGGTCTATCAACTCTCCTTCCCTACTCTCTACCTCAGATTCCTTATCATGTTAATGTGTGTGTTTTTTCTAAAGTTTCAGTCTAAGTTAGATTCCAGGTTATGTGGGTTTGTAAATAGACTCTTTACGTTTTGTTTTTGTTGTT
The DNA here is from genome assembly GCA_944989445.1 of Ampullaceana balthica. NCBI lineage: Eukaryota > Metazoa > Mollusca > Gastropoda > Lymnaeidae > Ampullaceana > Ampullaceana balthica. The sequence continues at coordinate 28,407 of CALYLW010000437.1, forward strand.
CGCCAATATTGCAAACTTAGTGCCACACAACCTTAGGCTGTTTAATGTTCTTTTAAAATTTTCATGTTGGAATATAACATATTTTTATTGTTGTGGTTTTACAACAGGTTTTTACTGTATTTTTCACAACTTTAATCTTAGATTCCGTCTATGAAACCCTGAACGACTACGTAGAGCCGAGATGTGATGTGCTAAAAGGTGGCCAGAAGTCAGAGGGATGGCCATCGGGTGGCCAGTTTTCTGCCTACGGGTCTTCTAACTACCCGTCATCAATGCAGTGGCCATCTGGCAGCCAGGGGTCAACGGACTGGACATCAAATGGGCAGGTCTCTTCGTCCACCAACTGGTCGGACTACAATCAACCACGACCTCCATTATGTAAGTTGTTTTGTGTTTTTGTTTATTGTTGTTTTGTTTTTTTGTTTGTGTTGTTAGGTTGTGTTATTTGTGTTATTTGCTGTGCTATATTGTTGTGTTATTAGCTGTGCTATATTGTTGTGTTATTTGGTTTTGTTATGTGTTGGGTTGTTAGGTTGTGTCATTTATTTGTGTGTGTTTTGTTTGTTTGGTTTTTTTTTGTTGTGTTGTTTTGTTGTGTTTTTGTTGTGTTGTTGGTCTTCCCGAGTCTTCCCGGTTACCTCACAATAAACCCCTTTTATCAGGGTTTACTTTTTATCAGTCGCCTTTTATCTCACTTTGCCCCCCTTTTTTTTCCATCCCACTATTTTCCCTTCTTCCTCCCTATTGTTCCTTCTACCTCAATCTTGTTTTCTTGCTCTTATTAGTCATCTATGTTATTCAATAAATTTCTACCGATCAATCAATACGGCAACTTATTTAACACACCTATTATAACATACGGAAGCATAGTAAACAAAAAAGGACAATTTGAAAACCGTGGATGAGGAAGTGAAACATAAGTGCGTCAGACAACAGTATGCCCAAAATGCTATATTACATAAGTGACTAATATTATTTTATATCATGAAACGTATAAGTTTATTCCAATGCAATTATTAACATTAATTGGAATGACATGTCCCAAAACCATTTTCAATGTCGTGTTCCAAACTTGATCTGAATGTCGTGTTCCAAACTTGATCTGAATGTCGTGTTCCAAACTTGATCTGAATGTCGTGTTCCAAACTTGATCTGAATGTCGTGTTCCAAACTTGATCTAAATGTCGTGTTCCAAACTTGATCTGAATGTCGTGTTCCAAACTTGATCTGAATGTCGTGTTCCAAACTTGATCTGAATGTCGTGTTCCAAATTTGATCTGAATGTCGTGTTCCAAACTTGATCTGAATGTCGTGTTCCAAACTTGATCTGAATGCCGTGTTCCAAAATTGATCTGAATGCCGTGTTCCAAACTTGATCTGAATGTCGTGTTCCAAACTTGATCTAAATATCGTGTTCCAAACTTCATCTGAATGTGGTGTTACAAACTTGAACTGAATATCCTGTTACAAACTTGATCTGAATGTCGTGTTACAAAAGTTATTCACTTGGTGACAAACACTAACATGTTGACATTTCTGTGACACTTTCAGGTCGTGTTGACAGAAGCAACGCTGCCAATGACTACATCCATGTCATATAACGACATCATCCATGTCATATGATGACATCATCCTTGGCATGTGACGTCACGTCAAGCGATATATTTTTACTTTATTAAGCTCAACTCACAATTGTCAACTGTACACAATGCAGCTGGGGTGAAATGTATTTTAGCTTTAGACGTTTGATTTCATTGAACAGGTGAATAACATAATCTGATACATTGAAGTGAAAAAACAAAACGGAATACATTGAAGTGACAGAACGGAGTACATTGATGTGACAGAACGTAATACATTGATGTGACAGAACTGAATATATTTTTATGTAACAGAACGGAATACATTTAAGTGACGGAACAGATGCATTAAACGGACTGTATGTATCAAGTCATTGTATGAACCCAGAATGCTAAGAAAGCGATCAAATAGTGTTTAAAGGTTCTCTCCTCTAATAAGCCCACCCCTCCCAGTGATCCCAAGGCAAACCAAACAATGTAGTGTGTCACATTTCTTGAACCTTAGCCCCTCCGTGTCACGTTTGTGGGAACTAAGTAACTCAGTGATATGACTTTTGGGCAACTACACGATTCGCAATGATTAGGCCCAATAGCCTTCAGGTGTAAGCTTAGAAATTCAAGGGATATGACCGAGGTAAACTATAAGGCATATACACGTGGAACATTTTATAAACCTTTCCTCATTCCGGATTATTATAACAATATTTTATAACATAAATCATAAATTGAATTTTGAAGGAGAGTCATTTTATAGTCGTTAATTCTTGTATCTATTCATCAATTTAAAGTAACTGTTAACTGGTTCAGAGTTTTGTTATGTGCATCTGAACTGTGCAGATCGACAAGCAGATTATGACATGTAGACAATGTACTATGACAGAAATAACAGACAGGGGACATACTGTGACAGGTAGACAATGTACTATGACAGAAAAGACAGGCAGTTGATATACTGTGACAGTTAGACAATGTACTATGACAGAAAAGACTGGCAGTTGATATACTGTGAGAGGTAGACAATGTACTATGACAGAAAAGACAGGCAGTTGATATACTGTGACAGGTAGACAAAGTACTATGACAGAAAAGACAGGCAGTTGATGTACTGTGAGAGGTAGACAATGTACTATGACAGAAAAGATAGGCAGTTGATGTACTGTGAGAGGTAGACAATGTACTATGACAGAAAAGACAGGCAGTTGATATACTGTGACAGGTAGACAATGTACTATGACAGAAATGACTGGCAGTTGATATACTGTGAGAGGTAGACAATGTACTATGACAGAAAAGACAGGCAGTTGATATACTGTGACAGGTAGACAATGTACTATGACAGAAAAGACAGGCAGTTGATATACTGTGACAGGTAGACAATGTACTATGACAGAAAAGACTGGCAGTTGATATACTGTGAGAGGTAGACAATGTACTATGACAGAAAAGACAGGCAGTTGATATACTGTGACAGGTAGACAATGTACTATGACAGAAAAGACAGGCAGTTGATGTACTGTGAGAGGTAGACAATGAACTATGACAGAAAAGACAGGCAGTTGATGTACTGTCAGAGGTAGACAATGTACTGTGACAGGTAGACAATGTACTATGACAGAAAAGACAGGCAGTTGATATACTGTGACAGGTAGACAATGTACTATGACAGAAAAGACAGGCAGTTGATTTACTGTGAGAGGTAGACAATGTACTGTGACAGGTAGACAATGTACTATGACAGAAAAGACAGGCAGTTGATATACTGTGACAGGTAGACAATGTACTATGACAGGTAGACAATGTACTATGACAGAAAAGACAGGCAGTTGATATACTCTGACAGGTAGAAAATTTAATATGACAGAAAAGACAGGCAGTTGATGTACTGTGACAGGTAGACAATGTACTGTGACAGGTAGACAATGTACTATGATAGAAAAGACAGGCAGTTGATATACTGTGAGAGGTAGACAATGTACTATGACAGAAAAGACAGGCAGTTGATATACTGTGACAGGTAGACAATGTACTGTGACAGGTAGACAATGTAGTATGATAGAAAAGACAGGCAGTTGATATACTGTGAGAGGTAGACAATGTACTATGACAGAAAAGAAAGGCAGTTGATATACTGTGACAGGTAGACAATGTACTGTGACAGGTAGACAATGTACTATGATAGAAAAGACAGGCAGTTGATATACTGTGAGAGGTAGACAATGTACTATAACAGAAAAGACAGGCAGTTGATATACTGTGACAGGTAGACAATGTACTATGACAGAAAAGACAGGCAGTTGAAATACTGTGTATTGGTAGACAATGTACTATGACAGAAATGACAGGCAGTTGATATACTGTGACAGGAAGACAATGTACTATGACAGGTAGATAATGTACTATGACAGTAAGACAGGCAGTTGATATACTCTGACAGGTAGACAATTAAGTATGACAGAAAAGACAGGCAGTTGATGTACTGTGAGAGGTAGACAATGTACTGTGACAGGTAGACAATGTACTATGATAGAAAAGACAGGCAGTTGATATACTGTGAGAGGTAGACAATGTACTATGACAGAAAAGACAGGCAGTTGATATACTGTGACAGGTAGACAATGTACTGTGAGATGTAGACAATGTACTATGATAGAAAAGACAGGCAGTTGATGTACTGTGACAGGTAGACAATTTACTATGACAGAAAAGAGAGGCAGATGGTGTACTGTGAGAGGTAGACAATGTAATATGACACAAAAGACAGGCAGTTGATGTACTGTGAGAGGTAGACAATGTACTATGACACAAAATACAGGCAGTTGATGTACTGTGAGAGGTAGACAATGAACTATGACAGAAAAGACAGGCAGATGGTGTACTGTGACAGGTAGACAATGTACTGTGACAGGTAGACAATGTACTATGACAGAAAAGACAGGCAGTTGATGTACTTTGACAGGTAGAAAAATGTACTATGGCAGAAAAGAGAGGCAGATGGTGTACTGTGACAGGTAGACAATGTACTATGACAGAAAAGAGAGGCAGATGGTGTACTGTGACAGGTAGACAATGTACTATGACAGAAAAGAGAGGCAGATGGTGTACTGTTACAGGTAGACAATGTACTATGACAGAAAAGAGAGGCAGATGGTGTACTGTGACAGGTAGACAATGTACTATGACAGAAAAGAGAGGCAGATGGTGTACTGTGACAGGTAGACAATGTACTGTGACAGAAAAGAGAGGCAGATGGTGTACTGTGACAGGTAGACAATGTACTGTGACAGGTAGACAATGTACTATGATAGAAAAGAGAGGCAGATGGTGTACTGTGACAGGTAGACAATGTACTGTGACAGGTAGACAATGTACTGTGACAGGTAGACAATGTACTGTGACAGGTAGACAATGTACTGTGACAGGTAGACAATGTACTTTGACAGGTAGACAATGTACTGTGACAGGTAGACAATGTACTGTGACATGTAGACAATGTACTGTGACAGGTAGACAATGTACTGTGACAGGTAGACAATGTACTGTGACAGACACCATGCTACGAGTAAAGGATCATGTACTTTTATATTTTAAACAAATAATAAAACAGATAGGCAAGGTACTGGGATGGCTTTACCCCGCACTTTTGTCAGTGAACAATGTTATATAACGACTATTAGACAGTGAACAATGTTATATAACGACTATTAGACAGTGAACAATGTTATATAACGACTATGAGGCAGTGAACAATGTTATATAACGACTATTAGACAGTGAACAATGTTATATACGACTATTAGGCAGTGAACAATGTTATATAACGACTATTAGTGCATGACCTATGACAGAGGAGAACGTTATATAACGACTTTTAGAGTACCACCTATGACACATTTCTTACAACTATTGCAGCCTCAACAAGATTGTGATTTTTTAAAACTGTTTTCAGTCACTGAAAACGATAATTTCTTATGGTACTTATAAAAAAAAATTTACCCGATTACTTCTAATGGAATAAAGCATTGCTTTTTGGGAAATCGAGTATTCTATTCATTAATTAAAAAAATACACACATAGGCTACAAATAAGCAAAATAAACATGATTTCTATGCACCATTAATGTTCAAATGTTTACATCCTTATTTACTCATAATTTAGTTATATGTTAACCTGTAGATTGTATATTACTTATCTTTTTTGTACACAACTTTAAAAAACCTTTCAGTAATAATTATTCGAAGTTTAAAGTCACTGTAAAACATTGTAAATCTGAAAATGTGTTTTTAAGGCAACAACAAGTACCAGTTTTATATAACGTTATCTTTCAAATGTTAATTATAGAGTTAGAGTCTTTTAAACTCAGCACGAATTCTATACTCACTTAGAAGTAACAATGGTATGAATATAAAATAAAATATGTTTTCAAAATAATAGTCATTTAACATCACAACATAAAAATAAGTCTGAGAATATCATTGAAATAATAAGAGAGCCGAAATGCCCATCAATATGATATTCAGTTTACGTTGCTTTAAAATAAAAAAAACCTTGTACTTTGTTGTTTTAGCGTACATCTAAACTGAGATATGATGGGGCATATTTTAACAGGGCGTGACAATATGTGTCGAGGCGTAAGAAGCACAGCCTTATAAGGATGACAACTAGATGTATTTTAAAAAATTAAGAACGTTGACATTTTCACTGTATCACATCGCAATACCAATGTCTTGTACATAGCAAAATTAGTTTTTGTCCAGTTAGGAACCGTCCATAAAGTACGTCACGCTATTTTTGACCATTTTTAAAACCTCCCTCCCCCTATCACAAACTTTCACAAATCTTAGACCCCCCCCCCACCCTCTCCTAAAGTAGGTCACATTTTCGAACAAAATTATAATGTTTTTATTAACAAAATAATTAAAATTTAATATAAAACACCGTGACATCACATATGGCCGGACCCCCTCCCCCCTGTCACAAACTGTCACACTTACTTACACCCCCCTCCTCTGGAGCGCGACGTACTTTATGGATGGTCCCTTATTTAACGCATTATAAGCGGGTAACAAACTTAATTTAAATGTATGTTTGCAAATAAAATTTTACTCATAAATACTAATGAACGTTTTCTGTACATAAATTCATTTGTTTGTACTCATAAATATATTGTGTTCTTTTTTTTCTACTGTCACTGGAAAGACATGTTTTCTTTTATCCATACAGACGCTCCGTCTATGCAGAAGATTATTGCGTCCACAGACCATACCGGTCTGTTAGCAAGAGACGCAGCGTCACAGGCAACGGCTTTGAAGGTCCCACGCTATTCCCAGGCGCCTTTGTTTCCTTACCTAGAGTCAGGTACCGATTCGAAGCTGGGTGGACTCAGGGACACCCTTGGCCCCAGGAAGAAATACCCGGCCTTCAAGGAGTTTCGAACCCTTGACAATCTGTACGTTAGCCGAGCGCGCATGCCACTTGACCTCGTCACGTATCGGAAAGCTTATACACACAAAAATCAAAAAGTTAGTTTTCCTTTGAAACTTCCCAAGTCTTCACTTCCTTCGATCTCTCAAGAACTTAACACCAGCTTTAGGTCCCAAGTCTTCACTTCCTTCGATCTCTCAAGAACTTGACACCAGCTTTAGGTCCCAAATCTTCACTTCCTTCGATCTCTCAAGAACTTAACACCAGCTTTAAGTCCCAAGTCTTCGCTTCCTTCGATCTCTTCTGACCCTTTTCAACAAGTGTCAATCCTTTCTGTAGTCTGGTTTTATATTCTTTCCATTTTCAAAAATGTTGGTTGAGTTTGATTTTTTGAGCAGTTGAAAATTCCAATTATGTTGAAGTTGTAAACATTCGTTTAATTTTTACATTTATTAAATCCTTGGCTTTTCTTTTTTGTTCCGTAAAAAATACACTTTCTTTTAATCCTTGCATGTTTAGAAGGTATTTAACGACGAGAAATTTAATACCCCAGAAAGATTTACCCGGGCATTAGCCACCCTTAACAGAGTACTACGCGGGGCATTAGCCAGCTCTAACAACGTGCTACTCGGGGCATTAGCTACGCCTACCAGAGTGCTGCCCATTAGTGTTCCCTTTTAGGTTCGTTGGTTCGTGTGCATTTTAAAAAAACTCGAGTGAAAAGTTGCACAGCATCTATTTTTGTGTGCAATATTTTACAAAATTGATTGCGTGGTAATTCTAAACTTCTGCGCGGCGTCGGTCAGATATATGCGCGGTCGCGCAGCCGCGCTACTTAAAGGGAACATCGTTAGCCACCCCTAATAATGTGATATCTGGGGCACGCCACTGGTTTCCTCCTATGGGACAGAGTATATATATTGTGGATGAATATTGACGATTTCGTAGCATTTGATATTTGCTAGCGTTTAATTAAGTTGTGTAATTGTGTGTGTTTATGAATATGTGAAAAAGTGCGCCTATTCGTTCGTGTTTGTGTCTTTGTATACATTTGCTTGTGAATGTGTTTCAAGTGTGTTTCAGTTTGTGTTTTATGTGTGTTTAAGCGCATGTCCACGAGCTCATTGCGTGTTACATGTGACATACATTTACCACAACCCTATCTCTAGAACTAAGGGCTCACAGTTACTAACTCAGGCCTAGAAGACAAGCTATATTTGGTCCATTTAACCGTAGTGTCACACATTAAATTGAAACCATTGACAAGTTGGACCAACTGTCACGACTACTCATGCCAGGTCACAGAGCTGCTCTATCAATAATACAAACCATAGCTACAATGTCCTACAATAAGGTATCAACTGGAAATATGTGCGTGTTATATGAAGCCAGAAGGGAGCTATAAAATTGATACTTGAGCAAATATTTAATATTCCCGTTTATGAAATTAAAATGTACCAATCTTTTATCAATGCGGTCATGCTTCTTAATGCACATGCCTTTTAGCAAGTCCTACCCTATTTCGAAAACATTTTAATATGTTCATGTATATTGTTCACCAATGACATCCAATTACTTTAATCAGTATATTTAGGGGCCGTCCATAAATGACGTCACGCGATTTTGGCCGATTTTTTACCCCTCCCACCTCATCACGCGTCGTCACAAAAACTTAGACCCCCTCCTCCAATATGATGTCACATAGCTTTGCCCCCCCCCCTACTCTGCAATTTTTTAAATTGTTATTTTAGTCTACTTCCTGTTTCAATGTTAACAGTTCTCAATTATTAAAAATCTACCCCTCGGCTACATAATTGAGCTATTGTTAAATCAAAATCGAAGCTAGAAGACACACACAATTTTATTTAGTCGGAAATGTCAATTTTATAGTCACTTGGAAGTGTTGTAGCTTAAATATTTAATATTTATATAATTTGAGGACCTATAAGCACAACTTCAGGAAACGTATAGTTTAAAAAGTAGGAAGTAGTTACATGTAAGTAGCCGAGATCAGGGCCGGCCCTTGGGCAAGGCGAACGAGGCAAGCGCCTTGGGCCCCGCGCTTTTCAGGGCCCCGCGCTTTGACTAAACTTTTTTTTTACTACTTTTACTAAATACTCATTTTTTCATAACAACGGCATCAAGAAAACTTTTATATTTATTTTTTCTGGATAAAATAATTTGAAAATAGCATACTAATTTAATATAATATTATAATCACCTTTAATCCTAAATAACAATTTTTTAAATGCCTAAAGTATTTAAGTACGCATTTATGTATTCAGCAGAACATTTTAAATACACTTTAGCTTTAAATGGTAAGTGAAAAAAAAATTGTAGATCCCTTATTTAAGAAAAATTTCTATTTAAGAACACTCCCCGGTCCCCATTAGGCCCTTTACAAGGGGTCTAGGTGTATAATTTCATATTATAACATGTCTTACAGTCTTGCTTCTTATTTATTATGTAGTAATAATGTTACTGTAGATCAATTTGCACAACAAAGCATACGGCCTTTCCAATTACATGTATTTTCAAAATATTTCTGTGAAAACACTTTGTTAAACGAGATGAGAAAATCGTGTGGAAAGTGGAAAGGCGATGCACTATGTGGCTGGCGAAATCTATGATGCACTTTTCGAAGTTGCAGAGCAAATTTGTGATATAAAAGTTAGAATTTTAGCCGAGTCATTGTGAAATCAATTTAAAGGCTTTAATTTCAATCGTTTCAATTGCTTTTTGGTATGACATTGTTCCAATTTATTTACATCAGCAAAGAATAACATATTCTTTCTGTCGTTCTAGCAACTGCAGTTGGCAGCATGGAACATTACTTGCAAATGGTTGAAATCTTTACAGAAATGGCATTTTTGAAACAGCAACAACAAAAGATATTTCCATGGACTTAGAAGTTGAACCTGTTTCCAAAGAGACGAGAGTGTGGAAAAAAGAAATAAAAAACTACAAACGAAGGAGAAGTAGAAGGGCTTATAGATGCACGAAAAAAAAATTCGCGCAGATTGTTTAGAACCAGGTTGTTAATATGGCAACCATGTCGATGGACTGTCACTTTGAAAAATTACGAAGGATGCATAACTGGTTTTGATTTCTTTATAAATTTCATCAATTACAAAAAAATGATCTGACTTGCAATAAGCAGAAAAGGCTCACAGTCTGCAATAGTAGGGATTTGTATGGTTTCATGCTTGTGAAGAGTTGCAATAATTGAATTCCACAATTTCTGCAGTCACCTACAACGATCCTATTAAGATTTCACTTCGAATGCTTCTAATTATTCCAGTCACTGTGGCTTATTAAAACACTATATTCGATCACCAATGATTCAAGATCGGCCCAGTAACTTGGCTATTTTGTCAATTGAGAATGGTGTAGCTAAATGATCTTGACAATAATAAACTTATTTCAGATTTTGGAGCTGCCATAGCTCGCAAGTATATATATATATACTGTCAGTTAGCATACCAAAATTAAAAATATTATTTATTAACATCCTTTATGAGTTTTAGGATCTTCAATTAAATGAATAAAACTGTAATTACTGACGTGTCAATGCTGTTGTATAATATACATTTAAGTAATTTTTTTTCCACCCATTGTTTTTATATATGTAAAATGCAAATTTTTCATGGGTTTCGCATCCTCGTCTTCTGCCTTGGGCCCGGGCCCTGCTCGTCGTTTGCTGCCTTGGGCCTTACAATCCATAGGGCCAGCCCTGGTAAAATTTTAGTCATTTACTTGTTTATTTACCATTATTTAAATATATGTAGAAAAGGAAATTTTTGCATGAGTCTTGCCCCTCATATGTTGCCTTGGGCCCGGGGCGCCGCTCATAGTTTGCTGCCTTGGGCCCCACATACTCTAGGGCCGGCCCTGGCTGAGATGTACATTTGTAAATAATTGAGAACTGTCAATTTTGAAAGAGGAAGTAGCCTTAAAAAACAAAATACTACAGAAAACTTCCGGATGTCTGTTGCCGTATCTACCGATTTTTGCTTTGAATCCCACTATGAAATACAGAATTCCGTGTTCCAAACTGTGCTGAAGTTTTATACATTAAGAGCAGTGCCTCTAAAACTTTTTAGTATGTCGGTCCAGCAGGAATTTTTCCATTGCTCCAGGCCAGGGACCGGTGCACTATTTTACCTGTACTGACGTGGTAGCGAAATTAATTTATATTATTTCTTTCATATTGTGTATTTATCCGAAAAAAAATATATTCTATAGGTTTATTTTTAATGTTTGCTAATGGAGGATTATAATTATATTTTCTGTCCTTTCTTGATAACTTCTGTGGACAGGAGTACGACGGCCCAAGCAACGGCACCGGTCCGTGGAACATCACTTTGAATAGCACTGATTTAGATACCGGTAATTCTGATGACCAAATAACACATATATGTATCACCTGAGAATCCCTTACTGTTGAGAAACGTTGACTTTAAAAGTAATTTTGAACCACAAGGAGAAAAGAGCAATTTATGACTTGGAATTCTGCTTTTTTTTCGTATTCGTCATCAAAGGTCGCTTTACGCTGCTATGCTGCGCGGCCGCGCAGATATCTGACTGACGCCGCGCAGCAGTTAAGAATTAACGTGTAGCAGATTTTGCAATACTAAATTGATGCTGAGCCAGTTTGCACATGGGTGTCACGGCCGGTTACCGTGTATGTTTTGGGTGTGAGTGAGCAAGGGTTGTCCTTGGTACTATGTAGCGTTCAGAGTGTTTCTGGTGCGCCTCATGCGCGTCTTTGTTTCAGACACCATGGCGCACTGTTGTGTTATAAATTGTTGTGAGATTGATGCGCTTCTGGAGAGCGAGAATTTTGGTGTATTGAAGGACAGTGACAGGTTTTGGGGAAAGAAAAGGGCGGGGCTTGTTTTTTGTTTTGTTTTTTTTTAGAAGAAAGACTGGGATTGTAATGTTTTTTTTAGAAATCTGATGTTATTTTAAAGTGGTGATTAAACCTCTAAAACGAATCGAGTCTAGTATGTACTGTGTATTTTATTAACCATCCGAGACTCGGTCGTAGTTGTCGATGCTGGTTAATATCTCAGTATGTCCCGCAAAGGGAGGACCTAGATCCCCTAGACAACGGTTCCGCCAAAGTGGGGGCTCGTCCTAAACCTGTTAGCCATTTGATTAATGTCAACAAACTTCTTGATATCAATTGTCATCGTACCTTTGACGTAACTAAGTATTAAAGAACTACAGGAGCTCACTGACAAACTTGCAGACAGATCGGGTGCGTATGGGATGGAAATCAGCTAGGACAAAAACAAGATATTGGTTAATACCTCAGCTGCCAGTAAGGCAAACCTTCATGAATCAACAAAAACCTGAGGAGGTACATAACTTTAAATATCTAGGACTAGGAGCATTATATCTAGAGATGGTACCTGTGAAGCTGAAATTCGAGTTAGAATTGGGTCACCAATGGCAGGAGTGACGAAGTTAACCAAAATATGGAACCGCAAAAACATTAGCCTGCCAACAAAGCTCAGGCTTTACAGAGCCCTCGTCAAAACCGTTGTCCTTTATGGATGAGAGAACTGGACACTAATGTCAACCATTGAAAGCAAATGCATGAGGAAAATTCTCCAGATCTCCTATTCCAATGAATATGTCTGGGACAGAATCAACTCTGTTTTGGGGTCGTCCAGAAACCATTATAACAACAATTAAGAGAAGTAAGATGGTATGGTTTGGTCATGTATTGCGACAAGATACCCTGACAAAAATTATCCTTCAAGGCATTGTAGAAGGGGCCGGCGAAGAGGTCGACAGCGGAAAAACTTGCATGACAACATAAAGGAATGGATAGGGATGTGATTGAATGAATTATTTGCCGCCGCTCAAGATAGGCAAATCTGGAGATCGTTGTCTGTTGATGTGTCCATGCGCTCCCCCCAACGACCGCAACGGTCACGGGACTGATGATGATGATGATGATGATATATGCTGGTCGCTGGAGCGTGGCCGTGTTGGCATAACTTTTCAATGCCGGACGTGGCTGTGTTGGTGTGACCTTTCATGCTGGAGGTGACTGTGTTAACGTGACTTTCAGTACCGGAGGAAGCTGTGTTGGTGTGACCTTTGTTGATAGTAGTGGCTGTCGGAACATGACTTTGAATACCGGATGTGTTTGCGTGACGAGAGACACTCGACGATACATAGACGATGGATTGTGTCTGTATTATATTTAGAATTACTGCTGACACTGCATGTTTACTTTCTTCAGAGTGACTATTGACTCTTAAGTGTTGTTTTCGTAATGACTATGGATATTGAATTGTAGCTGAGGACACTAAGGTAAATTGTTAAAGTAGATATAGATAATCTTGTTACATTAACATATTTTATATATTCCATTGTACCTGACGCATTATTTTGTGGTGAAGTAGATAGTTTTATACATTTTTTAAAACTTTTACATAAAAAAGTTGGTGTTTTATGGCATTTTAAAAGGGGGTGGCCGAATATAGAGGAAATTAAACAAAAGGCCCTAGACCTGGGATTAGAAGAGGAAGCGGCATATATATGGATAATAGAGGAACACTGGGTAAAGCGTGAAAAACAAGACATGGGGGAAGAAGAGGAACGGGATAGAAGGAAGAGGGAGAAAGAAGGGGAACGTGACAAAAGGAAGAGAGAGGAAAATTCAGAAAGAGATGTCCGGTCTTTAATCGGGAGGAGAAGAAAAGAATGTTAGAACATGCTAGAAAAATCGAAGAGTTAAAAGCGAGTGAGGGACTTATTCGCAATGTAGAACAGGGGAACATGGGTCACTCGGGAAGTAAATTAGCCATGTTTGATTGGGTAGGCAAAAAATTTAGAATTTTTCGTTATAAGATTTGAAGATGAAGCTAGGTATAATGATTGGGCAGTGAATAAGTGGGGCTATGAATTGAGAAAGCTAATGCCATATCATCTACTACCAGTGTGCTTTGCAGGGAGAGGAAACGGAGTAGAGGCCACATATGAAGAGGTGAAAACAGCTTTGTCCAGACATTTTGGTCTAATAGCACAGGGATATAGAGAAAAGTTGGCCTGTGTGAGACCAGTGAAAAGACAGGGCCTGGATACAATTAGCCACTATCTAACAAGATGGGTGGAGCTATATTAAAAACCTAGAAAAGTTATGACAAGCTGTTTGAGCTATCAGCTGTATATAAAATGCTACAGACAGTAAGCGGTGAAATAGTAGAACACATATTAGAAAGCAGTTTGGATCTTGAGTCGGTCATAAGAGTGGGAGAAAGCTACATGGCAGCACATCCAACAATAACACTGACACGATTATACAGAAACCTAATCTTAGTGTAAATAGTAAAATACTAAATATCACACAGCCGAACAAATTTTGTAAAACTAAATTGATGCTGTGTGTGTGGTTTGCATACGAGTTTTGATTGTACTTTGCACACGGACCAACGAACATTAGAGATCACATTTGTCGTTATCTTTTTTAGTGTTTAATGGAAGTTCATTCTGGTCTTTAACAAATATACCGTATAATGGATGGAACGAATCGACCCTTTTGCGTTTTTTTTAAATAATGAAACAAAATATTTGAAATTTTTAATGATAACTATTAATCAAGGAGTAAGAATAATGGAAAGGCCTCTGATGGTTACTTTCAATAGTTTGAGATTCGCTGTCCATATGTTCACAGTCAAACGCATAGGTTGCTAATCACGCTGTGCCCAATCGCTTTAAAAATGAATATATTGAATCGTTTTATTTGAAGTCTTTAATATTTCATTATTCTTAAAGGTTGGTCCACAGGTCTCAAATGCTCGCGAGCATTTGAGAGGTGTGGACCAACTTTATGAGAATCCCGTTTCACGATTACTTCCTACTGCTTGTTACAGAAAATGTATAAAATAATTCGTCCATTGGCGTAGAATATTTTATTCTGAACGTAGATGACCATTTAGTAAGTCTGGTTTTAAATGAGTTTCTAAATTACTAAGGTTGCAATAAATTTTATAAGCAAGGAGTTCTTGTGTGCATATTTAGCGCTGAATAAATCTTTGTTCTGGGATCAATGGAATAGATCTGCAGTTTAGAGTTTTTTAAATGAAGATCATTCGGTAGCGCAATCTTTGGACTACATTCCAATCATCTTTACTTTTCTAGGAGTAAAAGGTAATTTTGTACTTACAATTAGTGTGTCGTTGTGTGTTGCAATTAGTGTGTGTTCCCTCGAGTGTCACAGCTAGTGTATCGTTGGGTTAAGCATTTAGTTATTTTTTGTCCATGTGTGTGCTATGCATAGACTGCCTGTGTATGATCCATGTTATGTATACTTAAGTTGATGATGACAAAAGTTTATGTCGTAATACCCTATAATGGATGTAATAAATGAACATTTTTAGAGATGTTTTGCAGATAAGGGAACGAAGTTTCCTGTGTCAAAATTTACTTTATTGGCCTCAACGTTAGGGGTTCTTTAGTACCGCCAACAACAAACCATTTTTAAAAAAAAAGTTGTAATACAAAACTAGGCGTTACTAGAAATGCTAAACGATTGATGCAAGTCGTTTTATGAACCGGGATAGTAAAAAATTGTTCAATTAATATTTATCTTTGTTCACTACTGGCCATCTAAAACAAGCACATTTGTCTACTGAAACCTAGAATTGTTGAAAAAGATTTATAATTATGTTGTTTCTAAAATCCGAATGCAGCAGTTATCATCACTGTTAAGTGCACCACAAGTTATCATCACTGTTCAGTGCACCACAAGTTATCATCACTGTTAAGTGCACCACAAGTTATCATCACTGTTAAGTGCACCACAAGTTATCATCACTGTTCAGTGCACCACAAGTTATCATCACTGTTAAGTGCACCACAATTTATCATCACTGTTAAGTGCACCACAAGTTATCATCACTGTTAAGTGCACCACAAGTTATCATCACTGTTAAGTGCACCACAAGTTATCATCACTATTCAGTGCACCACAAGTTATCATCACTATTCAGTGCACCACAAGTTATCATCACTGTTAAGTGCACCACAAGTTATCATCACTATTCAGTGCACCACAAGTTATCATCACTGTTAAGTGCACCACAAGTTCCCTAAATGAATTCTGCCAATGCTGAAAGCTACGTCCGAAAAAAGGGAACAGCGGAAAGACCTCATTTAAAATGTAAGTAAAATCTACTAAATAGTTAAAGATGGGTGGAAATAAGTTGAAATAGAAGGTGGACGCTCAGTTCGAACTTTACAAAATAAGAATTAAGAATAATGTGTTGTTGTTTTTTTAATCATTCGTCTCTATTTTCAAAATTATTGAAGCCTTAACATAAGTCTCCGAACAACCCCCAAACACCAAAAAAATTATTTCAATCCCACACCCCATAATCCACACACACCCACACACCCCCCCCCCAACCAAACACAACACTAACTCACACACAAAAAATCCACCACACCCCCTGTATTTATTATCCCCCCACCCCCCCCCCCCCACCCCCCCCCCCCCCCCCCCACCCACCCCCAACACAATAAACCCAACCCCCCCCCCCCTATATATTATTAATCCCCATATATATAAATCTAAATACATCTATCTCTATATATATATATAAACAACAATAACCTTTAAAAAACCCAAACCAAAAAAAAAACCATCAAATTAAAACCTTTTCTTCCACTACTCCTCCTATCCTAATAAACCCCCCACCATACAAAACAAACCAAAAACTCTCACCCCCCCAACAAAACACCACAAACAAACCCACCCCCCCTCACACAACCCCCCCCCACCCACAACCCCAACCCTCAAAAAACCAACACCCCCCAACAACCCAAACAAAATCCCCCATCCCCCCCCCCAACCCCAACCAACCATACACTTACCTATTTATTCCCCCTAATCCCCCCTCACAAAACAAAATCCCTTACAACAACAAACATATAACCCCCAAATTACATAAAAATAAATAAACCCTCACCAAACAAACCCCTAAACATCACATCCCCACCCCCCCCCCCCAATCCCCTCCCCCCCACATATCAAAACCCCCCCCCTCCCCCACCCATACCACCTACCCACTCTTAAATATTCCTCCCCAAAAACAAACCAATCAAACCAAACATCCCACACTTTTAAAACTCACCCCCCCCCCTCACTCACCCCCCTCCACCCTCCCACCCCACCCCCCACTCCCCCCCCCCCTCTACCACCTCAACCAAATAAAACTCTAATTGTGCCCATCCCCCCCCCCTCCCCCCCCCAATCAAATCCCTCCCCACACCCCCAACAACTAACCCCCCCCCCCCCCCACTTCTTAATAACCCCCCCCCTCCCCGTTTTTTCCTTAATCTAAAGGTAGAATCGGCATATAGATCTACTGGTAAAAATTGAGCAATATTATTTCGGAAATATTTTGAATTTGAATTTCAATTTAAAAAAAATTGAAATGATGTCAGTAAATCTTATGTCATAACGATAACATTCTTTTCTACTGTAGGTCTTCCAGGCGAGTTGTACATGAGAGTCCTGAAAGTGGTCATCCTGCCTCTGATAGTCTGCACAGTGATAAGTGGTAGGTCATTTCTATGTGTCTCTACAGTGATAAGTGGCAGGTCATTTCTATGTGTCTCTACAGTGATAAGTGGTAGGTCATTTCTATGTGTCTCTACAGTGATAAGTGGTAGGTCATTTCTATGTGTCTCTACAGTGATAAGTGACAGGTCATTTCTATGTGTCTCTACAGTGATAAGTGGCAGGTCATTTCTATGTGTCTCTACAGTGATAAGTGGCAGGTCATTTCTATGTGTCTCTACAGTGATAAGTGGTAGGTCATTTCTATGTGTCTCTACAGTGATAAGTGACAGGTCATTTCTATGTGTCTCTACAGTGATAAGTGGCAGGTCATTTCTATGTGTCTCTACAGTGATAAGTGGCAGGTCATTTCTATGTGTCTCTACAGTGATAAGTGGCAGGTCATTTCTATGTGTCTCTACAGTGATAAGTGGCAGGTCATTTCTATGTGTCTCTACAGTGATAAGTGGTAGGTCATTTCTATGTGTCTCTACAGTGATAAGTGGTAGGTCATTTCTATGTGTCTCTACAGTGATAAGTGGTAGGTCATTTCTATGTGTCTCTACAGTGATAAGTGGTAGGTCATTTCTATGTGTCTCTACAGTGATAAGTGGTAGGTCATTTCTATGTGTCTCTACAGTGATAAGTGGTAGGTCATTTCTATGTGTCTCTACAGTGATAAGTGGCAGGTCATTTCTATGTGTCTCTATAGAGATAAGTGGTAGGTCATTTCTATGTGTCTCTACAGTGATAAGTGGTAGGTCATTTCTATGTGTCTCTACAGTGATAAGTGGTAGGTCATTTCTATGTATCTCTACAGTGATAAGTGGCAGGTCATTTCTATGTGTCTCTACAGTGATAAGTGGTAGGTCATTTCTATGTGTCTCTACAGTGATAAGTGGTAGGTCCTTTTAAAGCAAAATTATGTGTGTCTCTTGTTAAAGTGTGATAGCGTCACAATAGATTAAATTCTAATATATTTGAAGCCCCATAACTATTGCCCCGGTCTACGAAGAAACCCGTTAACAAATAAATCGTCTTAAAAGTTATAATATAGATCTCGATATATACTTTGGGTTGCGGTAACATTAGTTCTCACACAATCCCACATACGTATTATTATTAAATATGCAGTACATCTGTGAAAAATATTCTTGTTATTTAAAATCATACGGTAACGGAATAATAGTTTCCTTTTAGGTTTTTTTTTAAATCCCTTATGTTAACTTCACCGTCTTGACGTGGGCTCGCGGTCGAGCTGAAAAACAAAAGTCAACAATTACACACTTCCCGTGATGCTATCGAGCTGAAATTTTGCACAAAGACTCGTGTCACCTAAGAATGAATTGTATCAAAATTTCAGATCGATCAAATGTACCGTATTTAAATTAATACATTTTAGTGTATCTCTATGTAACTCTACGTAGCCGTCTGCTATTGTTGACAACCACGTTTCACTGGAGTTCACTCCAGCCATCGATGACCACATCCCCGTGTTTTACAGGGGAGTTCAGTCAGTTTCAGTCTGTAAATGTTTTTCGCGCGGTGCATATTATATTGCACATAATCAATAATTTTAATTATGTCTCATATAGCAGGGATTTATAGTAAAAAAAATTTGTTTATACGGGTTTTTTTATTCTTGGATGCACTCAAGGAGCAAAGAAATATGGGAATACCTGAAGGCAATTTCAGCCGTATGATCAATCTTTTAGGTAGTTGACTCAGACTGATGTTAGATACAGAACATTATAAATGAAGTGTGTTTTTTTCTCAAAGTTTGGATGTTTCTTAATAATGTAAGTTTGATTACAATCAGAATGGGCTGGATAGCGAAGTCAATAGTGCGCTCGCCTCACAAGCTGAGGGGTGTGAGATCTAGCCCACTTTGAAGCCACAATAAAAATGTTGATGAATGACTATCGCTAAAATGTCCTCCGCTGACCTGGAGAAGAGATGGACGCCGCCAATGTCTACCACGCCCCGAGAAATTCTAATAGAAACATTAGAAACCCCTACGACCACGATGTTATTGGACACAAAACACACCCAAAAAAAAACAATCAGAAGGATCATAAACCAACGAGTTTGAAAGAATTGTTGTTTTTTGTTTGTTTTGTTTTTTAGAAATTCATCAACTCTTTTATAATATCAAACTCTTGTTGTGTTGCCTTATTCACAATAATGTTTCATGTCTCTGAAATTTTAAATAATTCTTACTGGTAATCAAGTTATTTATGAAGTAGGAGAGCATAACTCGTTTTTTGTTTGGCTACATTTAAGCAATGTAAGTGAAGAAATAAATATTAAATGAATAATGAGAAATTAAAATTTTAAAATATAAAAAATTAGACCAGATTCAATACATGTTATTTATTACTCTTTTGGAATCATCATTTATGGGTGAAATGTGTATGGTTTTTCTAGCATTTGAACCTATAAGAACATGTACATGTTGATTTGTTAAACTATGTCAAGCCCAAAATGTAAAAAACTGTCGACTGTTTTCTATTGTTGCCACCCACTGATTTATGTCGTGTGTATCTGAAGGTACAGCCAGCACGGAAGCGTCGTCAAGCGGTAGGATCGGTCTCGTTGCCATCAGCTACATCATCTTGACCAATGCCTTGTGCGGTGTGTTTGGTTTGGTTCTTTGCCTTCTTGTTAAGCCAGGTTAGTCAGGATCAATGTTCCCTTTAAGCTGCGCGGTTGCGCGGCCGCGCAGACATGTGACTACCGCGCAGTAAATTTTGTAAAAAGAATAAATCACAAAAAATTACACTGAGCAACTTTGCACACGAGTTTTTTTCTCTTTGCACACGGACCAACGAACCTTAGAGGGAAGATTGGTCAGGATCCTCTTAATTGTTGACTTATGAGCCTCACACCAACCCCATCAAGTATTTGTATAGCAAACGAGGCCCCACAGAAAACTGGGTACACGAGAGACTGTTTCACTACAACACCACATCAACAATTTTGTTTCACCCAGCACCTAATCAACAACTTTTTTTCAATCCAACACCACATCAACAACTTTGTTTCACTCCAACACCACATCAACAACCTTGTTTCACCCCAATACCACATCAACAACTTTGTTTCACTCCAATACCACATCAACAACTTTGTTTCACTCCAATACCACATCAACATCTTTGTTTCACTCCAATACAACATCAACAACTTTGTTTCACTCAAATACCATATCAACAAGCATTCTTAAAAATATTTGATCGTCTTATTAAATCTGATCCTCTTGGTTCATTTACAAAGGTAACTTGGTATTTCAAAAACAATGAAATTCGACAATTATTTCGTAAATTTGAAATAAGAATATATATGTGTAACACTCACTAGAGTTTTTAGTGAAATACACAAATTTGTTGAAAGAATACTAAATAGTTTATCGATTAGAAATGGCTAGGTATTAAGAGTTGTTGAACTGTTTGTCGATTAGGTTCTGTAGCTGGCCAAAATGATAAACTGATCACGCTGGACACGAAGAATCTTCAGACAGTTGATATTTTGACAGACTTTATACGGTAAATTATGTTTAACTTGTGCAGTTCATTCATGAACCACTGGTTACATTCTTACATTAACAGCTGTCTCAAAAGATTCAAACACCCGATAGGATGATAAGTGTCCAATAACTTAAGTGGCATTTGCGTGTCTTATACTATCTTTGGGGCCGTCCACAAAGTACGTCACGCTCCAGAGGGGGGGAGGGGGTGTAAGAAAGTGTGACACTTTTTGACAGGGGGAGTGGGGTCCCGCCATGTGTGACTTCACGGTGTTTTATATTAAATTTTAATTATTTTGTTAATAAAAAAAACATTTTTGTTCGAAAGTGCGACGTACTTTGGGGGGGGGGTCCAGTGGCGGATTTAGGTTTGTCTGCGTGGGGGGGCGACGAGAATTTCAGGGGGCACCGCAAATTTTTTTTTAATTCATTCACTTACTGCAAATATTTCTAGGTGCTGAAATAAAATTCATTTGTCTAAATTGCTGGTTCTGCAATGAAGGTTAGAAATTCGATATGAGATTCACTCTTATTGCTATATTTTATGTTGAAAAAAACATTTCTGCTCACTTTAAATGTGAGATTTACTCTAATAAGTTTTCATCTTAAGAGACTGCTGCAGTCTTAAATATGAAATCTAAAGTGTTTTGTTTATGTTACATACATTTTCAGTTGCCCTGTGGCAACTTGCTAGACAAAAAGTAACAACTAGTCTTAAGTAGATATGGTTAATCAATTGAATTTATGAAAATGGTAGTTAATTTGGGAGCTATTATTTGTGACAAAATCTAATTTCTCATAATCCTTTGTGTTCACTTTCAATTGCTGAATATCATAGCAGACTTTAACATAGAAAACTCAGCATAATATGTTTATAGTCTTTGGGCTAAATAAAACATCTAAAATGTTTTGATAATGAGATAGAATTTAATTTTAAAAAATTGTATATGCCTCCAATAGTTTGTTGTACTATCTGCAAGATGACTCTTCAGTTTGTTCAGCTTGCTATAAATAGCAGTGACAGTAACTCAAACAAATGACTAAGTGTTAAATAAAATAAGCTGCGTTGATCATTCAAAGTACATTATTTAATATAATGTTTGTTTACATCAAACCATTGCAATAAATCTCTTCAATATATAAACCATTTCTTTATATTCAGGTGAGTAATAGGTCACAAATGCAAACAAAATATAATGTATTTAAAAAAATGTTAATAATTAATAAAAGGCCTAAATAGTTAAAGAAATCATTTATCATATATATATTATATGCATATATCATATGTAGGATAAAAAGATGACAGTAAATTATGAATTTAGTTCCAAAGAAAACAACTTATTTTTTTTTCTAATAAAATTATAAGAGCTACTGTTTTTAGTTCTTGTAATAGTTTTCTATCTGAAAGAATGAAATGAGAATTTTAGCTGGCAAAATAGTTCAGTTTAAGACCAGGTAATCTGATGCTACAAATAATGAAAAACACAGAGACTTTGGTGGAGCAGATTGGTCAGGATTAGTAACACACACACAAAGAGCGCCAATAATATTATACTTATAAATAAACTAAACAATTTACTTCAGAATTTAAAAGAATAAATTTTCATTGGAAGTTTGGTGAACATCAAACTTTGGGAAAATCAATGAACTTTACACAAACAATGATTTTAAGTTCCTTAAATAAACATTTAAAACAAGAATGCAGGACTAAACACAGACCATGGATAAGCATAGGACGCAATATTCTTCTGTATAGAAGGAGCGTCTGAAACAGATAAGATAAGATAAGAAAGAGCCGTGAGCCCTATATAAATTGCTTTCTACGGGATTTCATTGAAGCAAAACGATGTATCGTTGATTCAAAGTCAACGTTCTCAGCTAGATCACATTCAATTGAAATTAATGCCAATCCAGACAGACGTTCGTTTGTCATTGTTGAGCGCAAATAATTTTTGATAGGTTTCAATCTACTGAAACTTCTTTCAGCAGTAGCACTGCTAACAGGAAGTGTCAAGTAAATTTTATAAAGTATTGACAAATTAGGGAGACCTGATGCCATTGGTTTTTCAGTCAAGAATTGCTGAACCTTTATAAGTTGTAGTTCACTAGATAATAATATACATATTGGTGCATACAAATCTTTGAAGGTGTCATATTCTACGATTGCTTCTTCAAGGTTAATGTTGTGTTAGTAAATTTTGCCTAAACTTTGAAAAGAATCTTTATTTTCTTCCGACATTTGTGATGGATCAATACAATAGAAATAAGTAACTGTGATCCAAAAGTCATTATTTCGATCATCTATTTGTGTTACAAGTGTATCCATGATAGTGAAGAACGTTTCAGATTTAAAGCGTGTGGTTGGATCATCAGCCATTTTATCTCTGCTAAGTTCGCCTGCCATGCTTTTCTTTTTTGCAATTCGCTTTTCTTTAAATTCTGTTTTAACATCTAGTTTGGAACAATTTTCGTTAATAAATGATTTAACATCTACATTCAGAATTTCAAAAGCTTCATCGCTTCTCATTTCAATAAACTTATTTCTTCGAACATCGATCAATTGTTTTGCAAAGGCGTTGCAAGTAGTTTGATGACGCGAAATAACTTTTGTACAAATTATAGCATCAGAAAAACAGAAGAATATTTTGTTATTTAACCAGAAAGTCCCATGGCTTCTGCTCTGACATTTGCTTTTACTCTGTTGATTCCCCTGAATCAAGCGTGGCTAGAATAGCCAACAACTGCATGAACTGTATGCTTACGGCTTGCACATCTTGTATCAGAAAGTCGTTTCAGACTGTTGATTCATGTTGAGATTTCTGGTGTCCTTTAAGAGTATGTAGACATGGGAAACTAGACGTAAGGAATACATACAACCTTAAAGCTGTGCCAAAAACAACTGTACATCACTGTTTACAGACATTGCTTCCATAGTAGCAAAATTCAAAACATGGGCACAACAATTAGGTGAACGTTTCTTTATTTGAGTTTGAAGGCCACTCTTAATCTAGTGTATGCCTGTCCTCGACAGAGTGTGAAATCAATGTTTCGCTTTTGTAGTTCCGTTGAAATCTTCTCAGCAAATGCGGCAGCATTTTTTTTAACGTCCCACAACCAGTGGTCGTACGGGGTTCCAATGTTTCCATTAGAACTTACTAGGGGCGGGCTTGGTAGACCTTGGTGGGCGCCCCACCATCTCCCTTCCAGGTCAGCGGAGAACTTTCTTAGCGTTAGTCCTTCCATTTTTATTGTGGCTTTATCGTGGGCTAGATCCCACGCCCCTCAGCTTGTGGGGCGAGCGCACAAAAAAAATTAACGTAAAGAAACTGACATCTTTTCTAGATATATCAATGGTTGAATCAATAATTAAAGAAAAGAATTGTGCAGACTTAACTTCATTATCAATTGTCGCCGATAATTCAGATGCAAGTGATTGATTTAAGCCATATAGTACAGTTTCATCATTTGAAATACGATATTTAGCAAGCAGTTTGGTGTTGATTAGAAGTTTCGTGTTTAGCAATATTTTTTTCTGCTCTTGTGACACATTTTTAGTGTTCATCGAGGGCGTCTTTAGGGGGCGCCATTTTAGACCCAACAGGGGCGCGGGGGGGCAAGCCGCCCCCCCTGCCCTATAGCTAAATCCGCCACTGGGGGGGTCCGAAATTTGTGCCAGTTTGTCAGTTTGTGACAGGGGGAGGGGGGAGTTAAAAATGGTCAAATATAGCGTTACGTACTTTATGGACGGCCCCTTTGATTTATTTTATTTATTTATTTTTTTGTTCTTTTAAAATACTTTTTAAGAGTATGGAGGTCATAGCTTTGATGAACTGAAATACATAGAATTATATCTTTTATAAATAAGTATCAGCAGTCAGCAGCTGTAGTTTATATTTGGGTAGTGTGAATAATATCCATTTTATTTAATAACGCCGAATACAACCAGATATAATATAATAGAAACAATGTACATAACCCATCAACGTCACAAGACTCAATTTGTAAGTCAGGAATGACAATTTCATTGTGCTTTGGGTAAATTGTGTAATTCAGGGTTGAGGCTTAAATTGTGCACTAAGCTTTTATAAAAGATGGCAGCATACTTGGCACACATACAATAAATATTAAAGGCATAACTTTATATTTCATCGTAAGCCACTCTATAAAAAAGCATTAGCTTAACCATATTATGTTTTTTTAATGAAATTCTTATCCAATCAAAACCTTTGTTAGCAATATTTTCCCAGACAATATCGTCGGAGCGACTCTGCAACTAACACAGACTAAATACACGGAACTGTTGTCTACAGAACTACACAATGTCTCGGGGACACTTGTCAACGTGACAGTCAAGAACCTGTCCAAATCTCTGGGTACTGCGCCTGGCACAAATATCTTAGGTAAAATAATTAATATAGGTATCATCACTTTTAAATAGGTAATTTTATTTGGCCATATTTTAGTTAAACGAATATGAAACAAATCATTATAACATTTAGTTAAATCATATCAAAGTTAAAATACTTGATATATTAACTCTTTGTCCGGTAACGTTAAAATATTTCATATAATAGGTAAACATGTAAACCCAGTAAATTTGACCAACATCTTTAAAATTTGTTTAAATCTTAAGTTATCAAAAGATTTTATTACATCTTAGATCTTGTCTTATTTTATCTTATCTTATAGCCTCTAAAATACTACTAGTTTCCGTCTTAAGGGGCACGGTGGTCGAGTGGCATGCGCGCTCGACTGGCGTACCGATGGTCACGGGTTCGAATCCCCGTGAAGGATTTGTTCCCGGGGCCTAGGGCGTCCCTGAGTCCACCCAGCTCCGAATGGGTCTAACATTAGTTAGGGAAATAAAGGCGGCTGGGTAACGCGTGTAAACCTTATAGCCGTGACCCGTGAACGCTGCATCATTTGCCAACAGACCGGCATGGTCTTCTGCACAGAAGGAGCATCTGTAAAGATTAGATCTATATAGATCTAATAACGTTGTTATAGGCCGATTGCTAATTGTTTGTTCAAAAAGTACTGGTTTTATATAACCTATTAGACATTATTATTTAAATGATACTGTATCTTTGTGATAGTAAACATCTTTGTTAAAAAAATATGTCATTGCGATGATCACCATCACTTTTATGTTAAATATCACTATAAGAGTAAACATTACTGTGAATCAAAATATTAATTCCTTATCTTATATTATCTTTATAGACACTGATACTATACAGAAGATTATTGAGTCCTACACTTATCCATGGTTTATGTCTAGTTTCGCATCTTTATTACAGTTTTAAATGTTAACAGAGTATTTTGATAGAAAACATCGCATTAAGGACAGTAGCACATCAATAACAAAGATAACGAGCATTTAAAGGGACTGCAGTTTTTATACGGTGATTCTCACCGCTGTCATTGATTCCCCACCTCAGGTCTGATTGTGGTCAGTGCAGCGTTTGGCATTGCTGCCTCTAAGGCCGGGGACAAGGTCCGAAAGTTTACGGAGTTCTTCCAGGCCGGAGCCGTCATCATATTTAATCTGTTCAACTGGCTCAAATGGTGTGTACAATCGTACTAGCTCTTCCCCCCCCCCAGCCCAGTGGTGGAAGTTTATACATCAAAGAAACTGTAGAACTAATTTTACTAACGCTTGGTTCGAACCGGACCTTATTTTTCAATATTTTGTTTTTAGTTTTTAATCTGCAAAACAAATTCCTTCGAATTCTACGGTATCACAATTTGCCAACAGTTAGACAGAAGCGATGAAATATCAAAAAATTTCATATTTTTCTTTAACCCGTTTGTATCCTCATGAAGGTTGACGCCCCTTGGTGTGGTCAGTCTGATAGCGCGTGCCGTGTCCGGGATGGACGATGTGAGTTCGGCCTTCACCTCTATGGCGATGTTTGTGCTGGTGGCGGCTGGCGGTAACCTGTTGTGTCAGTTGGTCATCCACGGACCACTGTACGTCATCTTTACCAGGAGGAACCCCGTCAGATTCCTGGTGATAGTGGCCAGACCTTGGCTCATGGTGTTTGGGGCAGCGAGCTCGTGAGTCATGGCTGTGAGTGGGGGGTCAGTAGGGGAGGGAGATATGTGTTGAGAACTGGATGGTTTGAAGGTGTATAAGAATTGAGGAAGAATGTGGGGCTGCATTAATTTGACCAGAACTATGTTTCCCTAATGTTGACAAAATCCTGTGTCATCTCATACTACTGTCTATCCTTACTACTGTCAGAATCTATGTGAGGTGTATTGCCCTGTTTTAAGTGTTCAATGCTTCACTTGTCTGGGAGCTCTCTCGTCTCTATTGATGCGCTTTATTCAACTACACCAGTCGCCCTCACTCAACTAATCTAGTTCTCTAATTCACTAATCTAGGTGTCTCGTCTCCACCTACCTAGATGCTCCATCCATTGCTCTCTGTTCACCCAGTAGACGATGATTTAAACATTAGGACACATCTGTGTTATTTTGTTCTTGTTATCTTGTTAGTTGGGGTTTTTGTAGGTCAGGGGCTCGATTTTTTATAGTAATAGAAAATTTCTAACGGTGAAGCGTAATTGCATTTTATAGTTGACTTTTTTTGGGCTAATAAGCCCAGCAAAATTAGCCGATAAAGTCAGACCAGTTTATCAAGAAAGCTGAGCCAAGATTAGCATGGCCTCACTTAAGGCGTATGTAGTATATTATGGCGGGTGGAATAAGCGCCTACTATGATTCTAACCCGCTAGAGGTGCTGTTTCCTTGGCAACGTTTCCTAGGTAACCTTTTGATCCCAGCTGCCTTGCGGGCTACATTTTTAAAAATCATTGGTCTAAAATGTAGAGTTATTTTGGGAATCCTAAAGAACACTTTTGTAAAGATCCAAATAGATTTAATGCGTAATATTTGTGGGGGGGTTTTTCTTCTTAGTTCTCAATTTCAATGTTAATGTAACGAATTATTTTGTGTTAATCGGAAGAGTGAAATCATTTTTTTTTAAATAGATTTTTCTTTGATATTTGGTGATGAACCAAGATTGGGTAGAGGGGTTCGAGTTAAAGAAGATAGTAATAAAGTAAAGATTAAGAGCATTACTTAATTGCAACTTTTGTTGAATTAACAAAGTAATTGGGAGCTCGCGGAACGCCGATATTGTTTTAACTGACTACACTGCTGCTATCAGAATCTCTGTTGACTTGGGCCCTTTATTTTAATGTTGATAAGAATTTCTTCTGACCTTGACCTTCATTTTACCTTAACCCCACAACTCAGCGCCATCGCCCTCCCGGAGCTGATGACCATCAGTGCAGACGAGTACAAGGTTGACCCCCGTGTGGCTGGGTTCGTGCTCCCCTTCTCAGTCACGCTCAACCGAGACGGCAGCTGCCTGTTTGTCTCAGCGACGTGTCTCTTCATGGCCCAATACTCAGGGATACCCCTCAGCACTGGCCTCGTACTCACTGTTGGGTAAGTGGTTTACTATCTACGGGTATCGTACTCACTGTTGGGTAGTGGGACATTTCGATCTTTGACGGTTCGACCACTGCTGCTCTGAGCCAAATGTTCAATATCACCTTTAGAATCATTGCTTCTATGGTATCATTTGTCATGTAAACAAAATGTATTAAAAAATAAAATTAAATGGGCATTGATATGTGAAATGACTAAAGTATAAACAATGAAAACAGTCCATGGTCGAAACGTCGTGGGTCTAAACGTCATGGAACCTTGATGATTACATACATCTAATCACACTTTGCTGTGCCATACACACCTTATCCGAAACTACACAATTAGCCTTTTGCACAAATCGAACTGTTCATGCCAGAGCCACCAAAAAATACTTGTCTTAAAAAATTTTAATTATTAAATATGTTATATAATTTAACTATTTCATATACTCAGGCTTACTATAAGAACAAATGTTTGAGTTATTAAATGTGTGTTAGAATCAAACAATGATTTGATTTTTTATAGACATAATGGTCCAGGATGTTATAACCTCTAGCCCCTCTCGTCTGTTCGGGCTCAGGTTGTTGTCTATAGTCTCGTCTGTTCTGGCCCAGGTTGTTGTCTATGGTCTTTTCTGTTCTGGCCCAGGTTTTTGTCTATACTCTCGTCTGTTCTTGTCCAGGTTTGTTGTCTATCTCTCGTCTGTTCTGGCCCAGGTTGATGTCTATAGTCTCATCTGTTCTTGTCCAGGTTGTTGTCTATCTCTCGTATGTTCGGGCCCAGGTTGTTGTCTATAGTCTCGTATGTTCTGGCCCAGGTTGTTGTCTATAGTCTTTTCTGTTCTGGCCCAGATTTTTGTCTATACTCTCGTCTGTTCTTGTCCATGTTGTTGTCTATCTCTCGTCTGTTCTGGCCTAGGTTGTTGTCTATAGTCTCATCTGTTCTTGTCCAGGTTGTTGTTTATCTCTCGTCTGTTCGGGCCCAGGTTGTTGTCTATAGTCTCGTCTGTTCTGGTCCAGGTTTTTGTCTATAGTCTCGTCTGTTCTGGTCCAGGTTTTTGTCTATACTCTCTCGTCTGTTCTGGCCCAGGTTGTTGTCTATACTCTCGTCTGTTCTGGCCCAGGTTGTTGTCTATACTTTGTCTGTTCTGGCCCAGGTTGTTGTCTATACTCTCTCGTCTGTTCTGGCCCAGGTTGTTGTCTATACTCTCGTCTGTTCTGGCACAGGTTGTTGTCTATACTCTCGTCTGTTCTGGCCCAGGTTGTTGTCTATACTCTCATCCCTGGCAATCCCCAACGTGCCCAGCTCTAGTGTTGTGTCGGCGCTCATTATTCTTGGCAGTGTGGGAATCCCTGCAACAAGCATTGGTCTCGTGATGGCTGTAGAATGGATCAAGTGAGTCATGAGATGTTATATTTATTAACTGTCTGTTTGGTGTAAGCCCCCCCCCCAATGGGAGGCACTGAGTTGTTAGCTAACAAACTCCAAGAGAAAGTATCACGTCATCCGTTCGAGGCTGTTTTATAAGAGCTCCAGACCGGGGTGCCATTTGTGCTGAAAGATCAGGGGGACGTCAGACTTGACAGACCAGGGTGACATGAGACTTGGCAGACCAGGGTGCCATTAGAGCTGAAAAATCAGGGTGACGTCAGACTTGACAGGCCAGGGTAACATCAGATCTTACAGACCAGGGTGATGTCAGACTTGACAGACCAGGGTGACATCAGATCTGACAGACCAGGGTGACGTCAGATCTGACAGACCAGGGTGACATGAGACTTGACAGACAAGGGTGACGTCAGACATGAAAGACCAGGGTAACATCAGATCTGACAGACCAGGGTGACGTCAGACTTGACAGACCAGGATGACGTCAGATCTGACAGACCAGGTTGACATCTAAGATTGCTGACCAGGGTGCCTGCCATCAGAAATGATAAACAAGTTGTCATTACATATGGCAGATTAATGAGACACCATTTCTTGATACGCCAAGCTGCCATTGCTTCAATCTAAACTGCAAGAAATGAGCGCAATCATGCTGTAACCATTGAATATTTGTTTAAATTAATAATTTAACATTTAATCCCATCCAAGTCTCAGCCATGCTAACATTTCGTCGTCTTTGTCCTCAGTGACCGCATGCGGTCCACAACGAACCTAGTCGGTCATCTATTGGCTGTGATCGTCACGTGGAGATTATGTCGATCAAGTTTTAAATCAACCAACGAAATGTCTACCTCACTATACGAGGTCGCCGATATGGAAGTGTTAGTGAAGTAACCTAACTTCACGTGATTCTATACAGTCGGACCTCGCTAAGTCGAACTCAAAGGGACCCGAACAAAAATCGACTTAGGGAGTTTTCGAGTTTGGGGAAATGGCGTAATAGACGCAGATTAATCAAGGAATTTGGCAGGGACCTAACAATTAATTAGATATAAGGAGGTGTTCGACTTAAGGAAGTTCGACTTAGCGAGGTCCGACTGTAGAAGTCTCATCCATTCCTTGCTGTTGTCATGCGATGTTGTTGGACACCCGTGGATAACTGAAATGTAGTTCAAATGGACGATAACTGAAATGTCAGTTTTGACAGATTACCGACAGAAGAGTTACGTAGATAATATAGGGTGGAAGTATAGTATATAAGACCAGGGAAATGCCTTGATATGTTTGATTTAAGATATTTTTGGGTTTGAAAGATGATGGTTGGTTTTTGGACCGCAATGATTGTTGTAAACACCGCAGTTGTCTGCACCGAGTGTAACTTTTAAATAAAACAGTGTCTTTTTAAGGATGTTTTTTTTTACAATAGTTTTTAAAAGTTTGTTTTCAGTCAAGAGAACTGCTCATGGGCATCGGGAGGGGGGAAATCCAAAATACCCCCCCCCCTTTTTTCACTTAATTTAACTATTATTATTCAACACATTATAACCAACATATTAAATGTTTTTCCCATTGAAGCATAATACTTGTACTTGTGGCATTTAAATTTGTAACATATAAATACAAGCATGCAAATGTAGCCAAATGATGGCGTCAAAGGCAAATAGCAAATATAATGTAATGATGTACCCAATTACGAAACGGTAATTAATCTTATGCACAGTTGGCAAAGAGGGTGTAAAATTATATTTAGCAAGCTAATGCTATGTAATTAATTCTTTTGCTCAATTATAAAACATAATGTAATCGTCTTCCCTTGGACAAACATCATGAAAACTTATTTTTATTTATTTTGTACACTTATATAGCGCAGTACCCCAGCCTATGGCTGGGCTCACCGCGCTTTACAAACATTTCCAGCATCTCTATAGAGAAAACACATTGACCTCTCAATCTTCCTAAACATAGTTACACATAACACTATAGTATACTATACTATGATATTCAAATGCTCAGACACGAACGTATCACCATCATTGAATGATAGTTTGGTGGAGCGAGAGCAGCGCACCTCATCGCTTGTCCTCCGTAACAGATCTTCTGGACAAAAAGAATGTCTTCATCATAGTCCCGGTGTTACTCTGGTCATGGTCCCAGTGTTACTCTGGTCATGGTCCCAGTGTTACTCTGGTCATGGTCCCAGTGTTACTCTGGTCATGGTCCCGGTGTTACTCTGGTCATAGTCCCGGTGTTACTCTGGTCATAGTCCCGGTGTTACTCTGGTCATAGTCCCGGTGTTACTCTGGTCATAGTCCCGGTGTTACTCTGGTCATAGTCCCGGTGTTACTCTGGTCATAGTCCCGGTGTTACTCTGGTCATAGTCCCGGTGTTACTCTGGTCATATGGGACAAGAGACCGAGCGTTGACAGCGGCGATGTGAAAATGTCTGTCTCTACATTTCCTCACCACCGCGGTAGGTACGCCTCTGGGAAACGTCTCAACAGTGAAAAGCTCTTCAAGGCTCCACATGATATCCGGGGTCAAGTGCGTCTGCCAAAGAACGCCATAATATTTAGCCCAAGAGAATGAGAAAAAAGTTAACATAGGTATTTTTAGAAAGTCTAGTTATCCAGCATAACTTTGAAAATTATCGTAAACATTTAAACTGGGTTAGACTTTATACTCAGGCTAGGAGAGTTGGACGTTATACTCAGGCTAAAAGAGTTAGACTTTATACTCAGGCTAAGAGGTTCATAGAATGTTTGACTGAATCAAGGCCAAGTATATAACACAGGAGTAGCCAGCACGCTGTGAGATCTAAGCGTAAATAGCGAAAAAGAAATGTTTCATTCGTTACCTCTTTTAGACATGAAACCCACAACTATTTTTTTTTCTGCGGCTAGGTTGCCTGAAGAAGTAAAGTCTACAACTTGAAGTTTATACACCGGAACATCTGTTTTAAAAGATGGAACAAGCGTTGGTGTGTTGAAGACTTAGTTCATTCAAAAAAGGGGGAATAACTTGTCAGGGCGATGAGTTGAGTCAGAAAAAGTTTTTTTTATAATAGGAAATCTAAAGTATTTTGAAAACAAGATGATAACCGTAGAGCTGATTTCAATCTTTGATTGTCTTTGCGGTGCTACTAAGTCATGTCTATATGACTATACCAAGTCATTATGACTTCGTATTAAGTCCCAGTAATGTTACTACAATTGAGATCCCAGTAATAAGTCTAAATACGAGGTCAAAGTAGGTGTGTACTAAGGCTGGCATATTGTGACGACATATTACGAGGATTTAATGCAGTGACTTACTTACGCCCACACGCCCTAACCCCTTACTGTGAGGATCAACATGTTCTATTGTTGACTTAATTGAAATGTGGATAACTAATCGAAATGTATTCGTATTACTTCATCGACATACGCACCTGTGCAACTTGATAAAAAAATAAAATCTCGTAATTGGAGGCTACTGTAATTGGAATGAAATCTTATTACTTAAAAGTCATTTAAAATTGGTAAACTTAGCTCGTTGCAATTAAAACATTTTAGATTTTTTTTTAAAGCCATGAAGCAAGACTCAATGAACTATTAGAGATAAGAGGCCTTATAAAATAATTTTCATCCGTGTATTGTGGTCTGAGTCATGTTTAAGGGTAGGGTCAATGATAAGTCTCCTAGACCGTCTGGGTTAACATTTAAACCTAACCAGTAGACTGGTTAAATCGTGAAAATAAAGGCAAAGTTAATTCACTCATCTCCAGTTAGCACCAATTTAGTGAACTCGACATGTTGGTGAAAGCATTCATTGGTGTCGTGACATCAGGTGGGGTGGAGATTGAGATGAGTGTCTAGGACACGGGACATGACTGATATGCAGGTGAACAGGTGACGAAAGGGACCATAATGTTGTGCAAGCCAGGCCTGACAGTCAAGACAAACTTATTACCCTTTAAGTTAGTCAGGAGGAAACGGTGGCCCCAGCAGGGGATTGGAACAGACCAGTATAAACTATTCCACATTTCCCGAATCTTCCCTCGAAATACAGAATTAAAACTAAGTCATTGAAAATATACTTTTTTAAAAAACTGTCCAAATTTGTCTGAGTGCGCAACCAAAGATTAGAAAATAAATTATGGGAAGAATAGAATAGCATTAGCAAATCTATTTTCCTGAATTTATGCTGCGCAAGCGATGGTACAACAAAAAAAAATTCATCGCTGACTGCTCTAAACGTCTACGCCCCTGCACCCAGAATGAAGGTGTCACGTGGTCCACCACATAAACACCACTGGACTGTTGGGACTGAATGGACAGTTATCGTATTCAAATAATGTCAGAGTGAACAAGTATGGACCCATCCTTTACTTTACTGGTAAGTTGTGGTATTCAAGTAACGACAAAATTATGATGTAGGGACCATTGTTTAGCCTCAGTTTATATGTATATCATTGGGGAGAAATCTTCCACACTAAGTATTGACTTACGGAAAATCTTGATTTACTTTCGGAACGCCCGAGACTAGAAGGATCCAAAACAATGGAATTCTCCCAAATTTACACCTTCGTACTATTCCAACAATTAACGCCTTCAAGACTGGCACATCTTGTCAAACTTTACTTTTCAAATTAACAATCAAACAGTTCTCTCACTGATTGATATACGTAGCTTATGTGCACCATCATGTCATTATAATATAAATATGTTTTTTTGTAATTAAGATATGAATATTTTCATACTTTTAGCTTCAATGCATTTATAAATATTTTTCAATTTTAAGTAAAGCGCTGTGAGCCCAGCTGCCTGCTAGGGTACTGCGCTAAATAAGCTCTCAAATTATTATTATCCTCCCCTTGTTATTTGCTCGAAATTTTCAAGATTGAGCTTTTCTGGTGGTAATAAAGTAAACTTAAGAAGCTGAGACATGGTGGGGTGGAAAGAGGATTATTGTATGTGGCAAAAGGCCAATCGAAACAATCTGCATGCAAACGACCTTATTTATTTTTGTTAATAAATAAACCATAGTGATAGTTGTTATAAACAAACCATAGTGATCGCTGTTATAAACAAACCATAGTGATAGTTGTTATAAACCAGTGGTTCCCAAAGTGGTCCGTACTGACCCCCAGGGGTCCCTGGTACCATTCAGGGGGTCCGTGGAAAATTAAAATTGATTTGGGGGTCCCTGAACAGTTTCAGGGGGTCCGCGCAAAGTTTAATATAAAATAATAAAACTGATCAATTTTTATTATTATGGAAATTAAAATAAATAATAAATAAAATAGTATATTTTCAACTGATTAAACACTATCTTAGGTGCTATCAGTCACGGAGTACAATTTTGTTTTACCTAGAAAAGGTAGTAGAACTGAGGTTATTTCTACAACTATAACCAATCAACGTACTTGGTTTGTTGAAAGGCAGGGGCGGATTAAGACTGCACGGGGCCCCTGGCTGCAATTCAAATTGGGGCCCTATCCAGTCAGTGTACCTTTAGATAAAATGATTGCTAGCAGCTAATATAAGACTGTAACTTGTAACTATTCAGCCAAATAGATTATTCATGAAAAACCGAACACGAAGAAATAACTGTTTGCCGGTAACGTAAAATTGACTGTAAAGGACAATTTAAAAAATAAAAACACAAATTTTAAAAAATGCCACACCCACTGCGGGATCGATCCCGCGAACGCTTGCGCCAAAAGCCTATATATATCCCATCGGACCCCCGGAGCTTGACTCAAAAAGGCCAATTTAAGATATATAAGTGATATTCTTTAATAATTTCTCTTTGTGAGCCAATCAAATCAGGTTTTTCCGATTACTATTTTAAGACTATCGTATCGGAATAGATATCAGATTAATAATAATATATACGATTTTATTAATTTATTTAAGTTATCAAATTTTCAGCGATTCGCGTAAACCTTTGTCCATCTATATTATAAAGTATACTAAACTAAATTTGGGGGCCCCTAATTCATGGGGCGCCCCTGGCTTTAGCCCGTTCACCCCCCCCCCTTTAATCCGCCATAGATGTATGCTGGGACATAAGGTTGATTCACTAGCCACAGAACAATTGGCTAGATAAATTAGTGGCCTGAGGGAGGATCTAAGGTCATTCGTCGCCTCTCAAAGACAATCAACACACCATTCGACACGGGAACCAAGGAGAGTAGAGTTAAGATGCTACGGTCGTACCATTCGACACGGGAACCAAGGAGAGTAGAGTTAAGATGCTACGGTCGTAACATTCGACACGGGAACCAAGGAGAGTAGAGTTAAGATGCTACGGTCGTAACATTCGACACGGGAACCAAGGAGAGTAGAGTTAAGATGCTACGGTCGTAACATTCGACACGGGAACCAAGGAGAGTAGAGTTAAGATGCTACGGTCGTAACATTCGACACGGGAACCAAGGAGAGTAGAGTTAAGATGCTACGGTCGTAACATTCGACACGGGAACCAAGGAGAGTAGAGTTAAGATGCTACGGTCGTAACATTCGACACGGGAACCAAGGAGAGTAGAGTTAAGATGCTTCGGTCGTAACATTCGACACGGGAACCAAGGAGAGTAGAGTTAAGATGCTACGGTCGTAACATTCGACACGGGAACCAAGGAGAGTAGAGTTAAGATGCTACGGTCGTAACATTCGACACGGGAACCAAGGAGAGTAGAGTTAAGATGCTACGGTCGTACCATTCGACACGGGAACCAAGGAGAGTAGAGTTAAGATGCTACGGTCGTAACATTCGACACGGGAACCAAGGAGAGTAGAGTTAAGATGCTACGGTCGTAACATTCGACACGGGAACCAAGGAGATTAGAGTTAAGATGCTACGGTCGTAACATTCGACACGGGAACCAAGGAGAGTAGAGTTAAGATGCTACGGTCGTAACATTCGACACGGGAACCAAGGAGAGTAGAGTTAAGATGCTACGGTCGTACCATTCGACACGGGAACCAAGGAGAGTAGAGTTAAGATGCTACGGTCGTACCATTCGACACGGGAACCAAGGAGAGTAGAGTTAAGATGCTACGGTCGTACCATTCGACACGGGAACCAAGGAGAGTAGAGTTAAGATGCTACGGTCGTAACATTCGACACGGGAACTAAGGAGAGTAGAGTTAAGATGATACGGTCGTAACATTCGACACGGGAACCAAGGAGAGTAGAGTTAAGATGCTACGGTCGTACCATTCGACACGGGAACCAAGGAGAGTAGAGTTAAGATGCTACGGTCGTACCATTCGACACGGGAACCAAGGAGAGTAGAGTTAAGATGCTACGGTCGTAACATTCGACACGGGAACCAAGGGGAGTTGAGTTAAGATGCTACGGTCGTACCATTCGACACGGGAACCAAGGGGAGTAGAGTTAAGATGCTACGGTCGTAACATTCGACACGGGAACCAAGGAGAGTAGAGTTAAGATGCTACGGTCGTAACATTCGACACGGGAACCAAGGAGAGTAGAGTTAAGATGCTACGGTCGTAACATTCGACACGGGAACCAAGGAGAGTAGAGTTAAGATGCTACGGTCGTACCATTCGACACGGGAACCAAGGAGAGTAGAGTTAAGATGCTACGCTCGTACCATTCGACACGGGAACCAATGAGAGTAGAGTTAAGATGCTACGGTCGTACCATTCGACACGGGAACCAAGGAGAGTAGAGTTAAGATGCTACGGTCGTAACATTCGACACGGGAACCAAGGAGAGTAGAGTTAAGATGCTACGGTCGTAACATTCGACACGGGAACCAAGGAGAGTAGAGTTAAGATGCTACGGTCGTACCATTCGACACGGGAACCAAGGAGAGTAGAGTTAAGTTGCTACGGTCGTAACATTCGACACGGGAACCAAGGAGAGTAGAGTTAAGATGCTACGGTCGTAACATTCGACACGGGAACCAAGGAGAGTAGAGTTAAGATGCTACGGTCGTAACATTCGACACGGGAACCAATGAGAGTAGAGTTAATATGCTACGGTCGTAACATTCGACACGGGAACCAAGGAGAGTAGAGTTAAGATGCTACGGTCGTAACATTCGACACGGGAACCAAGGAGAGTAGAGTTAAGATGCTACGGTCGTAACATTCGACACGGGAACCAATGAGAGTAGAGTTAAGATGCTACGGTCGTACCATTCGACACGGGAACCAATGAGAGTAGAGTTAAGATGCTACGGTCGTACCATTCGACACGGGAACCAATGAGAGTAGAGTTAAGATGCTACGGTCGTAGAGTTAAGATGCTACGGTCGTACCATTCGACACGGGAACCA
This sequence comes from Ampullaceana balthica, assembly GCA_944989445.1. Lineage (NCBI taxonomy): Eukaryota > Metazoa > Mollusca > Gastropoda > Lymnaeidae > Ampullaceana > Ampullaceana balthica. The sequence continues at coordinate 66,641 of CALYLW010000437.1, forward strand.
ATGAGAGTAGAGTTAAGATGCTACGGTCGTAGAGTTAAGATGCTACGGTCGTACCATTCGACACGGGAACCAATGAGAGTAGAGTTAAGATGCTACGGTCGTAACATTCGACACGGGAACCAATGAGAGTAGAGTTAAGATGCTACGGTCGTAACATTCGACACGGGAACCAATGAGAGTAGAGTTAAGATGCTACGGTCGTACCATTCGACACGGGAACCAATGAGAGTAGAGTTAAGATGCTACGGTCGTAGAGTTAAGATGCTACGGTCGTACCATTCGACACGGGAACCAATGAGAGTAGAGTTAAGATGCTACGGTCGTAACATTCGACACGGGAACCAAGGAGAGTAGAGTTAAGATGCTACGGTCGTACCATTCGACACGGGAACCAAGGAGAGTAGAGTTAAGATGCTACGGTCGTAGAGTTAAGATGCTACGGTCGTAACATTCGACACGGGAACCAATGAGAGTAGAGTTAAGATGCTACGGTCGTAACATTCGACACGGGAACCAATGAGAGTAGAGTTAAGATGCTACGGTCGTACCATTCGACACGGGAACCAAGGAGAGTAGAGTTAAGATGCTACGGTCGTAGAGTTAAGATGCTACGGTCGTAATAGGATCGGTCACATCTCTCGTAATTACCCAAATAGACAATCCGTTGGGGGCGGGGGGATCCGAGGCGTTTAAAGTAACTCAGACTGTTTGAAGAAAACACAGTAGCCCAGGAAGATCACAAAGAATAGCTGCTGTGTACATTCCAATAGTAATTTGTGAAGTTGACTAGGCCTATCAACGGATACCCGGAACCTAGATACTCGTTGCCGAGCAATTACCCGTGTAGCAAAATTGCGCCCGGATACCCGTGAAAAGGTTACTTAAATGTCTATACCAACGGTTGTCGAGCTGCGGATCTTCTGTGATTACGTTTCGGCTCGCGAATAATTTATCAAACTAAATATTTTCGTTACAAATGTAAACTGTGAAATACGTTTAAAATGAAAACGCTTAAAAAGAAATAACTGTCGAACAGAAATATAGCAAGGTCCGGACAAAATACCCTGTATTTTATATACCTATTTTTATTGGAACATGAACCAAAAATCATTTAAAACCAAGACGTTTTTGTACTTTGAATTTTTCAAGTAAGGAAAATAGAAAACAAACTAGAAGGGGCAGGAAATGACGGAAACAACCATTGCTTTGGCTTTGAAATACGGCGCACATCCTTTTTAGCGATTGAGACGATCCAGCGTTGTTTATATAATCCCCCCCCCCACTCACACATGTCTCCACTCCAATCCCCACCATAATTTTAAAAAAAACAACAACAAAAAAACACCTGCTATATTCAATCGGTGAATGATTTTCACTATAATAACAAAACTAAGAGCTTGGTGATGGGCCAATAAATATGGGCAAGTCCCGGATAAGTTTTGTTAATTACAACAGTTGTCAGCTATGAACTAGAAATTAACGGCCATGTCATCATACGATTACCGCCTTTTATCTTTGTAAGACTTTGTTTAGCCCCCCCCCCACCCCCCTAAAAAATCACGTTGGCCCTGCTATCCCCATTGTTTTTTACACCCACTACACTATAGTAGTATTTCAATGTCATCATTTTTACATCGCTGATTCATTACATCTAAATTTGCATTTTCATAATAAACAAAGAAATATAAGGCTAACAGCGAGCATGACGCCGAAAATGTTGAGGCATTTCGAAATGTTAACTGAAAAAATGGTCTCGACAAAACGGCCCCAGACAAATCGGCCCTGGATTAATAGATGTTAAAATAAATTTAAAAAATACACTTAAATATTATATTAGTATTTTTACTTACGGATTGACTGTAAGTGTGAGTTCACAAGAAACAATATTTATAACAGTTACTCTATATTGTCTATATGGTACCAAGTCGCAATTGTTTGTTGAGAAGAAATAATATAATAACTTCAAAATAAATAATTGTACAATTTGACCACTTTCTTTAAAGGGGAAAAAGTTGACAAAATGTTAAAATGCAAAAAATAAAATAAAAAATGTAAATGTAAAAAAAAATGTCAACACTTTATCGAGGGTTGTTTTGACCAGGGCCGATTTGACCGGTGCCGTTATGTCGGAGCCGTTTTGTCGGGGCAGTTTTGTCCGGGGCCGTTTTGACAGGTCACCATTTTGAACGGCTAACCCGGGTACCAATTCATATTTTGGACTGGTACCCGGCAGCTTTTTTTCAAAAATATTGACAGCCATATAGTTGACACCCAGTTCCTATTAGATACAGGGGCGGCCGTGACAATATATCCAAGAAAAATTTTAGCAGATTAAAGCATCAGTTAACATTTAATGACCACGTGGTTCCATTGCATCTTCAGTCCGCCAGTGGGTCCTCGGTAAAACTCTATGGAGTCTGTGATATAGATTTAATGCTAGACAACAAGAGACAACCATGCATGGTTCACATAGCTGACATAGCAGAAGATGGGTAACTAGGACTTGAGTTCCGAGGTCAATACGATTTTTCGTTTTCCATTAAACGTGTACTTAATCTCCACATTAATCGTGTACTTAATCTCCACATTAAACGTGTACTTAATCTCCACATTAAACGTGTACTTAATCTCCACATTAAACGTGTACTTAATCTCCACATTAAACGTGTACTTAATCTCCACATTAAACGTGTACTTAATCTCCACATTAAACGTGTACTTAATCTCCACATTAAACGTGTACTTAATCTCCACATTAAACGTGTACTTAATCTCCACATTAAACGTGTACTTAATCTCCACATTAAACGTGTACTTAATCTCCACATTAAACGTGTACTTAATCTCCACCGACATAAAGTGTCCAAGGTAACGAAGGTTATAAATTCAGTGGCTCCTCGTGGATAAAGTTTTTCATGTGTATGGAATTTGTTTGAGGAAACGTAGAAGAACAGTAGCCTAACCGAATAAGAGCAGAAAAAAATTGTACTTTTCATTAGAGAGGAACAAAAACGTATTCTCAGCCTCTTCATCAGACGTGGGAAATTAAGCACGAATTTCTAACAGGCGATGCCAGACCTATAAAACTTCCTCCCAGGCGACCTCTAAGAGCTTTTGAAAAAAACGTGTATGAGGTCATCAATGCTCAAATTGAGGCCGGGATTATTAGAGAGTAAAACTACCTCACTATTGCACTTTATAAGGAAGAAAATCAATGAGGCTGATTAAAAATATTTTGTTCGATTAATCTCGAAAAAAATTAATCGATCAATCGATTAATTTCGATTTAATATATTTTATAAAAGGCGTATATAGATCCAGTTAAGTCGCAATTCATTATTTTACGACATTGGTTAAGTCGCGGTAATTCCATGGCTGGCAATTTTTGTGACGTAATACAACAAATTCGTTCTGCTATGCAAGAAATAATGAAGAAATTTTTTTTGTTTACATAAAATATGCATGTCTAAATAAATAATAATAATACGAGGGAAAAGTATGTAAGTAACAAAAATTACAAAATAATTGATAAATTAGAAATATTTTCTTAAATTTTAATCGAATTTTCAATCGATCAATTTATTTTTAAACGATTAAAATGTTTAACGATCTATCGATTAATTAATCGTTAATTTCCGAAGCCTTAATATATACATATACGGTGTTATAGTCCCAAAGCCTCCGCAGTGTAGGTATCGGGAAGAAGGGTTTGGTGGGAAGAGGTAATTGACACGACGATGTCAAGTATTTTAGCCCGTTTATGAACGTGGACACATATTTTAAACAGTTTCTGAATTAATTAAGTACAATGAAAAAATCTACATCTTGATAATCATTTTTAGGAATGATTTTCAAATACTTGACACAATAATATTTATCAACTGACCAATTTTAACAAAACAATAATGAAACTCATTTTAAAAAAAACAAGAGTCCTAATATATTCAGGTTATATTTGTAATTAACCCAGTTTCCAGGGGTCAAACTGACAGTGATTCGTCAAACGCTATCTATTCCGGGAATCTTAGAGCAACATCTGGTTCACATTTCTTTCGCCTGCTTTACAAATTAGAAGATTAGTTTCCTTTCAAAGCGTCAGGTTTACGTGGTAATAAACATTGGCTTGATAAATTTGCGGACATATTTTATTTCTGGAAAAAAGCAATGCATCTCAGATGGGTATTGTAACGTGTAACAGCTGCGCTGAGATGTGTATTGTAACGTGTAACAGCTGCGCTGAGATGTGTATTGTAACGTGTAACAGCTGCGCTGAGATGGGTATTGTAACGTGTAACAGCTGCGCTGAGATGTGTATTGTAACGTGTAACAGCTGCGCTGAGATGTGTATTGTAACGTGTAACAGCTGCGCTGAGATGTGTATTGTAACGTGTAACAGCTGCGCTGAGATGTGTATTGTAACGTGTAACAGCTGCGCTGAGATGTGTATTGTAACGTGTAACAGCTGCGCTGAGATCAATTATTTTGGGTGAATCCATGACGTCTCGAGATCGGACGTTTTGACCCCGGGCGGTTCGACCCTGCTTATTCGTCCGCAGAACTATTTGGCCGCAGGACGTTTTGACTCAGGTCGGTTAGATCTATGACGGTGTTTTTATAGCCGTCTGAACTAGGCATTTGGAAATAAATTTATTCTGACAAATTGAGTGCCAGCAGTGGTAGCAAGATTATCGTCCCTAACTACAATATTCTGCCATGTTAAACGCCAAGACACACCAGCCTCGGTAACTTGAGCACCTTAAGACTGTGGCATCATGGGGGGGGGGTATGGATGCGGGAAACTCGTGTGACGCCATCGAACCGGAGGTTGACAAAAAATCTAAAATTTTACTGTGTATGATTTTATGTTTAAAAAAAAGTGGAAAAAAAAATCAATTTTAAAATTATTACAAAACCCGCCAACCCACAGACACATTACATAAACCTGTAATGACTTATTATTTAGCGTAACTATTTATCAAAAAACAAGATTATATTCCAAAAAAACTATAATAGCATTAACAATTATTCATTGAACATTAAAAAGTTGCCAAGTTGGGTACCCATTCAATACTGTGAGGATTCCCAAACTGAAAATCAGACAGAAAATCAATGAATCACGAGGGGTCAAGCGGTGCAACATTGTAAGTTCAAACCCCCTTAAAGATTTAAAATCTAGATCATAATGGATATGTGTGTCAACATGGATCAGGAACATGATCAAAAATAAATAATGAAGTCGTAAACGTTCATTTAAAAAAATCAGGGCGCTGTCCTTAAGGCATAGACACTAGGAGTTCAAAGTTATGTGATATTTAATATAAGCCAACACGTTTTTATGTATTTAGTTTGGTCATGTGCCATCCATTTACCAAGTAGCATTTAAGGCATAGACACTAGGAGTTCAAAGCAGGGGCGGATTAAGACTGCACGGGGCCCCTGGCTGCAATTCAAACTGGGGCCCTATCCAGCCAGCGTCCCTTTAAATAAAATGATTGCTGACAGCTAATAATATAAGACTATAGCTGTAACTTGTAACTAAATCGTTCATTGGTTCCTTTCTCATAATTTTTCTGTACTACGGGATCGGATTCATCAAAAAACCGAACACAAAGAAATAACTGTTCGCCGGCATCGTAAAATTGAGTGTAAAAAGATAGTTTTAAAAAAAAATAAAGACAAATTTTAAAAAAAAGTTATAACCTAACTGGGATTCGAACCCGACACCGCTTGCACTACAAGCCTGTAGGCTGCCACAAGACCACCAGAACTTGATGCGAAAGACACATTTAAAAGATATAAAAAGTATTTCACTATCGGGTCCGAATAGCGATCAGATTAATACATAAGATTTTATTAATTTATTTAATTTATCATATTTTTAGGGATTCATGCAAAAAAATTTCCACCTTTATTATAAAATATACTAAATTTGGGGGCCCCAAATCATCGGGGGCCCCTGGCTTTAGCCCCTTCAGCCCCACTCTTAATCCGCCATAGTTGAAAGGTCTAGCTTGATGCGTAAGAAATGCGGAATTCCAATAAGAAGGTCAGCAAAATACAAGTTTTTAACTTGAATCTACGAGGGTTGCAAGGTTGGGTATTTTTCCAAGTGCCAGGAAGTTATATTTATCTAAATTGTATCATATCAATTTTTTTTTCATACGACTATACTGTAGCATTCCATTGAAAACTTTTACTATTAACAGTGGTTTGTCACCATAGATATTTAAGAGTAAGAGAATGAGTGAGCCCAGTGCTGGATTTAGACTTAAGCTATTTGAGATAAAGGGGCCCTTTTGAAGTCCAGATATTCTATGTCAATGCCAAATCTGGAGAAAAAAAAGTTCAGGGGGCCTCCAAGAAGGCGGGGCCCTAAGCTGTAGCTTGTTTTGCAAATAGGGAAATCCAGCACCGAGTGAGCCGAAGAAACAATACCGACAATAGAGTTTTGTTGAATATTTGAAGTATGGCTAAATGTTTGGAAACAGATACGAAAGAAGAATTGTTAATAACTGAATTAAAAAGATTTTTTCAAGTTAAAGCAATACCCTTGACTTTCTGGCATACTTAAAAAAAGCTGAAAGAAATGTATTTTTAGTACATTGTACCATCATCGACATCATTTATTCGCAAAAAAACTTAGTGGAATTTGTATGGATCACTAGATAATGTCATTAGAGCATTTAATATTAATAAAATCAGAAGGAATGCCTTCAATGAGAGATTATTTATTCAACATTGTTTGGAAAATGAAGAAGCCTATAATCGTTTACTTATTCACACATAAATACGTTGGTTAACAACAAGTACTTATTTAAATTGATTTATGCTCTCTTTGATTCAGTGTTGGAATTCCTGGAAAACAAAGACGATGATCTTATCTTATCTTATCTGTTTACAGACGCTCCTTCTATACAGAAGATTATTGCGTCCTACGCTTATCTATGGTTTGTGTTTAGTCCTGCATTTTTATTAGAGATTTAAATGTTGATAAAGTGTTGGTTTTCCTAGATTCTTCAGGCAACCCATTCCACGCCCGAATTCCGGACGGGAAGAAGGAAAACTTGTATGTGTTTGTTCTTGCATACGGAATAAGAAAGGTGTTTTTATCTTTATGTCTATCTGAGGGTTGTATTAAGTTATCTTTGTGTTGTATTTCTAAATTAGAATTAATTGCTTTATGTATGATTACTACTTTGCTCTTGGTTCTTCTATCCTCTAGTGTTTCAAGGTTTAATGATTTAACTAATGGTGTTATTCTTGTCAGTTTTGAATATTCTCCAGTAATGAATCTGGCAGCTCTTTTTTGAATTTGTTCTAGTTTATCAATGTTTTCTTTGGTGGATGGGTCCCATACAGAAGATGCATATTCTAGTACAGGTCTCACCAAAGTGAGGTAGCATTTTAGTTTTTTAGCGAAACAATTAACTAAAAAAATAAATCATTTATTAAGGATATGTCGATTTATTTACCAACTTTAAAGAAACTAATTTGAAACTACAAGTACAAGTAAAGCAATTAAATTTAATCAAAAGCATACTATCTGCGTTTGTTGGAAACCCTTTTCTTTAACAAACAAAACTTAGGAACAGGAGAATGTTCTCAGTTTCCTAATCTTTTAAAATTGCAAAATGGAGATAAAGATTTGCTGGCCTACTGTCAAGACTGAACATTTCTTGACGCAGACCTCAACCAAAGATTTGAAGACATTCTTCACTTGGATATTCCCGACTGGGTGTTGAACCCTTTTGCGCGTGTACTATCTCAGATCCCAAACACAGATGAATCCATACTAATACTTGAGCAGCTTATTTAAATGATGAACTTAAACAAATGTTTGAACTAGGATATTATAAATTCTGGTTACAAAATCAGATCCCAATTTTACATCTTGCATTTTGGGTCAATGTACAGCCCAATTATATAGCCTGCACTACGAGTTTTTGTACAGAAGTTGTTGAGGTTTTACCGTATTTCCATTGGGTAGAACAAAGATTCAGTGCCGCTGTGTACCTCGACATAAAAATCAGAAACCTATAAGAAATTGGTGCTCGTGGGGATTGGAGGTCGCTACTCACAAACATTGAGTCGCTCATAAATATACTCATAAAAATCACATAACGTTTATCAAAGTTAATAATTTTTTCCAATTTTATTTTAAATAAATATTATAATTTCAATAAATACTGCAAAAAAATTTTGTTGTTTTTGGATTTGTAATTTTGTACTATGCATTTATGTAGTTTTTTCACTTGGGGGTCCGTGGGGAAGTTTTGACTATAAAAGGGGTCTGTAGGTCAAAAAAGTTTGGAACCACTGTTATAAACAAACCACAGTGATAGCTGTTATAAACAAACCATAGTGATAGTTGTTATAAACAAAACATAGTGATAGCTGTTATAAACAAACCATAGTGATAGCTGTTATAAACAAACCATAGTGATAGCTGTTATAAACAAACCATAGTGATGGCTGTTATAAACAAACCATAGTGATAGCTGTTATAAACAAACCATAGTGATAGCTGTTATAAACAAACCATAGTGATAGCTGTTATAAACAAACCATAGTGATAGTTGTTATAAACAAAACATAGTGATATCTTTTATAAACAAAACATAGTGATAGTTGTTATAAACAAAACATAGTGATAGTTTTTATAAACAAACCATAGTGATAGTTGTTATAAACAAACCATAGTGATAGGTGTTATAAACAAACCATAGTGATAGTTGTTATAAACAAACCATAGTGATAGACAGTTTTAAAAACACCAGAGTTATGTTCTTAGTTATAAACAAACCGTTAAGATAATCATTAGTTATAAACAAACCATAATGATCATTGTTAGTTATAAACCTAGGTAGTCTATACAAGAATTGTTGCGTCTCTTGCACCAGGGCGTGACTTCATTGAGATTAAGAAGTAATTAAATTAAAACACAAATTTACAGAGTCAGTAAATACCAGTACCTCGAAATTCAACTTAAGATTAGAAAAATTATTGTTTGAGATTATTGGTTAAGACATCGCGATAAAGAAATAAAAATAAAACGGCAGCCTTTCAGCCTGTCTACCTATTTGTCTACCTGTCTGCCTGTCTAACTGTCTGCCTGTCTGCCTATCTACCCGTCTACCTGTAGGCCTGTCTACCTGGCTGACTGTCTACCTGTCTGCCTGTCTACCTGTCAGCCTGTCTAACTGTCTACCTGTCTTCATGTCTACCTGCATACCTGTCTGCCTGTCTACCTGTCTATCGTGCAGATTACTGTTGAACAACAAATAATCTTGCTAAATTCCTCCATCTTGGGATTCAACCCTTTCTCCGCGGAGACTGTAACAAGAACTAACTTTAAAAAAACACCGCCTAAAATACCTTTTTTTTTAAAAAACTTTTTTTGCCATGATTATGCAGCGCTTTAAGTTTTAGCAATTTATACCAATAAAGTGTGACATTTGTTCTAATAAAAAGAGCGGCATCAAATCTCCACCAATCACGATATTTCATCACTGTGTAATAAATAAAGCAAAGAGTTCAAAGAATTATCGGTAGGTTATTTCATCCAAATTATTAAATGTTTTATACAAATATAATGATGTAAAATATGTTTTACCTACTTGGCGGTGAGATCTTGTAGCTCAGCTGACGTCATCTGGTGAATCGCAATGGTAAACAAGTACAAGAAATGAGAATTGACGTTTCTCTTATAGGAACTCTGCGGGCGTGTGACAGAGTTATGGGCAGGCCTTAGAACAAAAACGATGGGTGCCAGATACCAGCACAGCTCGTGTGAATCAGTACAAGTGGGAAGTTCCCACTCAATATGTAAACATTGTAAGAGTCAATGCCAGTGTAACATTGTAAGAGTCAATGCCAGTGTAACATTGTAAGAGTCAAAGCCAGTGTAACATTGTAAGAGTCAATGCCAGTTTAATATTGTAAGAGTCAATGCCAGTGTAACATTGTAAGAGTCAATGCCAGTTTAATATTGTAAGAGTCAATGGTAGTATAAACATTGTAAGAGTCAATGCCAGTGTAACATTGTAAGAGTCAATGCCAGTTTAATATTGTAAGAGTCAATGGTAGTATAAACATTGTAAGAGTCAATGCCAGTGTAACATTGTAAGAGTCAATGCCAGTTTAATATGGTAAGAGTCAATGCCAGTGTAACATTGTAAGAGTCAATGCCAGTGTAACATTGTAAGAGTCAATGCCAGTGTAACATTGTAAGAGTCAATGCCAGTGTATGGTTGCCAAACAACAAGTAGTAGTTTCAAAGGTTTCCACATTTAAATTTTGCGATTTTTGTATATAAAATTTTAGCAGTTGGCCGAAAGATTGAGCTCTGAAGCCAGAATAACAAAACAGTCCCGATATTCACGGCTTCTTACGTCACTGGCTTTGTTGTCGGTTGACATATCGTCGTTGGGTCTTGATACTTCTACCACTGTTTACATATGTTGTTCGTTTCAGTTGCTGTTAGCTGCCCACACTGTCGCTGCAGTGGAGGATCCTCTCTGTATCGCCCAGGTAAGCAAGATTTTAAATGTAGCGAGTAAACCAGGGGTTTCCAAACTACGGCCCGCGGGCCAGATGCGGCCTGCGAGGCCCTCTCATCCGGCCCCTGGAGACCTTTTAATCTCAAAAAAGATACTAATGTTACCTTTTAGTTTACCACAAAACTGTTTGTAGTCGGCCCCCCCAAACTGCTGTTTGACAGTTAATGCGGCCCTCCGGCAGAAAAGTTTGGAGACCCCTGACTTAAAGTAATCTTGACTGTTTTTATGTGTGTAAGCACTATTGTTGGTTTCGATATTTTTGATTGATTTCAGAACTGCCATCCCCGGCAAGTGTGTAGAGTTTTCAATGATTGTTCCCACCATAACTCGTGTCAACTGACAGCCACATGTTTGGGTAAATAGTTTCTGCTTTCAAAGTAAAGTAAATCATTGGATTGCTGTAAGAAAAAATGAACTCACGAATGACTCTGCTGATATTTTTTTATTTAATTAATTATTCGGGTTGACTATATTTTTGCCTTAGATTTCAGTTCCTTTATGAACAGGAAATTCTGATAGCATAACTGTTTCCTTGCTGTAAGTTTGTTCCCTAAAAGTTGGCTTGTGAATAGAATGTGAACATAAAATATAGGCTCATACTCATTATATACACACATCCAAAAGGTGGTATTGGCCTCGTCCTTGAAGTCATATTAAAAATATTTTTTGTCAGTGGCGTAGCTTGATTTGGTTTCATCTGGTGAGAAAACTACTTGTGTCACAACACTCACCACATTAATGAATTTTCTCAGGTTAAAACAACTTCGTAGTAAACAAAAGGGGAAAAGGGCACTAAATATAGATCAAAATTTAAAGTATTTAAGAACTTGAAAACCCTCAATTTAAAATAATTTATTTAGTTTACTTTCTAAAAAATATTTCATTTTCTTGAATTTAAAGCTGTCAATTATTTGATCATTAGCATGTACCGTATCACTTTTGATTGATAAAAGAGTTAGATCTGAACGCCTTGACTGTCAGATGGTGGGTGGCAGATAGTGCTTGACACGCCATAACTTTAAATACATCCACTCCCATTAAACCGCAGACAGATCTGAACAAGTATTTGAATATTTAGCTAGAGTGGTGGGAGATCCGATTAACTTATGAATTCCAAATCATTGGAATATCGAAAAATCCATTCCTTATTAGTTAATTCAATATCAGCTGCTTGAGTTGTCTTCTAACACAATTTTTTTTCGTCAGTTAACTCACCGTATAAATAGATTAACAAAGACAACTTTTCTTAACTTTCTGAAAGGAAACCTTGAAGTTAATCAGCCGTATGACTATTTCTTTGATTACTTGATGTGATTTGGAGTTTTAAATTATAGCGACAAGTTCACTCAATCTTAATCCCTCAATGTCTTCTCCAGATATTGATACGTTAACATCCTCAAGTAGTTTCCCCAAAGATAGAGGTGGTAAATGATCGTAAAGTCGGACACTTGTAAAAGAATTTTGCTGTATCACTTGCGTCTCAGTTTTTTACTATGGTCTCTGAGATCAATGACGGCTATAAATAGATCAAACTCACCTGCTGCTGCCATGTTGGGGATTTCTGCCAGCTTGAGCGTGTGATATGTCACTTATTCTTTCAAACATCGTTTCAAAATACCTCACAGTCTTGTCAACCATGATAAAATTCTCATCACATGATTTTCAGGGGCATTTACAAGTTCATCTTCAACTTCTTATAAAGTTTTGGAAGCGTTTGTTTTTTAGCGCATGCGCATGATCTTCTCAACCATCTCATGGACGTTTGCTCTGTTCAATAAAGATCTATCTGCGTCTAATAATGGCGGAATAAGGGAGTTCTGATTGGGTTAAGCCAGGGGCCTCCAATGGTGTAAGGGCCCAAAACTTATTATGTTGTATAATTAAGGTGGCTGGATCGGGCCCCAGGTGGAATTGTAGCCAGGGGCTACATGCAATCTTGATCCACCCCTGATCTGCTTTGTGGGCGGAGTATAACAGATCTTGCCTTAAAGCAAAATATAGAAGATATTTATCTGCTTTATTTATTCCTATCCATCACAGCAATATTTTCAGCATCAATTGTTTACATATCGTAAATCATACTGCAATTGTTCTTCATTTTTAAATGCAAAACAAAGGTGTCTTTTTCAAAAACATGATCAAATAATGCTGACTTTAGTTTAAACTACATACAAAAACCAGCGGAAGATATTGTTTTTTTATGATTAACAACATGTAATCCGAAATAAAAGCTCTAGGATTTATGTTTAGCGATTGAATAAATCTTCCATGACGGTTCGTATTTTCTCGCAATCGTCTTTTAGAACCATCATGTTGTTAGCTGCAGGTGCACGTACCTCTGAGAACCATCATGTTGTTAGCTGCAGGTGCACGTACCTCTGAGAACCATCATGTTGTTAGCTGCAGGTGCACGTATCTCTGAGAACCATCATGTTGTTAGCTGCAGGTGCACGCACCTCTGAGAACCATCGTGTTGTTAGCTGCAGGTGCACGCACCTCTGAGAACCATCATGTTGTTGGCTGCAGGTGCACGTACCTCTGAGAGAAATTATATACTACTTTAAAAAATCAAGAAAATATGCAATTCTTCAATTAATTTGTGCCAGCACTTTATGATGCTATCACCCTAACCTTAATCTACGCCCTTGCTACGCCACTGAGTGTTGCACCGCTGGTGTTCAGAATAGCTGCCTTTATTAAAAAATAAAACTGGTCCAGTTCTCTTCTGGCACTGAATGAAACAATGAACTAAAGTGTGTAAACAATTCATGAAAATATTGTTTGGTTGCAAATACAAAAAGTAAATAATACAATGATTGAAATAAGAAAATGTAATTAATATAAAAAAAGAATCGAAAAAATGTTAATGCAATTAAAATAAAGACAGAGATTAGAAGAATTGTGAATATAATAAAGAAATATATTGTAAGAATGTAAATATAATGAAGAAAGACAGTGGGAAAAGAATTTCTACTGTAATGTATAAAGTGGGTAAAAGGCACTGGTTTCTCTTTAATTGATGTTCAACAATACAATAATCCTATTAGATATTTATTGTTGTTGTTTTTTACAGATTACACTGCTGAAAGTTACTCTGGTTATGGATATTGTAAAATTGGTCGAGTTATTTTGAACATGATTAACGGTCAACTCACTGAAGCTGACTGTCATCCGTCACAGCCATGTCCTACTGGAGCATACTGTAATATAGAAGTGATGGACGCACCATCTCTGTGTTGTAGATCTGACCCAGGTAAATGAATGTTGCAACACACGGCTGTTATTAAATGTGGGCTATCATTACAGCGGGAGTCTGGTCAGAGGCGTACCTCGGAGGGTTCAGGTGGTGCGGACCACACCGGTTGACACCATCAAAAAAGGGTGAAACCAAAATGTAAATTCTTTATTTTCCAATTATTTGGCACTGGCAGACTCGGAAGAAGTCCATGGGGTAAGTCGTGAGGGTTTGACACCATAAGCTACCACACTGGGTGACACTAACTCTAGAAAGCAGTAGCAAGAGATGCAGGTCTTTCAGCAATGACAAGAGATGCAGGTCTTTCAGCAATGACAAGAGATGCAGGTCTTTCAGCAATGACAAGAGATATAGGTCTTTCAGCAATGACAAGAGATACAGGTCTTTCAGCTATGGCAAGAGATGCAGGTCTTTCAGCAATGACAAGAGATGCAGGTATTTCAGCAAGGGCAAGGGAAATTGTGCGCCCCACAAAGAGCGCAGTTGGTCTTACTTCTTTGTTACAACTGAAGACCTGAACACAAAATTAGTATTTCTGCTATACGTTTAAATTCTTTTATTTAATATGTGAATGCAATTCTTCGACATCGCATATATTTTAATAAGTTCTACATTAATGGCCACTGACATTTGACATTGAAGAATGCTGCTGGAAAATCTTTAGGATCTTCTTGATTCCATTCAGCTTTTTGTGAATCTGTGAATTTTACTGGAATTTTTATTTTTTTTTAATCACAAGTTTGAAATAAAAACTTTGAGCGATCTTTGCTCTTTTTAGTGTTTAAAAGAAAAAGGTAGGGAAACTGATGATTTTTATTTCATAGACCTTTTTGACAGTACAATAAAGAAAACTAAATCGTTTGTAGACTATGTAAGCCAGTCTACGACGGTGACTGAGTGAGTCTTGTAACAGATTTTCTATATAGTTGTATCTTTAAATAGAAATTAATAATTAAAATTTTGAGTTGTTTTTCTATATTTGATGTAATTGAAAATTGTGATTATTTGACAGGGGGAATGCCAATTTTATTTATATTTACTCGCTGCACGCCAAACACCATAGCTAAGCCTTTATTGCTTACCACCCCTGACAATAATTGATATGATTTTTCAACTGTAAAGAAAAGTCATTCAATGTGTACTTTATTTGAAATATTTTGCATCGCGGTTATTTTAGAGAAACAAAACTATCTTTGTTTATATTAAGATTTGTTCCATAATATGTGGTATTATTTTACATATGTGTTTGTAAATAAATCTTTATTTTGGGAACTATGTATTTAATTGTAAGTTCTAATAATAGAGATTAAACCACTCGTCAGTAATTGTTCCAATGCCACTCTTACAGCCAACCCTGTTAAAGTAGGCCAATGTCCGAGCTCCGCTGGACAAAATGACGGATACCTTGTGGACCAGTGTGGAAATGACGGGGACTGCAGACACCATAAAAAATGTTGTCCTATTGGAAGCTGGTTGAGGTGTGTGTCCCCCGTAGTTCCGGATCCTTGCCATGCCAAGGTCAGTAGCATTTACGAAGGTCATTTGTAAAATATTTTCTTAATGCACGTTCACAAAGTGAATCGCTTATTGGTTCATTTCGAAACATAGACATCTGATCGGCTTCTCAGACCGTCAACACTAAATCCAAACATGACTGGTATTGCAGACTTTTGGTTCAGAGAGTGCAATGGAAGCAGTGAAGTAGCTTGGTTTGATATAACCCACCCTTCCCACCCCAGCCATACAGATGCCAAGAACATAACGAGTGATAAGTAGCTACTGAAAAATAATTAACAACGTTAAATTAACATTAAATTAAAATTATTTTTGAAATAACATTTTGAACATCCGTTTCCGACCTATGGGTCACGACCCCCAAGGGGTTTTCTAAGGGGTCACCAACTTATACAGTAGACTTACAAAATATACTATATTTTATTTTTAATGGAGGCTTGAAACGATATCCTGTGAATCGTGTCTTTGAAATGAAAGATGAAATCAAGTTGGTCTTGGGAGTGCAAACAAATGACCTTTTGACATAGTTTAATACTAAAGATTGATTGACATAACTGACAAATAAGAACAGCGAATTAGATTTTACCTGAAACTTAGTGGAAGGGAAACGAATATTAATAGCATTTTACGATAACATCGGGGTCAGTTTATTCAAGCTGCAAAAGTGTGGAAGAAATATAAATCTTGGAATCATTGACGTGTTTGAGCAAGTCTGCGGAGCGGTAGATGAATTTGAAAGTAAAACAAATGAACATTTGAAAGAGCTACTACTGTGCATTTAGAATCCCTTGAACACGAAACGCATGGTTACTTCCCTTAGTTGAAAGAAGAAATTACATTGACACGAAATCCACTCTCATCTCTTCTTTGAATTTGCGGGATGGTTCCTCGGCGCGTAAATTGCATACACAATTCTGGTATAATGTGTATCTTTAATACCAGAATGTCACTATGCTTGCCTTTGGAGCAGTTCCATTTGTACAATTGTTTAGATCTCATCAAGAAAAATAAATTAAATAAATGTTGAGAATGACATGATGTTGGTGTTAACATAAACAACCCACGAATTTTGAGGCTATTTAATTAATAACATGAACTTTCATATAATATTACAATAAATTTATTCATAATTAAAAAGTAAAATCAATATATTAAAAATTGATTTTAGTAGTTTGTGTTAATTATGAATTTACAATTTTATATTTAATCATGGGTTGGGGGTTACTTGGATTTTATCAAAAGAAAGGGGTCGCCCGTCGCAACTCGAAAACGGTTTAATAACGTGTGATTTAGAGTTTAACCCCCTTTATAACCTCCTTTCCAGTCCATAACGGACTATAGGGCATTTGAAGTAGCGTTCACAAGTTTTTATTTAGCCACCACTAACGAGCAAGGGATTGTGTGGCTGGCACAATGCCCGGGGGCCTTGCCAGCACCGAGAATAGAACCCGTGACTCTCTTCTGTCTCGGTTCAGCAGTCCAGAGCACTACCGCTAGACCACCGCGGCCCCTCTATTTATTGTTTAGTTCCATGACACTACCGCTAGACAACCGCGGCCCCTCTATTTAGTGTTTAGTTCCAGGACACTACCGCTAGACCACCGCGGCCCCTCTATTTAGTGTTTAGTTCCAGAGCACTACAGCTAGACCACCGTGGCCCCTCTTTTTAGTGTTTAGTTCCAGAGCACTACCGCTAGACCACCGCGGCCCCTCTATTTAGTGTTTAGTTCCAGAGCACTACCGCTAGACCACCGCGGCCCCTCTATTTAGTGTTTAGTTACCAAGCACTACCTCTATACCACCGCGGCCCCTCTATTTAGTGTTTAGTTCCAGAGCACTAGTGTTTAGTGTTTAGTGTTTAGTTCTAATTTGTACAACCTGTAGGTAAGTACATCAAAGTCGAGAATATTCTTCACCCTATCAGTTTCGAATAGCAGTTTATCTGAACTGAAATTCAGCATTAAAACAGACATTACACTTATTGTCAATACATGGTCCTTAGTCAATATTTAGGCCATATTCAATAAATGGCTGATAGTCATAGAAAATATATGGCTCATAGTCAATATATGGCTCAAAGTCAATATATGGCTCAAGTCATAGTAAATATATAGGGTTCATATTCATAGTTAACATATGGCTCATAGTCAAAATATGGCTCATAGTCAATATATGGTTCATAGTTTAAATGTGACTCATAGTCAACGTATGGCTCATAGTCATAGTCAATATATTACTCATAGACGTTTGATACACCGGTTATAATGCGACTTTGGAGTATGTGGCAAAATATAGGTTACGGGTTGCTAAACAGTGACAACTGTTACACGAGTTTTATATATTTCGCCTAACGTGGCTACTCATGGTATAAGATGACCAGTGGACGTCCCATTCACTCGCCACACACCCACACGTTTTCCACTTAAGCTCGGATTAGTGGATATTGTGGATTTTTATTTATGTTTTTAAACAGGAAATCTTGTTTATCTATTTTAATCACTTTGAAATAACATAAAAAGTTTTATGTGGATTATTTCAACAGCAATGCCCGTGGGGCACATTTTGCTTGAAGTCTTTCATGCCGAGATGCCGTGGGCAAGGACAATGCTGGGAGTACGGAGACTGTGGTAAGATTCTATCGTGTTTGTAAACACAAACACACACGCGTAAACTTAAGTGGAATAAAACATAGCTCTAACCTTTTTTTATATAAAAAAACTTTTTTTTTCAAATGGGCTAAATGTCAAAGAATTATCATCTAATGGCTTACAGTATGTGAGTGAGAGTACGGGAAAGTTATTGGCATCTTAGAGCAGTGTGGATCTAAACAACGAGAGGCTACTGTAAAACTCCACTTAACTTCTAACGCTTTAATTATTTCTATAGTCATTCAAATATCTTATTCAAGTTGTTGTTTTTTTACGTAAATGTTATAGATTCCCGGTAAAGATTAGACTCAGTAATAATAATAATAAATAGATATTTTTTATAGCGCTGATCCCAGCAAGGAGCCGGTTTCACAGCACTTTACATGTAGATAATAACATACATATAGAAATTAAATAAAAATGCTTGTCATAATAACCACATAAATGACAGTACGTTACACATAAGCTACGTTAATCATTAAACAAGAAATGTTCGTTCTTAAATGTTGAAAATAAATTTTGAAAAGATGCGTCTTAGGTGCAGTCTTGAAGGACTTGGTAGGTGGAATACTCCGGATGTGTAATGGTAGAGAATTCCATTGTTTGGCTGCACACAAAGAGAATGACCTTTCGCCAAATGTTATAGTTCGTGTCTTAGGAACACAGAGAATGCGCGTGTCTGCAGAAGAGCGTGGCTGACGTCCTGGGGAGTAGACCGACAGAAGCTCAGAAAGATAGGAAGGTTATGTGTCAGAAAAGAAGTTGTGACAGAGAACGACCAGTTTTTAATAAATTCGGACTTGTATAGGTAGCCAATGAAGTGAGTAAAGTAGCGGAGTAACATGGTCATGTTTTTTTTTGCCTTTAGAACTAATCTGGCAGCTGAATTTTGAACTTTCTGTAGTTTTTCAATTCATTGTTTTGGCGCACCTGACAGAAGAGAATTGCAGTAATCCATACGAGCTAGTACAAGAGCACAGACTAGAGTTTTTGTTGCACTAACTGTTAAGTAATGACGGATTGAGCTGATCTGACTAATGGCACTGTAGGCAGAGCGACAGATATGATTGATGAAGTTGTTGGTAGACATATTGTCAGAAATAATGTAGCCAAGATTCCTAGTCGATGTTTTGAACAGTATATCACAACTAGCCACCTGAATAGAATTCGGAAGAGACAAAGTACTGAGTGATTTATTGTTGAAGAATAGGAGTGCTTCTGTCTATCATCATTCAGTTTGAGCTTTATGTACCGTATTAGTGCATCATCCGTCAAAAATGACGGAAGTTTTCAAAATAAATACACATCAGATTAAAAAATAACGTAATACAGAACTTTCATTTATTTATTTATTTTTATTTGATTCATTTATTATCGTATTGAACAATTTTATGCGGAACGTTCGAAAAGTGATATTTTTGGTGCAGTAATTTGGTGCACTGCTTTCTAAAATTAGTTAAATCGATCGCAGCGCCACCTAACAGCATTACATCCATACAGACAACGGGAATTATGTATATTGATATTCCGGCATATAAGACGACTGGGCGTATAAAACGACCCCCTACATTTCGTGTTAAAATATAGGTTTTAAACTATTTTCCCCGTATACGACTACCCCTAATTTTGAAACTAGCGTATTATTTCTTTCTTCTTGCTGGTGGAGACATGATTGGGGTCTTGGCTGTTAACTATTTGTATACTGTACTGTATTACGGTACTGGTGCTGTACTGCATCAGCAGATACAAATTAAAAATACTTCTGCTTTACTGTATACACAGACACTTTCGCTTTACTTTGGGCTTTACTGTACAGAACCAGCCTATCACAGCAAGCTATGTACTTTCTCTCCACCTGCATACAATGGCTGCTTGGATTGGTCAGCTCTCGCCGCCTCCCCAGCTGCCCCTCTATCTAACCGCGGAATGGAACGGACTGTCGTACGATCAGTGGCGTCACTAGGGGGTTCGGTGGGGGCGGGCCGCCCCGTGTGACACCATCAGGGGGGGGCGACACCAAAATGTAAAATCCTCTATGTTCCCGTTATTTGGCACTGGAAAACTCGGAGGATTTCTATGGGTTAAGTCGTGAGGGGGTGACACCATGGGCTACCGCCCCGGGTGACACCAGCCCTAGTGATGCCTCTGCGTACGATAGAACAGTGTATAAGATGATGCCCGAAGTATAAAACGACCCCGGACCTTTAAGAAGACTTTTATAAGTCGCCTTAAATTATATGCCGAAACATTTAGTAGTTTAGTACCTTTTCTCCTATGCCTATACTGGACCTACTCTGAATTATCGAACTAGACACCCATGAGAGCTAGTTTCGAGGCTTGGGTCTAGTTCACTCTAAAATGTTTAAAGTGCATCCCACATTTTGTTTCTTGCAAACGCTTATAAGAGGATTTTCTATAACTTCCCGGCAAACCCTTTTCAAACTCTCAATCTTATCTTATTTGTTACAGACGCTAATTCTATAGAGAAGATTATATTCCGAATACACTTTCTGTTTTATATAATACCAAGGTCTTCCAACATTACATTTTTTTTTGGTTGTTGTCGTTTCCGGTGGTTTTAAAGAATTAAACTCGTAGGCTATCTGGTCGTAAAAATATCCCTTTCATATTTTCACATTTCATTTATTTGCAGTACCTTGTGAGCCTCCCCCCAACTGTGAGAGGAGATGTCCACAAGGATTTGAAACTCTAACAAATTCAAACGGTTGTCGGAGGTGCCATTGCTTTTGGGGAAATAAATAATAATCTGTTGGGTTTTTTTTCCTATTAAATATTGATGTACCTTTCTAAAATATATAAAGTTAATAAAAGTAATAATAAACATAGTAGGAGATAAATAGTATTCAACGATACTTGTTGATAGATTGAATAAATTTGATCGCATTGCGATTTATAGGTTTAAGTTAAATTCATTGATAGATGTTTTTTATAGTTTGAATTAATTTCATGATACTTATGATGTATAGGCTGAGTTTTCAAGCCAGGAAGTGCTTCCTTGTAGAGGTCAGACTAATAATATTTAAAAAATGAGCCTGTGACGAGCGGCCCTAGCAACCATGGTTGTGGCTGCACATGTTTAACTTTGACAACAAATAAGGTATACTACTGGCCCAGGAGAGTAGTAGCCTACAACTATAGTAAAGGGCTGGATGGTCACATTGGCGTTGTGGGAAAGGCGGCGGGGGGGGGGTAGTCCTGTGTTTGCTGTACAGAAAATAAATAGTGTGAATCTAATATATAAAGCTCAGTTGTTGTTTGTATGTATGTATGTATGTATGTTTGTCGCCGCTCTGTCCCGCTCTCATTTTAAAACCAAATAAGGGCATTAACGGACAAAGACCAAATTTGGCAGGACGGTTCCTTTTAACCTGTAGATGGTTTTGGTATAGTTTGTGTAATTGTCGCTTTTTCCCGAACGCAGTAAATTAAAAAATCCGAAAATGTAGAACAAAGAGAAATAATTTATATCCCATTCCCATATTGAACAGCTTCATGCGGGCATTCAAAACGAGTTCATTTTGGTGCACTATTTTTTTTCCTAAACTTTATATTGAGCGGTGCGCTTTCAAACATCTTTTATTGCCTGATGGCGCTCTCCTAAATCTTCATTTATGGTGTGGAAGTTTTCGTGTACGCGTTTTAAATTGAGCTTTGTCATTTTATTATTATACTAGTGTATCACCCGTCAAAAATGACGGAAGTTTTCAAAATAAAAAAACATCAGATTTTTAAAAATAACGTAATACAGAACTTTCATTTATTTTATTTGTTTTTATTTGATTCATTTTATTATCATATTATATTGAAGAATTTTATGCGGAACGTTCGAAAAGTGTTATTTTTGGTGCAGCCCTATAAAACAAAATCGATCGCAACGCCACCTAACAGCATTACAAATTTCGCAGCGCCACCTAACAGCATTATAATTACATCCATACATACAGACAACGGGAATTATGTATATTGACGTCATAATATTAACATCTACTTTTGTTTTACAATTACGTAACAATGCATACGCTTTATTTTTTTTTCATAATGTTACTAAAGTTACTTATGTACTTTCTTTCATATATTCTGTATTTCAATACAATTGTCACACTATGCAATTGTCGCTACTATTTTTTCTGCTATTATTTCTATCGTTCTCTAAGGATTTGATTTATTAAGTTTACAAACACAAAATAAACTTAATTAAATATATTTGCATTGTATAGTGTCTATATATCAATTTATTGATATGAAAAATAAGTCACAAAAAAACTAATAATCCCATTAGTGCAAGAGTTTTGCTTACAAACTTTGCAAAGACTACTGAATGGTCTACAGTCTACGCTAACTGACCACCTCTCTCTGCTTTGAAACACTCAGTCTATCAGGATCATGTACCTTTAACTTGCCATACCCCTTTATCCTACTCTGGCCATCTTTATCCTTCACAGCTAGGTACCACACAGTGAGGTTTTCTCACCACGACAATAAAAATCAGCCATTTATTAAGTAGCTTTACGAGGGTGCTCAGTTCAAACTTAGCGAATAGCTTTGCCTAACTTGATGAATATCTTTGCATAACTTAGCAAGCACCCTAGTCTTATAGTCATGGCGACGAGATGATCGATTTCACCTACGACATTTAACGTTCCTGTCTCATTTTAAACTTTTACATTTTCATAAATTTGGAACTAAAGGTCTCTTCTGACTGTAAATTTCACATTTTAAATTTATTTTCTACTTGTTGGTAAATTTGTATAAATATTTTATTTTCTACTTTTTAGTGCATTTCTAAAATAAGACTAGTTTTTAAAAAGTGCTTTTTATATATTTTTTATTTACCAATAATTTTGAATTTTGCTTGCTTTCAAGAACAATAATCTTTTATCGACTTTTTCTTAATAACTTGCTTATAGGATTTTAAAATAAAATAGTATAAAATATTTTTAGATTGAATAGACTATTGAAAACATTAAATTTAAGAACAAACGAACATGTGGAAATGGTAGACAATAAAGAATTAGATGATGCTTAATAAATATATGTTTATCTTGAAGTATAAATAAGGATATCATTCTAATTGTTCAAGTTAATGTTTTCTCTTTAGTAGAGTCAGAACAATTAAGACACCATTAACAAAACAAATAGATGCATTTTAATTAACAAGCTAATGAAAATTTAGATTAATTTTATATTCATTATATTACACATTGAATCAGAGCAATGGAAATTAACAATAAATCTTTTAAGTAACAAATGCTAAAAGAAATGAGGTTAATAAATCAAGATATCTAATATATATATATAAAATGCCAAGATTTTATTTTTTTTTAATGAACATTTTTTCAAGCTGAACTTAACTTTCCAATTAAATATCGATATATGAAAAAGCAACTGTTCAAAAAAAAATTAAATATATTTTGAAATTGAATTTAAAATTTACAATAATACACCTTCCAAAAGTCTCATTTGATATACGCCAATTAAATAATAATTTTAATGTTGTTGAGTTTTAAGGGTTTTAAGAATATGTTCATTTAAGATTTCAAAATGCACCCTTCTTATCGATAAATGCTTTTCTCTGTGATAACACATTGATAAATGTGTATTTAAACATAATCCATGGTATCCAGTAGGTATTTACGCAGTTATGAAAGACATGTATGACACGATTTGTAGCTTCATTTAAAGTTATTTTAAAGCAGAAGTTGGCCTTTCAATAAACTTCTTAAAATGGTTCATGTATTCTATTGAGGAAAAAAAATAACATTAATTTGATTAATTAATCACTAAATTTTTTCTGACACGATTTCTTTAAACCTTCACATCTAAAGTCACATTGCAGTATTATAACAATTGAAATGATTATAATTGGAGAATTTATATAGCGCGATAACCCAGCTAGCAGATTGTCTCAGCACGCTTTATAAAAATTTACATAGAAAAATGAACACAAATATTTATACATGCTTTAAATAAAAATATTCATATTTAAATTAAACAAAAATATATTAACATGAGTGTGCAAATAAGCTAAATTCATCAGTTGAAGAAATATTTGATTGTTTTTTAATTGGAAAAGTAAAAGTTTTAAAAAATGGGTTTTAAATCAATGCAGTCTTCCAAGCTTTAAGTAGGATTAATAATTAGAAAAATTACTACAAATAAGAATGAGAAATTCTCTATAAATTGTATGTTTCAAAGGATTGGTTGTTTATTGGGCACTGTTTGACAATCTGTGAATAGACCTTGCTAAGAAATTATAATTGACTAAAGTTTTTCAGGCAAAATGGGCGGTTTATCAGTCTGCTACATGAGCTATAAAGTGCGCACTCAGTTTTCAGTGCACACCAACTATTATTCAGTGCACATTAACTAAACTATTCATTGCACACTAAGTATTCACAAATTAAAAATAAAATTAAATATTTTTGAGCTCTCACTCAAATTTATTTTACACTTGGACTTGCCTTTTCATGGGTTGCTTCCCCTTGGGACATTGCTATTAGTCACTAGCTTTGGTATCATAGAATACTATCATCTTTGTATTGTTCAATTTTAATTTCTTTTAAGTTAAAGCATTTAGACAAGACATTTAACACTTCTAAACAAAGTGCATTGTTGAACACCTCTAAACAAAGCACTTTGTTAAACACCTCCTTACAAAGCGAATTGTTAAACAACTAAAAACAAAATGCATTAACAAAAATAACCAAGATTAGAATAAAGTCACCTACGCTGCAGCTGTATTTATAATAATGTATTCAAGAAAGATGAAAGTGAAAAATGTTATTTCTTGTCTTATATGTTTAGTATACACGGTATGAAATATTATTGTATTTTTTTTCAACCACAGCTCATGGACAATCAATCTAGAAACATCAACAAGATTTCATCATGGTTTACAAAGGCCGAGTCCTATCAGCTAGACACACATCGATAGAACATTCACTCTAGACATTGACTTTCTGTTACAGTCACATTTCTAGACTTCATCTTCCTTTCAGCCAGATGATGAACTAAATGGTTACCTCTTGTGGACAAAAGATACACAAACAAACTAGATATCGACTTCATTTAGAACAGGGGTGGGCATTAGTTTTGGCACAGGGGCCCCTTTGTGGTTGAGGATTTTAGCGGAGGGCCGCACCGTTTAAAATATTACCAAATAAATATGTGTGTTTCCGTTCTTCATTAAACTTATGGGATTTATCACTAATTTTACGCTTTTGTTCGGGGGTGTCAAGCTTCTACTTAATTTGGAAATTTTCAAATTTTATTGTTGCTAAGACAAAATTAAAATAAAACTGACAAACTGGAGATGTGCATATTTACACTGCCTGCAAACGCACTTTGATGTAGCCCAGGGGTTGGAAAACCATGGCTCCCGAGCCAGATGTGGCTCTATTGGTGGCTGCATCTGGCTCTCAGACTAATTTTTGTTTTTTGTTGTTGTTTTTTTTAAGTTTATTTAGAGATTCAGACTCATTTGATCTACATGTTAATTACGTATAAAAACAGCATAAAAATGTTATTAAAAAGAAATCAGAGACATAATTATTGTACTTTTAGTGTTGAAATTACACAGAATGAACACATTTACTTGAATTTTTAGTTTTAAACATAATGAATGGCTCTCCAAAAATTACTTTTCAAAATATGTGGTGTTTATGGCTCTCTCTGACAAAAAGTTTCCCAACCCTTGATGTAGCCCCACTAATGGAAAACATGCGACGAACTTTTGGTCGCCGACACGAAGGAAATCTCTAATTTTAAACCCCATGTGGCCTTCCAGCCGCACTTTGCCCACCCCTTATTTAGAAGTATTAATCTCAACACTTTATAATGTAATTGCTGTTGCAGAAAGTCAAAGGTTCACTTGCCAAACATTTCAGAAAAAATGTTACACCAAGATCTATTAATTTTATTACATGTATTTCAATCTTACCAATCAATAAATAATATCTTCACTGTAAAAATTGGATTATTTTAATTGAAGTAAATTGAAGGCTAGGAAATCAATACATAACAGATAATAAATGAGATATGAGATACAAAGATCACAATATTAGATGAAAATATCTTTTAACTTTTTTGTCATACATTATATTTATTTTTTAATCTGCCTATTTCATGACATGAAACAGATTTATTACATTGTAACTAGGCAATTGCAGGGATAATATTTTTTAGACAAACGTCACAAACAATGACAAAACAAAGTAGTAAATGTCAAATTGTTTATAAGGACCTGGATGACACTCTCGTATATTGGAGTTGTGAATTGAGTTTCTATGACAACAGGTCATCAGGTCCAGACAACTCATGTGTCGTCAGGTCAACATAGAGTCAATAGTTTTAAAATCAAGTGAACATCAAGACAAGATAATTGTTTCATAATCAAATGAATATCTGGTCAGGACAATAGAAGTAATTGAACATTAACTGGAATGGTTTGAACATGGTTAAAAAGCCATAATAAACATAATATAGACACAGTGACAAAAGAAAAGTTTTTTTTTCTTCTAAATCTACCACATACATCGTTGCATGAGCTGTTGACATGTGATTAATAATGTCAAATTATTTATGTACAATATTTTATTTTGATTTTAGCATATAAGAAATAGCATTACATCATTGAAAAATCTCACATTTTTTGTAATGATAAGAAATTAATGAATATTAGGATAGAGGATTGCTGAACATTAGAGTAGGGGTTGTTGAATACTAGGGAAGGGGGTGCCCGGTGGTCAGTAGGGGTTGCTGAAGGTTACATTAAGGGTTGGTGAATGTTACATTAAGTTGGCGAAAGTTATGAGGTGTTGAATGTTAGGCTAATAAGGTAGGTTGTAAAACTGTTCACAAATTGCCTATAACTAATAATTGTTCTCATACACTCTGCTATAATACGCCCCCACTCAATACATCTGTCACATCAGCTCCATTACATACAATGCAATCAATGAATGAGATGTCTACAGAAAGTCAGTCAATGATGTGACGGGGGCCTGTCAAGGAAGAGAGTCCTTTAGAGGATCGTATTGATTTATGAGAGGAGCTTCAATAGCAATTTAGTAAGTAAGGTCATATATCTCTCATACACTGCATCACAAAGACTGAGAAGAAACTTGCTTTCATCTATACACAAAGACTAACATCAAAGGCATTTCTACAAAAAACAAACATCTATGGGTTGACACTGGTTGTCATTGGTCGTCTTTATCTAACATTCCTTTAATTCACTTTTATTTCCTACTTCTCTAAGGTCAGGAGGCAAGGAATTGATTGCACTTGTTAACAGTTTTGTTCATTTTGCAGGTTAAAAAATTGGCTCATGATTTTATTCAATAACTAAATCTTAAAATCCCTTTTATAATATATGAGAAAATTGTTAACTCTTAAGATTATTACTTTGTGATATGATATTGTCAGATACCAAGTATTTCAGATTAAAAACAGAATGATCCATCGACTTGTGGCAGGACATTTAACTCTGAAATTTGAACTGTGTATTTTCGGCTATGAAAGTATGCCAGGTCATTGTTCTTAGTTTCACATGCTAGGGACACGAGCAGGTCATCATTGATAGATGCTACAAGTACAAGGAGAGACAATAAAAATTCCAAGTAACTCTAACAAGACAAACTATAGATCTTTCCATTGTTCCCAATTAAGAGTAGTTTAATATGATGTCATAAATTGAGAAACAGGTTACACACTGCATGGATGCCAGGCCTGGGCAGTAAGTTCTACAAGTTACTAGTAGACTGGTAATTTTGTTTCAATAAATAAATAATTATTAAATAAAAAATGAATGTCTTAATTAATTTTTTTTTGGGGGGGGGTTCAACCACAACATGTGATCAGTTTGGTTATAAAGAGTAACAAATGTGGTTCTGCTTATAAAATTGTGTTTAGCAAATATTGTTTGTACAGATAATTCAAAAATCCACAAACAGTAATGAAAATGTCCCTAATATTTAGCATCCAGAATGGAAAGCAAGCGCTTCAATATGTCTTAACTTAATAAATATTCTCACTACATTTTAATACAGCTTTGGTTTCAGATATTGTGACACAGCTAAGTGCTACATTTATTTAATGATTTTTAAAAGTTTTTGCACTTTTTGCATTTCATTAAGTGGCGTTTTTTTTGTCACTGAATGATTCCTCCCTGCAGGTTATAAACTATGGTAAATAGGTCAAACTGTCAATGGTAGGTAACAGCAACTCTAGCTTTGAGCAGAGCAACATGTGTTATTGATTATATGTAATTAAATTGGTGGGTCCATAGGTTAGGTTTATGGTGTCTAAGATAACTATTTCAATGGCACATCACAACTGTGGGTTCTTGTGGCTACAGTCTTGGCTGGTCCATAGGTTAGGTTATGTCCTATGAAACTAGAGCTATGGGACAATCCCTATGTCACTAGAACTATGAGACAATCCCTATGTCACTAGAACTATGAGACAATCCATATGTCACTAGAACTATGAGACAATCCCTATGTCACTAAAACTATTGCTCATACCAGAAACATGAATGTATCAAATTATTTAATAAATGCACTCAAAGCTCTGCATTTTTTTTAAAAGTTGCTGTACCTTTTCATTTTCCAGAATAAATGAAAGATATTACAGTGGAACCCGGTTAAGTCGACGGCCTCGGGGTATGAAAAATGGCACTGAGATAACCGATCATCGAGTCAAACAAAAACCAATATAGCGGCAAAATATTAACATGCCTTGAAATTTCTTTATGTACATGTGTGTTAATTAGTGATGCGACGATTAATCGGAATCATATCGGAATATCGGGACCCTATTTCTTCACTCTTTCCTAAGGTTGTTAAGACCGCTAGTTTTTAAGGACCATTTAAGTTTAAATATAAACCTTTGTTGCGTAAGCGCAGTTTTTTTCCCTAGTACATAATTATAAGGAATTCATCTACTTCTGCCCGCCATGCCGCGGGCGCGCGCGGGTCCTCTAGTGACATGGTATTTTTCTGTCTTGCGGTGATTCACAGATTGAGCGATACTGTGCCTTGAAAGGCACATGTGTGACTTTCCTTACAAGCTACACAAATAAATAACCCGCCCTGTGTAACCTACACATCCCCTCATTGACCCCCAACAATTCTCTTCCAAACAATCTTCCTTGGGTCCGTCCCCTCTGCTTACAATGGACTCAGAATTCCTTTGATAACTTGATGCTATTCAGACTAACCAACAACAATGGTGTGGGAGATTCAGAGTGGGGGTGGGTAAACTGTCTGTAGTCTGTTATATTATATATTTTAAAATCTGGGGAGCCTTGTTTACAGTAAGCACCCTATGATTTTGGTATCGTCACATCACTAGCGTTAATAAATGAGAATGTACATGCACATGTTTTTGGGGGTTTTTTTTACACAAAGGCATTGCCGTTATTTGTTTGTCTATCATGACCTATATATGACTCATGACAAAGCGAACTCTTCTCTATAAAAATCTACAAAAATAAATTAGGAACTCCTTTTAAACCTTCAACTTTGACACATTTTAATTAATTCTAAGCAATAGTTAAATGGCTTTTGCACACTGCCACTTCTTATGAATGAAACAATGAGAACAAAGCAGTAGTAAGAGTCAAAATGAGGTTGAAGGATGAATGGTTGCCAATGACAACAAGTCTGCACGCGGTTTATTTTGTTATTTCATACGAAACGAAATGTATTAGACATGCGATTCTCCGTGCATCTTTGCTATTGAAGCAATTACGTAATACTCGGCATCACTTACGCGGCCCATTTCCGAATATCTCCGAGTATACGAAAATCGGCCGATGCCGAGTAGCCAAACCGATCGGTTCAGCCCTATCGATAAGTAAAATTTTCAAAGCTGGCGATTTAAGTTAGTAACACAGCGCTGAGAGCTAAACGCAAGCGGGCTGTGACATCACCAGCAGACCTCGCGAGGCCGAAATTTGATGTTGGTTATAAAAAATCGATAACTAACATTTTCAAAAGCTGGCGATTGGTATACATGTAGTACCAGAAGCAACACAGCGCTGAGAGATGAGCGCAAGCGGGCTGTGACGTCACCAGCAGACCTGGCGAGGCAGAAATTCAATGCCTTCCCTTGATTATAAAAAATCACATCTAACATTTTCAAAAGCTGGCGATTGGTCATGGGGATCGAGATAACCAACGCTAAGTGGCAAATTTGGCCCTCTTTTGTGCTTGAAGTATTAGGGTTTATTAGGCGAATTAAAATAATTGAATTAACCGATGAGAAAATGCAAAGACAAAGAGAGAATTTGGCAGTTCCAATAAAAAACGTCGACTTAATAGAGTTGACGAGTTAACCGGGCTCGAGTTAAGTGGGTTCTACTGTAGTTAGCTTGAAAGTTTAAAGGTCCCAATGGAATTTTCCTATTAATTTTTTTTATTCAACACAAATTTCCTTGGTTTATGTGTCAGCAGGTCGTCTATGTGTCATTAGTTCTGTTTTAGTAGAGATCTATGCCAGTAGATGTGTCAGAAGGTCATCTATGTGTCTTTAGCCTATGTCTTGGTAGAGATCTGTGCCAGTAGATGTGTCGGTAAGTTTCTTCTACATCTTATAAATGAGCTAAGTAAGTTTGAAATTATTTTTTAAAAATTGATGTTTTTAAAAAAAAGTTTTTAAAAATTATTTTAAAGCCCAATTTTTATTTCTCTCTTACTGCACTTGTTAGCTGAGCTATTGCTCACTTTGGGAAGCTGAATGATAAAACCTAAAAATAACTTATAGCCTATCCTAAACACCCTCAAATTAAGAAGATTTGTCCAAACACTGAACAATTAAGTCTTTGCTCTAACTACACTTCAGAATTCATCAGGCTATATCTCTAAATCAATTACAAAGCATTATTTAATTATTTTTTAACGTTAACCTCTGCATCTCCATGTGGATGCATGTGTCAGCCATAATAATTTGTGAACTTTCCCCAAGGAAAATTTAAGGTATACCACTTGAATCAAAAGATAATTAAAATCTTATAAATAAAATAACTTTTCAACCATGTTCGTTAACATGAATTGTCCTGAAAAAAATGTGTATGGGCCAAATTTAATCTCCATGCCTAACAGAAGAGGGTTTTATTACCTCACTAGCTTCCTGGCAGACACAGACACAAACACCCATACAGGTCAGTGAGTTGACTAAAGATGTTAGGCAAAAACTAATTTGTGGTAAGGGCATAACAGGGGTGCCACTCACTGGAAGTACCAGGGGTGCCACTCACTGGAAGTACCATGGGTGCCACTCACTGGAAGTACCAGGGGTGCCACTCACTGGAAGTACCAGGGGTGCCACTCACTGGAAGTACCAGGGGTGCCAGTCACTGGAAGTACCAGGGGTGCCACCCACTGGAAGTACCAGGGGTGCCACTCACTGGAAGTACCAGGGGTGCCACTCACTGGAAGTACCAGGGGTGCCACTCACTGGAAGTACCAGGGGTGCCACCCACTGGAAGTACCAGGGGTCCCACTCACTGGAAGTAGTACCAGGGGTGCCAATCACTGGAAGTACCAGGGGTGCCACTCACTGAAAGTACCAGGGGTGCCACTCACTGGAAGTACCAGGGGTGCCACTCACTGGAAGTACCAGGGGTGCCACTCACTTGAAGTACCAGGGGTGTCACTCACTGGAAGTACCAGGGGTGCCACTCACTGGAAGTACCAGGGGTGCCCCTCACTGGAAGTACCAGGGGTGCCCCTCACTGGAAGTACCAGGGGTGCCAGTCACTGGAAGTACCAGGGGTGCCACTCACTGGAAGTACCAGGGTTGCCACTCACTGGAAGTACCAGGGGTGCCCCTCACTGGAAGCTGTGAACCCTGAAATCCCTTTTTAAAAATTTTTTGAATCCTGAAACTTGTTTTCTAAAATTTTCAAAGCGACATACTTATTTTATCTTGGGCTCTGTTCAACAATCTAAAATTCTTTTACCTTCCCCATGCCCCGATATCTTAGTTATCAAACTAACAGCTATTAGCTCCTTTAGAAAAATTAATTTTGCTCCTAACCAATAGCAGGCAGCACATTAGAAAGTAAGATTATTTTTCAAGATAGGAAATGTGAAGCCTAACAATATAAGACATATATTCACACTTAACATTATCAAATGCCAATGAAAGAATCTATTGACTCATGAAAGCCCAGTATATAACCAAGGGAACTTTTCATCTATTGTTTCAGTACATATTTACGTATGGACTTGGAGAAAACATATCCACAAATATATCAACAACAGTAGATATGAAGTATCATCACATCAGACTTAAAAAATGGCCAGTTTTAACATAAATAACAAAATAATCTTAAGGATAAAAAGCTGTATGTTATATTCTGTGTAACTTTAAAAAAGAAAATAAACACTAATATATTAATAAAGCACCCAGTTATAAAATTAGTAATATTATCTTTAAGTGGTTTTTATTGCCACAGTCAAGACAGGGGTTGAACTTTTATACATAAAGGTCATAATGGTCTATCTAACACAGCATATTTAGGCAAAGTGTGTACACTGCCAGTGAAGTGAGTCACACATATTACAAACTGAGACATAGTGGGTCAATGCACAGAGTTCCTCACCAATAAACCATTCTTTTCTCAAGGTGATAGGTCAGACAGTGCTCACGAAGACAGAACGATTGTTCAAACAGCCATTCACGGGATAACACGAACGCTTGATAACGGCAGTTTGTGAATACACCACTCAACACTCATCACAAGTAGGAGCAATCTGCCATGATATGCCTGGGCTCACGCTAGTCTGGACGAAATAAAGGCACAGCCAACAACAGTCCGTGTGTGGGTTACATCTTAGCTGTGCTGTCTCATCGGGGCACTTACATGGTACACTGTTTATTTTGTACCCCTGCCGATATCTTAGTATTTTGGCATCAGTATTGCAGCGCTCCCACACACTAGGTTTGGAATAGCCGGTCCCAGACCACCATCGACAGCTAAGACTGGAAATAATAAAACAAGATTTTAGAAATACAATCCAACAGATGTTAAGCTTTAAAAGGTGCTAAAATAAAGTAAAGTGCTCTCAGTTTAACTCCTTAAGTATAACTAAATCTTGCTCAATGCTTTGATTCGTCCTTTAATATCATTACAAAAGTAAGTATGTGACAACTAAAACATCCTTTATTTATCAACAAATTCATGTGAAAGCTATAAATTAGTAATGAAAACAGAGTTGATATAGGAAAGTGTGTAATAGTAATATAGACTCCTGAATAGTAACACAAGCTGCTAACAAAGTATCAAACTATTATACTATTATTATTATTATCAGCCACTCTTAAATAGTAGCACAGAATCCTAATATGGTAGCTCTACTAGCTCTTTGTAGCATACTCTTACACAGTGCTTTTTTGTGCTGGTACGCACCGTACGCCGTACCGGCACCTTTTTCAATGTGGGAAAAAATTATTACTTTTCTTGTCATTTAACGTTTATTATTAACTAGCAGACCCGAAGTGCGTTGCAACGATCTTAGTAAAAATGAATAAATTTAAAGAAACCAATACGTGGTGCGTTTTACCAACAATTATGCCAGAAACCTTCGCGGAAGTGTGCAAAAAAAATTGTCCAAGTTTCATAGCAAACGGATAAATAATTTAATAATTACAAAGCTTACAAAAGAAGAAACAATATTAAGCTCATATAAGCAATACATGACATTATGGGCCCCAGGCGCCCCATGAGTGATAAATTTAAAAAAAAAGTAGCCAGTTACCATCCAGGGAGATACTCAACAAGTCTCGAAAAGTTTCATGACGATCGGGTGAATGGTTTAGTCAGCTGTAAAGGACATGCACACACACACACACATTTTTTTTATTGCCATTGTACTCAAGCTGTATTTCTTAAAATCTTTTAAAATTGAATGGGGAATACAATTATTAACGTTCAGTAAAAAAAGACATTTGGGGCCCCCAGCTCCGAGGGAATGGACATTAGGTGTTCAGTGCCCTATAGTAATTCAATATAGGCTCTAAAGTTTTATATACTAAGTTTGATCATGATCAATTTATTTTCTCATTATCTAACGCTTAAACAAATTTTTATATAGCTAATTTAGGGGGGAAAAAACACATCAAGGGGCCCCCGGGCCCATTCCGTGCAAGATGTCAATTTCAAAAACATGTTCATTTTAATTCAGTTTCATCATGGATATATTTCTCAAGATCGTTAAAAAGTGAATGGGAAAAATATAAACATTTACGAAAAAAGACATTTGGGGCCCCCGGCCCCGAAGAAATTGACATTAGAAGTCCAGTGCCCTTAAGTATTTTAATATGGGATACCAAGTTTTTTAATACAAAGTTTGGTTAAGATCCATTCATTTACTTAGTAGCTAACGCATAAACTAAATTTTATATAGCTCATATAGGCAAAAACGACACTAAGGGCCCCAAGGCCAATTCTGTGCAAGACATAAAGTTCAAAACACCTGTTCCTTTCAATATGGATAATAATGGATGCATTAATTAACATTTTTCAAGATCGTTAATAAATGAATGGGGAATGAATTCTTAACAGTTTAAGAAAAAAGGCATTTTGGAATCCCCAGGCCCGAAGGAATGGTCATTAGGAGTTTATTGCCCTATAATATTTTAATATTGGCTGTCAAGTTTTTATATACAAATTTTAGTTAAGATCCATCAATTAACACAGTAGCTAACGCTTAAACTAATTTTTATATAGCTCTTATAAGCAAAACATGACATTATGGGCCCCCGGCGCCCCATGAGTGTTAAATTTTGAAAAAAAAGTAGCCAGTTACCATCCCGGGAGCATACTCAACAAGTCTTAAAAAGTTTCATGACGATCGGGTGAATGGTTTAGTCAGCTATAAAGGACATGCACACACACACACACATAGACATACTTTGATTTATATATATATAGATTTATTATATTATTAACTTGTTAAGATTGACATTTGTATCTTTGCAGTTGTTATTTAGCTTGCATCGAGGTGTGAAATGATAGTTAAAAGTTAGGCAATCCATCACCGAGTACCGGCACCTATTTTTTTTACAAAAAAAGCACTGCTCTTACAATAACAAAATTCACCACTAAAATTTAAAAACCCCGTAAAAAACCAAGTTTTTGACTATAAATCCTTTATGTACGAGAAGTAACTAAAAGAATGTTCATTATAATACGCAGCGCAAGACCATCCAAAAATACAAAATTGTAGTTGTGTCGTAAAACATGTTTAATATAATGCGCACCGATCAGGAATATGGAATATGTTTATAAAAAGTGTTGTCGATAAAATACGCACCTTATTGCGCACCAGAAAGGATTGTTCAATATAATGCCCACCGCGACACTCTATCTCAAAAAATAACATGATACATAGGAATAAATAAAATAATCTAAAAAATCAATAATTTAATTACGGTACATGCGATCGATCTGAAATTTTGATACATTGTTTTTCTCCTCGGTACGAAAATGCCTGCAAAATTTCAGCTCGCTAGCTTATCAGGAAGTGGGTTTAAAAATTGATCAAAAGTTTTGGCGACAAGCAAGCAATCAAGGGTTCAAACAAACAACCAGACACCACGAATTAATATAAAGGATTCAATAAAAGGTCAGTCTTCCAAATAGTAGCACAGAATCCTAAACAGTACCACAAACTGAATAAAATCATTTTAAAAGTGTACTAGTGGCGTAACAATGAAATATTTTTGGTGAAATGGAAATAAACAAAATTTAAATTTTAAAAAATAAATGCAAATTCAAAAGTACTTGTACAATGTTTACATACTTCCATTTCAACAAAGATATTAACTTATTCGGCACCTAAATAAAATTATATTTACTTAAGTTTTTCAAAACTCTATTGTCTATTAAATAGACATAAATATTGTTAAAAAGAATATCAAAAAATTAATAATAGAGAAGAGGATTGATTCAGCACTAGTACCATCAGGTAACAGATTCAGCACTAGTACCATCAGGTATTAGATTCAGCACTAATACCATCAGGTATTAGATTCAGCACTAGTACCATCAGCTATTATATTCAGCACTAGTACCATCAGGTATTAGATTCAGCACTAGTACCATCAGCTATTAGATTCAGCACTAGTACCATCAGGTATTAGATTCAGCACTAGTACCATCAGGTAACAGATTCAGCACTAGTACCATCATGTATTAGATTCAGAACTAGTACCATTGTCACATGTGATTAACATAATTTTGTGACGTAAGGTCACGTGAATGGTGGACACGGGAAGAAAGGAGCATTCCTATTGGTTGAAAGTGTTGGGCGAGCAGTTGTTAGAAGACTTCCGTCAAGGAAGGAGGTTTATGTGTGTACGTCTCAAGATTTCCACGTTGTATTACCTCAAATGATATTTCTATGTATATATATTAAAGTTGTTTTGTATAAACAAGTTCTTCAGTGGATTATTGTGCACAAGATTATGTACTGTGAGAACGCCTACATAAAGAGAAACATATTTAATAGTTACATTGGTGCAGAAGTAAAAGTGATTGCCATTAGGCATAAGTTCTAAGTCAGCACAGTACAAGAGATTTTAGAAAAGAGGTTTCGTGGAAATAAAAAGTATTGGATATTTCCAAAAAGGAAAGTATTCATTAAAATAAGAAATATTAGCAGCTATCGTATTTTTTGAATATTCATGTTCGTAAGAAGGGTGTGAATAAACTTTTGTGGTTCAATGAAAATACAAGAATATTTCAAAATGGCGGCATACAGGCACAAGGTCACGGCGTGCGGTGTATACAACTAGGTCGCTTAGTTGGTTCTACGTCACATTCGACGACAGTACAAGTATACTACACAGTACTGGAATCTGGGTCGTGTAGGCTTACTGAATGGTGACACACGGTGAACATATATAGGTCGTGACGTCAACAAACTCAATGCTAGTTGATTCCAGGAAATATTTGTAAACATAACCTGGAACTTGGAAGGCTATGGACTATTAATTATGAAGTGTGAATTATAAATAAAGGAACGGAATTTTTATCCATTCATTGTGTGAAGAGTTTGATAATTGCAATTTTGGATTAATGGAGTGAACTTAATTGTTAAAAACACTACTAGAAAATTGAAAATTTAATCAAGTGACTTTTATTCAAAACGATTGGACCATTAGATATATTTTGTCAATCTGAGGGAGTGTATATATAAAGTATACTAAAGATCCCGTGTGAGGATTCTTTGTTGTCTCACCTTGTCAAAACTAGATTGCATGGTTTAGACGTGTCACTTATTTGAACTTAACATTTTGAATTCAAGATTTTTCATTTGGAAGACTTATAACTTTATCAACATATACCTAAATTCCTTACCAAATTGCTTAACTCATATTATTCAATCAAACAAAACATGGATTACTACAAGGAATTCACTGCCATAGCTAAAGAGATCGGACTAAAGGGAAAAGAAATGAGAGACTTCATTGAAGAAAAAGTACAAATAGCCAAAGAAGAAGAAAAAGAAAATCAAAGAATTGCTGAAGACAAAGAAAA
This sequence comes from Ampullaceana balthica, assembly GCA_944989445.1. Classification (NCBI taxonomy): domain Eukaryota; kingdom Metazoa; phylum Mollusca; class Gastropoda; family Lymnaeidae; genus Ampullaceana; species Ampullaceana balthica. The sequence goes on from CALYLW010000437.1 coordinate 104,192, forward strand.
GCTAAGAAAAGCTGAAGAAAAAGAAAATCAAAGAATAGCTGAAGAAAAAGAAAAGCTAAGAAAAGCTGAAGAAAAAGAAAATCAAAAAGAGGCTGAAGAAAAAGAGAGGCAAAGACTAATAATTGAAAGAGCTGCAAAAAGAGAATTTGAACAACTTCAAATTGACAAGTTAAAACTACAACTTGATGTAGAGAGTAGAGGCCAAAATCCTGGTGATGAAACAAATAGAAGGTCACCACCAAGGGATACTATCAAAGTAATAAAATATGATAGCCAAAAAGAAAAAATGGATGTTTATCTGGATTATTTCGAATCCATAATGGCTATGAAAGGCTATAATGAAGAAGATTGGCCAGCACAACTGATGACTCAATTAACTGGAGAAGCATTTGAAGCTTATAACAGTATAGCCAAAGAAGACAAAAGCATATATAAGAATGTCAAAAAGGCACTTCTATGTCATTTTGGAAAGTCAGAAAATGATTATAGAAGAGAATTTCATGAAATGAGAATCAAGATGGACAAAGATCCACAGATCATAGTGCATGAAGCACAAGTCAAAATAACAAAATGGCTAGAACTGACAGCAATAGATACGAGCAATCCAAAGGCCATACTAGACATGGTGTTAATTGACAAGTTTTTAGAAAATGCAACACCAACTCTATTCACATATTTAACTGACAAGAAAGTTCGTACTCAAGCAGAGCTAACAAATGCATTACGAACATTCAAAGACTCTCATCCGAATGTGGAAATGGATAAGAGACAAGACATATTTGCAGCTATACAAATTAAAAGTCAAGAAAAAAGGCAAGGTATGAGAAACCAGAGTCTGTCAAACCAAGGCAACAGACAGTCTATTTGCTGGTACTGTCACAAGCCAGGACATATGGCCAAGCAGTGTTACCACAATAAAGGACAACCAAATAGGGTGTCACCTAATGGCAGCCCTATAAGAAAGAAAACAGAAGAAAAATCAAGACAAGATCACTTTGAAAACAAAGGTAGACAATTATGGAAAGAAAAATATAATCATAATTCCAGACATAGAGATTATGATCAAGAAAGACAATCATGGAGAGAAAGAAATAATCATAATTCCATAAATAGAGATTATAATCATAGCAGAAGATCATGGAGAGGCAAATACAATTTTGACTCCAGAAAAAGAAATTATGATCAACCATGGAGAAAGAATGAAAACCAAGACATGAATGATAGAAAAATAATAAAGTTAAATCGAGCACAGACAGAAAGTAGAGACACTTAAGCCACTATTAAAAATCAAGTACATTGTTATTTCCCTTCACAGGTTTAATGTCAAATTTGTAGTCGGCACAGGTAGACGGTTGAGTCAAGATGATAAAAGGGATGAAGACCATAATAACAGAGAAAGAGATGGTACTGGTGAATCTGAAACCATTTGTGTGAAATCATCTGAATTAGGAAGAACAATTGGTTGTGTATTAAGCAAAATCAAAGACTTTACAGATACAGACAATATTTTTCAGATAAAAGTTTCTGACAGTGACTCATCTTGTCCAAATTGTATTGAATTATCTGGAAACAAAAATGAAATTTCAAAAGCTAAGCAACTTATTAAAAATGCTGGAATTGATATTGTGAATGGACATAATCGAAGTCATGGTTGGTGAATTATTGAACATTTAACAGTCTGAAGAAACATTCAAAGCCCATTGATTTGAATTCATACTCGTCAACTGAAGAATGACTATATTGAACTAGGCTATGCTATTAGCCGACTACAAATTTGACATTAAACCTGTGAAGGGAAAGGACAATGTGGTTGCAGACATATTAAGTAGAATGACAATAAATAAAGATATTCTGTGAATTCCTAAGTGATAAAACCAGAGACTGTATTAAAAAGACATTCTGTGAATTACTAAATGATAAAATAAGAGACTGTATTAACATTAGTCTGTGAATTGCTTAAGGATACAAACAGAGACTGTAGTTATATTAATATTTTTATTTGTTGAACAATGGACAAGGAACAGTGTTTGAATTCCACTGGATTATTAGTTAATTTTAATAATATTGAGTGTTTAAATATTTTAATTACACAAAATTACAGATGTGTTTAAAATTCCATTTTCATTTTTTCAGCACAGGTAGACGGTTGCAGTTCTACAGACTTTTTCTTCTTGATTTTTTATGTCCAGATGTTGTATGTAATACAATCAATGTTCATTGATGATAAATATTTGAATATAGATATAGATTAATTTGATTTTATGAAGACCAAAAATGTTGTATTTCATAAACATTTTTTTTTGAAGGATGGGGGTGAATGTCACATGTGATTAAAATAATTTTGTGACATAAGGTCACGTGAATGGTGGACGCTGGAAGAAAGGAGCATTCCTATTGGTTGAAAGTGTTGGGCGAGCAGTTGTTAGAAGACTTCCGTCAAGGAAGGAGGTTTATGTGTGTACGCCTCAAGATTTCCACGTTGTATTACCTCAAATGATATTTCTATGTACATAGTATATATATTAAAGTTGTTTTGTATAAACAAGTTCTTCAGTGGATTATTGTGCACAAGATTATGTACTGTGAGAACGCCTACATAAAGAGAAACATATTTAAAAGTTACAACCATCAGGTAACAGATTCAGGACTAGTACCATCAGGTATTAGATTCAGCCCTAGTACCATCAGGTATTAGATTCAGCACTAGTACCATCAGGTAACAGATTCAGCACTAGTACCATCATGTATTAGATTCAGCACTAGTACCATCAGGTAACAGATTCAGCACTAATACCATCACGTAACAGATTCAGCACTAATACCATCAGGTAACAGATTCAGCACTAGTACCATCAGGTAACAGATTCAGCACTAGTACCATCAGGTAAAAGATTCAGCACTAGTACCATCATGTAACAGATTCAGCACTAGTACCATCATGTAACAGATTCAGCACTAATACCATCAGGTATTAGATTCAGCACTAGTACCTTCAGGTATTAGATTCAGCACTAGTACCATCAGCTATTAGATTTAGCACTAGTACCATCAGGTAACAGATTCAGCACTAGTACCATCAGGTATTAGATTTAGCACTAGTACCAACTAGTACCATCATCAGGTAACAGATTCAGCACTAATACCATCAGGTAACAGATTCAGCACTAGTACCATCAGGTAACAGAGTCAGCACTAGTACCATCAGGTAACAGATTTAGCACTAGTACCATCAGGTAACAGATTCAGCACTAGTACCATCAGGTGACATATTCAGCACTAATACCATCAGGTATTAGATTTAGCACTAGTACCAACAGGTAACAGATTCAGCACTAATACCATCAGGTATTAGATTCAGCCCTAGTACCAACAGGTAACAGATTCAGCAGTAGAATCAATAGTAATAATTATTTAAAAGCATTGTGAATTGTTTTTGTTCTTATCATTATTATAATTATTACCACTGTTACAGTCCAATTACTATCCCCAATTAATATATCTTTATGTTAATATTTGATTTTTATATAAGCCATCTAATAAAATAATCTGATATCAAGTTGTTATCCATTTCTAAATCTGCTAATGAAATACTGTAATGTTGTAAACATGATGTCATGGATCACCATAAATTGTTGTATACAAACTATTGTATCCTATTGTTAGATAGTTTATATTAAAAGGTAATATGAAGGAAAAAAAAGATAGTCCACTAATTCTTTATAAAAAGCTTTTGATAATGATGAAAAATAATAATAAGATGAATACATTATTAAATTATTCATTTTATGCTAAGATACTTTCTTAAAATAATGAGCAGTCCCTATAAAATTGAATTGATAGTGAATAATTAATGTTTCTGGTAAAAAGGTTATAAGAAAATTGTGTTCAGCTAAGTAGATAAAATTGAAACAACAGCTTTATGACAAAATGCTATGGTGGGAAAAGGGTTATGAAAAGATTTCTGGGTAAGCGTTGGACAAATGATGGATTTAATGATATTGTGGAGAACCTGGGTACTCGTGTGACTAATGTGTGGGGAATTTAGGTTAAATTGCATTCAAAGAATGAGGGGCACGAGCAAGGGCAGGTCTTTGAATGCAATTTAATCTAAATTCCCCACACTATAATATGACAAGCTGATCAAACGGGACCATGAAAGTGTCATATCATATGGGTGGAGGTACTTATGCACTAGTTTTCATCATTGTCAAGGGTTTAGCGGAGACATTGTTTATATGCTGATGTTAATGCTCGATTTAATCCAAATTAAAATTGCCATTTAACTCAACATTTCAACGTCTTGCAAAGTCAACAACATGAACAAATAATCCTAAACAAGTCAAATTCAATAAACAAGGTTCATACCTAAGTGATCTTCTAATTTGTTTATTTGTATTGAAATCTTTAAGTTCAGTGTAAGGCTGTCACTTTCTTTTGATGGGTCTTAATACTGTATTTCTTCTGTTCATTTATATCAACAACAAATACATTTTTAGTTCACTATTTTGACATATAATAACTATATGTTTTTTATGAATGCTTCAAACTAACTCAAACATCACATGAAAATATTTTAGCTGCTCCCAAAAGAAAGAAATTCTAATTTGATTATAAATAAGTTTTAATTTTTCATCCTCCTCCCGAGGTCGTGTGCGATTAAGTCAGTGAGACTTCATGAGCCAGACTTTCAGGCAACTCTAGAGCTAAACTCAGATATTGAGATTTAAAGCTAAAGAGCACCAGTCTCGACTGCAGCATTAGCCAGAATTATTAAAGTTTAAGAAGTAGGATGAATAGCAAGCATAGAAATAATTTCCCAGCAACAAAGCATCAGATATTAGTGCATTCCTTTGTTTAAGATACGAGATACACAAATGATTGGCATGATTAAAACAATAAATTAAAGCTTTATTTGTGGGCTGATACGCGAGTAATTTAAGACCATTGTAACAAATGAAATTTATCTACAGTGCAAAATTCATTCCACAATCTTAAAACTTTTACCTGATAAAACTTATTGATAGGACAGTGACAAGATCTACGCTCATAAATTTCGTGAACAAACCTCTAAGTAAAATTGATTTCCATTCAAGCCATTATTTCTACACAACTGATACCCTAATTATAATCTGGATACAAATTGTTTCACGCACCTAGATCCAGAACTGCCAATATTTCATCAAACACCTGGCCAGGCTAACCTTCCTTAATGACTTTCACATCGATCAATACAGCTATCCTAAGATGTGAAGCCACGTAGTAATTCTCACCTTCATGATGTCCTTCTCATTGATCAAGACAAGGATCCTCAAATGGGTAGGCAGGGCCTCAACTTTCTCCACAGAATAGACCAGTGAGTTCAGACCATCAGTGTCCATGCGCTGAGAAGTTGTCTTTAACAATGCAAATCTGTGGTTCAAGAGCAATCTGAATGAATTCTAAGCACAGCAATTTTTGGTCATCTATGTTTAAGCCCAGGTGGCCCTCTAAGCTTTATAGCAGCCTAAGATGCCCAAATCAAATGTACAGTAACCTGGTATGTCCCATTAACACATTCACAGGTGCTCATTAGATGTGCCACAAAAGTACAGATGTTCCATTACATATCCAAATAAATACAGCTTATACCTAACCAGTTTTCTCTAGGATATCCAAAAAATATTAACTGGAGTTCCCTTATTATTAAAACTTTATCCCTCCTCAAATATCACCCCAAAAGTAAAATCTTCTGTACTCTGATTTGAACAAACGTTTTCCTCATGACTATTCAGTGCTCATTTAGAAGTTGTGAAATTTGCCCTCTATAGATACTGATAAAGATTTTGGTCCAAATAATAAATAAGCTGACCTCTGAGGATTTTGTTCATTACCACTGTCTTTGGAATGTTTGATCATGCGATATCTTGCAATCTCCATGGGATATCTTGAAATCTTTAAGCCCTTGTGACGTATTCTAGAACAAAAAAATTAAATAATAGTAATCTTCAGTTTCAACATTATAAAACTATTATGTCACTGAATTAGTTGTTTGGATTTATGTTTTTATTATCATTCAGTGAATGGCCATCGAATTTGTGCTACCATTTGGGTCATATTTTTATTGTAAGTGCTTGTAATATGGCATGTACATTTATTTAACATTTCAATGACTGTCATTAGGACCAAGTGTCTACACTGAACAGCAATATCCCATGTCAGAGTCCCTATTACATTCTAAAGGCTTTACTTTACACTGAACAGCAATATCCCATGTCAGAGTCCCTATTACATTCTAAAGGCTTTACTTTATACTGAACAGCAATATCCCATGTCAGAGTCCCTATTACATTCTAAAGGCTTTACTTTACACTGAACAGCAATATCCCATGTCAGAGTCCCTATTACATTCTAAAGGCTTTACTTTATACTGAACAGCAATATACCATGTCAGAGTCCCTATTACATTCTAAAGGCTTTACTTTACACTGAACAGCAATATTCCATGTCAGAGTCCCTATTACATTCTAAAGGCTTTACTTTATACTGAACAGCAATATCCCATGTCAGAGTCCCTATTACATTCTAAAGGCTTTACTTTATACTGAACAGCAATATACCATGTCAGAGTCCCTATTACATTCTAAAGGCTTTACTTTATACTGAACAGCAATATACCATGTCAGAGTCCCTATTACATTCTAAAGGCTTTACTTTATACTGAACAGCAATATCCCATGTCAGAGTCCCTATTACATTCTAAAGGCTTTAATTTACACTGAACAGCAATATACCATGTCAGAGTCCCTATTACATTCTAAAGGCTTTACTTTACACTGAACAGCAATATCCCATGTCAGAGTCCCTATTACATTCTAAAGGCTTTACTTTACACTGAACAGCAATATCCCATGTCAGAGTCCCTATTACATTCTAAAGGCTTTACTTTACACTGAACAGCAATATCCCATGTCAGAGTCCCTATTACATTCTAAAGGCTTTACTTTACACTGAACAGCAATATCCCATGTCAGAGTCCCTATTACATTCTAAAGGCTTTATTTTACACTGAACAGCAATATCCCATGTCAGAGTCCCTATTACATTCTAAAGGCTTTACTTTATACTGAACAGCAATATACCATGTCAGAGTCCCTATTACATTCTAAAGGCTTTACTTTATACTGAACAGCAATATACCATGTCATAGTCCCTATTACATTCTAAAGGCTTTACTTTATACTGAACAGCAATATCCCATGTCAGAGTCCCTATTACATTCTTAAGGCTTTACTTTATACTGAACAGCAATATCCCATGTCAGAGTCCCTATTACATTCTAAAGGCTTTACTTTATACTGAACAGCAATATACCATGTCAGAGTCCCTATTACATTCTAAAGGCTTTACTTTATACTGAACAGCAATATACCATGTCAGAGTCCCTATTACATTCTAAAGGCTTTACTTTATACTGAACAGCAATATCCCATGTCAGAGTCCCTATTACATTCTAAAGGCTTTACTTTACACTGAACAGCAATATACCATGTCATAGTCCCTATTACATTCTAAAGGCTTTACTTTACACTGAACAGCAATATCCCATGTCAGAGTCCCTATTACATTCTAAAGGCTTTACTTTATACTGAACAGCAATATCCCATGTCAGAGTCCCTATTACATTCTAAAGGTTTTACTTTACACTGAACAGCAATATCCCATGTCAGAGTCCCTATTACATTCTAAAGGCTTTACTTTACACTGAACAGCAATATCCCATGTCAGAGTCCCTATTACATTCTAAAGGCTTTACTTAACACTGAACAGCAATATCCCATGTCAGAGTCCCTATTACATTCTAAAGGCTTTACTTTACACTGAACAGCAATATACCATGTCAGAGTCCCTATTACATTCTAAAGGCTTTACTTTACACTGAACAGCAATATACCATGTCAGAGTCCCTATTACATTCTAAAGGCTCTACTTTGAGTTTGAGAAATGTATAGGAAAATGTTTCAAAAGGAGTTTTTTCTGATACAATACTACACTTAAGGTCAAAGTTTGCGCATTTTAGTTAGTAATGAAACTCCCACCACACTGTTTCACTAAAGGTGTGAACAGTTCAGAATGTTATTTTTTCATTCCATTTTGTTTCATAATATTATACTTACCAGCAATATTGACATTTTTTAAACACTGACTTCAACCTTTGTTTTTTTTTAAAAATCAATATTTAACTGAGAAATGAAATGGGTGAACATTAAATCAGTATTGCTCTACGCACACAGATCCTTTGGTAACATATTTTGTTGTGTGCAGTACTGGATTTTAGTTGAATAATTACTTTATTTACATTTATTTAAATTTTATTTTGTAAATACACATGTAATATTTTGTTTACGTTGAAAGGTGTAAATTTTAAAAGTAATTCTGTAGTTCCCCAGTTGAGTTAGTGTATGAGTAACACAAAAAATTATGAGCTTGTCATTATGTCTTTTTTTTTAAAAAATAAAACCACGAAATAAAATCCTAGATGTTTTTTTTTACATGACAATTTCTATTCTGCACTCATACTGCCACCAACACTATTGTTTAAAGAATATTTCAGCCACAATTGTGTACATGGAGGAGGGGACACTCTATTATTGACATAACTACTTTACAATAAATTTGAGCTTAAATAGCACATTTTCTTCAAATGATACATGTGTATGACAAGTATATAGGACGCAAACTAGCATACAAAACGAGGTAGTTTTTAATAATACACTGTTACCAACTAAGATATTAAGAGGCTTAAGTTGTTTTTTTAAAATGTAAAGTACACAATGATACACTTTCCTTAAAAGTATTTTTAAATCCCTAATATTAACTTCGAAATCTTGTCGCAATCTCTCTGTCGTTCGTGGGCGGGGGGAAAAACAAAAGTCAAAAATGACACACTTCCCGTGATGCCATCGAGCTGAAATTTTGCACATAGACTCATGTCACCTAACAATGCATTGTATCAAAATTTCCGATCAATCGAACGTACCGTAATTAAATTAATGCATGTTAAGTTTATCTCTATATAACTATAAGTAGCGGCGTGATTTTGTTTACATTTTACCTGTCACGCTGAGTTCAGTCCAGCGATCAGTGACCAGACCTTCCCAGCCCCCCTGTTTTACAGCAAAGGGGAGTTAAGGCAGTTTCAGTCTGTAAATGTTTTTCGCGTTTGAACATGATCAATACTTTCAGTTATGTCTCATATATAAAGGATTTATAGTCAAAAACCTTGTTTTTACGGGGTTGTTTAATTATCGAGTGTAATTAATATCTAAGAACCTGATACAGATTTGAAGTCCAAGTAACAATAAGTTCACCTCAAGCAGAATTCAATATTCCTACCCAACAACAAGACACGAATCCAAGTTGCAATAAATTCATCTCAATCAATATTTGACTCCCCCACTTCAAAATACATGCAATATTAAACTTCAACCAAGCTGCACATTCCACAAATCAAATGGCAGCTGGACACAACACCTTCAAAATAGAGCAAACTGTTCAGCTCAAATAACCAATCAACATGTTATCCCAGACATAATGTTCAGAGACATTATACTTGAGTGCAGCGGTATTGTATCTTTGTTAGTTTTACTTGACTGAGTTGAGATTTTGATGTAAGCAAAAGTAAAGGTTGTTTTCTGGAGTTGAGGTTGTACTCTAGAGTCAATGGTGTGTGCTAGAGTCAAAGGTGTGTGCTAGAGTCAATGGTGTGTGCTAGAGTCAATGGTGTGTGCTAGAGTCAATGGTGTGTGCTAGAGTCAATGGTGTGTGCTAGAGTCAATGGTGTGTGCTAGAGTCAAAGGTGTGTGCTAGAGTCAATGGTGTGTGCTAGAGTCAATGGTGTGTGCTAGAGTCAATGGTGTGTGCTAGAGTCAAAGGTGTGTGCTAGAGCCAATGGTGTGTGCTAGAGCCAATGGTGTGTGCTAGAGTCAAAGGTGTGTGCTAGAGTCAATTGTGTGTGCTAGAGTCAAGGGTGTGTGATAGAGTCAATTATGTGCGTTAGAGTCAAAGGTGTGTGATAGAGTGAATGGTGTGTGCTAGAGTCAATGGTGTGTGCTAGAGTCAATGGTGTGTGCTAGAGTCAATCGTGTGTGCTAGAGTCAAAGGTGTGTGCTAGAGCCAATGGTGTGTGCTAGAGCCAATGGTGTGTGCTAGAGCCAATGGTGTGTGCTAGAGTCAATGGCATGCTAGAGTCAATGGTGTGTGCTAGAGTAAATGGTGTGTGCTAGAGTCAATGGTGTGTGCTAGAGTCAATGGTGTGTGCTAGAGTCAAAGGTGTTTGATAGAGTCAATGGTGTGTGCTAGAGCCAATGGTGTGTGCTAGAGTCAATGGTGTGTGATAGTCAATGGTGTGCTAGAGTCAATGGTGTGTGCTAGAGTCAAAGGTGTGTGCTAGAGCCAATGGTGTGCTAGAGAGTAAATGGTGTGTATTACAGTCACCAGGTGTGTGCTAGAGTGAATGGTGTGCTAAAGAATATATGGTGTGTATTAGAGTCAAGAGTATGTGCTAGTATGAATGGTGTGTGCATGAGCCAAGGGTCAAGGCTTTGTTGTGCTGTCAAGGGCTTTGCATCTTATAAATTTACTCTTAGAAGCTTTTTCTTAAGTCCCAGAGACCTTATTTAATGAACAACAGGTCAGCTAATTGAACTCATGACACTGTTTAATGGCAGCATTTAGGTGAAAACAAATAGTTTTGCTGCCCCCCTCATTCCCCACACACCATCAACTTGGGAGATTACTGAAGCTGTCCCCCTCATTCCCCACACACCATCAACTTGGGAGATTACTGAAGATGTCCCCCTCATTCCCCACAAACCATCAACTTGGGAGATTACTGAAGCTGCCCCCCTCATTCCCCACACACCATCAACTTGGGAGATTACTGAAGATGTCCCCCTCATTCCCCACACACCATCAACTTGGGAGATTACTGAAGATGTCCCCCTCATTCCCCACATACCATCAACTTGGGAGATTACTGAAGCTGTCCCCCTCATTCCCCACACACCATCAACTTGGGAGATTACTGAAGATGTCCCCCTCATTCCCCACAAACCATCAACTTGGGAGATTACTGAAGCTGTCCCCCTCATTCCCCACACACCATCAACTTGGGAGATTACTGAAGATGTCCCCCTCATTCTACACCATCAACTTGGGAGATTACTGAAGATGTCCCCCTCATTCCCCACACACCATCAACTTGGGAGATTACTGAAGATGTCCCCCTCATTCCCCACACACCATCAACTTGGGAGATTACTGAAGATGTCCCCCTCATTCCCCACACACCATCAACTTGGGAGATTACTGAAGATGTCCCCCTCATTCCCCACACACCATCAACATGGGAGATTACTGAAGATGTCCCCCTCATTCCCCACACACAATCAACTTGGGAGATTACTGAAGATGTCCCCCTCATTCCCCACAAACCATCAACTTGGGAGATTACTGAAGCTGTCCCCCTCATTCCCCACACACCATCAACTTGGGAGATTACTGAAGATGTCCCCCTCATTCCCCACACACCATCAACTTGGGAGATTACTGAAGATGTCCCCCTCATTCCCCACACACCATCAACTTGGGAGATTACTGAAGATGTCCCCCTCATTCCCCACACACAATCAACATGGGAGATTACTGAAGATGTCCCCCTCATTCCCCACACACAATCAACTTGGGAGATTACTGAAGATGTCCCCCTCATTCCCCACACACCATCAACTTGGGAGATTACTGAAGATGTCCCCCTCATTCCCCACACACCATCAACTTGGGAGATTACTGAAGATGTCCCCCTCATTCCCCACACACCATCAACATGGGAGATTACTGAAGATGTCCCCCTCATTCCCCACACACAATCAACTTGGGAGATTACTGAAGATGTCCCCCTCATTCCCCACACACCATCAACTTGGGAGATTACTGAAGATGTCCCCCTCATTCCCCACACACCATCAACATGGGAGATTACTGAAGATGTCCCCCTCATTCCCCACACACCATCAACTTGGGAGATTACTGAAGATGTCCCCCTCATTCCCCACACACCATCAACATGGGAGATTACTGAAGATGTCCCCCTCATTCCCCACACACAATCAACTTGGGAGATTACTGAAGATGTCCCCCTCATTCCCCACACACAATCAACTTGGGAGATTACTGAAGATGTCCCCCTCATTCCCCACACACCATCAACTTGGGAGATTACTGAAGATGTCCCCCTCATTCCCCACACACCATCAACATGGGAGATTACTGAAGATGTCCCCCTCATTCCCCACACACCATCAACATGGGAGATTACTGAAGATGTCCCCCTCATTCCCCACACACCATCAACATGGGAGATTACTGAAGATGTCCCCCTCATTCCCCACACACCATCAACTTGGGAGATTACTGAAGATGTCCCCCTCATTCCCCACACACCATCAACTTGGGAGATTACTGAAGATGTCCCCCTCATTCCCCACACACCATCAACTTGGGAGATTACTGAAGATGTCCCCCTCATTCCCCACACACCATCAACTTGGGAGATTACTGAAGATGTCCCCCTCATTCCCCACACACCATCAACATGGGAGATTACTGAAGATGTCCCCCTCATTCCCCACACACCATCAACATGGGAGATTACTGAAGATGTCCCCCTCATTCCCCACACACCATCAACATGGGAGATTACTGAAGATGTCCCCCTCATTCCCCACACACCATCAACATGGGAGATTACTGAAGATGTCCCCCTCATTCCCCACACACCATCAACTTGGGAGATTACTGAAGATGTCCCCCTCATTCCCCACACACCATCAACATGGGAGATTACTGAAGATGTCCCCCTCATTCCCCACACACCATCAACATGGGAGATTACTGAAGATGTCCCCCTCATTCCCCACACACCATCAACATGGGAGATTACTGAAGATGTCCCCCTCATTCCCCACACACCATCAACTTGGGAGATTACTGAAGATGTCCCCCTCATTCCCCACACACCATCAACATGGGAGATTACTGAAGATGTCCCCCTCATTCCCCACACACCATCAACTTGGGAGATTACTGAAGATGTCCCCCTCATTCCCCACACACCATCAACATGGGAGATTACTGAAGATGTCCCCCTCATTCCCCACACACCATCAACATGGGAGATTACTGAAGATGTCCCCCTCATTCCCCACACACCATCAACATGGGAGATTACTGAAGATGTCCCCCTCATTCCCCACACACCATCAACTTGGGAGATTACTGAAGATGTCCCCCTCATTCCCCACACACCATCAACTTGGGAGATTACTGAAGATGTCCCCCTCATTCCCCACACACCATCAACATGGGAGATTACTGAAGATGTCCCCCTCATTCCCCACACACCATCAACATGGGAGATTACTGAAGATGTCCCCCTCATTCCCCACACACCATCAACTTGGGAGATTACTGAAGATGTCCCCCTCATTCCCCACACACCATCAACATGGGAGATTACTGAAGATGTCCCCCTCATTCCCCACACACCATCAACTTGGGAGATTACTGAAGATGTCCCCCTCATTCCCCACACACCATCAACTTGGGAGATTACTGAAGATGTCCCCCTCATTCCCCACACACCATCAACTTGGGAGATTACTGAAGATGTCCCCCTCATTCCCCACACACCATCAACTTGGGAGATTACTGAAGATGTCCCCCTCATTCCCCACACACCATCAACTTGGGAGATTACTGAAGATGTCCCCCTCATTCCCCACACACCATCAACTTGGGAGATTACTGAAGATGTCCCCCTCATTCCCCACACACCATCAACATGGGAGATTACTGAAGATGTCCCCCTCATTCCCCACACACCATCAACATGGGAGATTACTGAAGATGTCCCCCTCATTCCCCACACACCATCAACTTGGGAGATTACTGAAGATGTCCCCCTCATTCCCCACACACCATCAACTTGGGAGATTACTGAAGATGTCCCCCTCATTCCCCACACACCATCAACATGGGAGATTACTGAAGATGTCCCCCTCATTCCCCACACACCATCAACATGGGAGATTACTGAAGATGTCCCCCTCATTCCCCACACACCATCAACTTGGGAGATTACTGAAGATGTCCCCCTCATTCCCCACACACCATCAACATGGGAGATTACTGAAGATGTCCCCCTCATTCCCCACACACCATCAACATGGGAGATTACTGAAGATGTCCCCCTCATTCCCCACACACCATCAACTTGGGAGATTACTGAAGATGTCCCCCTCATTCCCCACACACCATCAACATGGGAGATTACTGAAGATGTCCCCCTCATTCCCCACACACCATCAACATGGGAGATTACTGAAGATGTCCCCCTCATTCCCCACACACCATCAACATGGGAGATTACTGAAGATGTCCCCCTCATTCCCCACACACCATCAACTTGGGAGATTACTGAAGATGTCCCCCTCATTCCCCACACACCATCAACTTGGGAGATTACTGAAGATGTCCCCCTCATTCCCCACACACCATCAACATGGGAGATTACTGAAGATGTCCCCCTCATTCCCCACACACCATCAACATGGGAGATTACTGAAGATGTCCCCCTCATTCCCCACACACCATCAACATGGGAGATTACTGAAGATGTCCCCCTCATTCCCCACACACCATCAACATGGGAGATTACTGAAGATGTCCCCCTCATTCCCCACACACCATCAACTTGGGAGATTACTGAAGATGTCCCCCTCATTCCCCACACACCATCAACTTGGGAGATTACTGAAGATGTCCCCCTCATTCCCCACACACAATCAACTTGGGAGATTACTGAAGATGTCCCCCTCATTCCCCACACACCATCAACTTGGGAGATTACTGAAGATGTCCCCCTCATTCCCCACACACCATCAACATGGGAGATTACTGAAGATGTCCCCCTCATTCCCCACACACCATCAACTGGGAGATTACTGAAGATGTCCCCCTCATTCCCCACACACCATCAACATGGGAGATTACTGAAGATGTCCCCCTCATTCCCCACACACCATCAACATGGGAGATTACTGAAGATGTCCCCCTCATTCCCCACACACCATCAACTTGGGAGATTACTGAAGATGTCCCCCTCATTCCCCACACACCATCAACATGGGAGATTACTGAAGATGTCCCCCTCATTCCCCACACACCATCAACATGGGAGATTACTGAAGATGTCCCCCTCATTCCCCACACACCATCAACATGGGAGATTACTGAAGATGTCCCCCCTCATTCCCCACACACCATCAACTTGGGAGATTACTGAAGATGTCCCCCTCATTCCCCACACACCATCAACATGGGAGATTACTGAAGATGTCCCCCTCGTTCCCCACACACCATCAACTTGGGAGATTACTGAAGATGTCCCCCTCATTCCCCACACACCATCAACTTGGGAGATTACTGAAGATGTCCCCCTCATTCCCCACACACCATCAACATGGGAGATTACTGAAGATGTCCCCCTCATTCCCCACACACCATCAACATGGGAGATTACTGAAGATGTCCCCCTCATTCCCCACACACCATCAACATGGGAGATTACTGAAGATGTCCCCCTCATTCCCCACACACCATCAACTTGGGAGATTACTGAAGATGTCCCCCTCATTCCCATACACACCATCAACTTGGGAGATTACTGAAGATGTCCCCCTCATTCCCCACACACCATCAACATGGGAGATTACTGAAGATGTCCCCCTCATTCCCCACACACCATCAACATGGGAGATTACTGAAGATGTCCCCCATCATTCCCCACACACCATCAACTTGGGAGATTACTGAAGATGTCCCCCTCATTCCCCACACACCATCAACATGGGAGATTACTGAAGATGTCCCCCTCATTCCCCACACACCATCAACTTGGGAGATTACTGAAGATGTCCCCCTCATTCCCCACACACCATCAACTTGGGAGATTACTGAAGATGTCCCCCTCATTCCCCACACACCATCAACTTGGGAGATTACTGAAGATGTCCCCCTCATTCCCCACACACCATCAACTTGGGAGATTACTGAAGATGTCCCCCTCATTCCCCACACACCATCAACTTGGGAGATTACTGAAGATGTCCCCCTCATTCCCCACACACCATCAACTTGGGAGATTACTGAAGATGTCCCCCTCATTCCCCACACACCATCAACATGGGAGATTACTGAAGATGTCCCCCTCATTCCCCACACACCATCAACATGGGAGATTACTGAAGATGTCCCCCTCATTCCCCACACACCATCAACTTGGGAGATTACTGAAGATGTCCCCCTCATTCCCCACACACCATCAACTTGGGAGATTACTGAAGATGTCCCCCTCATTCCCCACACACCATCAACATGGGAGATTACTGAAGATGTCCCCCTCATTCCCCACACACCATCAACATGGGAGATTACTGAAGATGTCCCCCTCATTCCCCACACACCATCAACTTGGGAGATTACTGAAGATGTCCCCCTCATTCCCCACACACCATCAACATGGGAGATTACTGAAGATGTCCCCCTCATTCCCCACACACCATCAACTTGGGAGATTACTGAAGATGTCCCCCTCATTCCCCACACACCATCAACATGGGAGATTACTGAAGATGTCCCCCTCATTCCCCACACACCATCAACATGGGAGATTACTGAAGATGTCCCCCTCATTCCCCACACACCATCAACATGGGAGATTACTGAAGATGTCCCCCTCATTCCCCACACACCATCAACATGGGAGATTACTGAAGATGTCCCCCTCATTCCCCACACACCATCAACATGGGAGATTACTGAAGATGTCCCCCTCATTCCCCACACACCATCAACTTGGGAGATTACTGAAGATGTCCCCCTCATTCCCCACACACCATCAACATGGGAGATTACTGAAGATGTCCCCCTCATTCCCCACACACCATCAACATGGGAGATTACTGAAGATGTCCCCCTCATTCCCCACACACCATCAACTTGGGAGATTACTGAAGATGTCCCCCTCATTCCCCACACACCATCAACATGGGAGATTACTGAAGATGTCCCCCTCATTCCCCACACACCATCAACATGGGAGATTACTGAAGATGTCCCCCTCATTCCCCACACACCATCAACTTGGGAGATTACTGAAGATGTCCCCCTCATTCCCCACACACCATCAACTTGGGAGATTACTGAAGATGTCCCCCTCATTCCCCACACACCATCAACTTGGGAGATTACTGAAGATGTCCCCCTCATTCCCCACACACCATCAACTTGGGAGATTACTGAAGATGTCCCCCTCATTCCCCACACACCATCAACTTGGGAGATTACTGAAGATGTCCCCCTCATTCCCCACACACCATCAACTTGGGAGATTACTGAAGATGTCCCCCTCATTCCCCACACACCATCAACTTGGGAGATTACTGAAGATGTCCCCCTCATTCCCCACACACCATCAACTTGGGAGATTACTGAAGATGTCCCCCTCATTCCCCACACACCATCAACTTGGGAGATTACTGAAGATGTCCCCCTCATTCCCCACACACCATCAACTTGGGAGATTACTGAAGATGTCCCCCTCATTCCCCACACACCATCAACTTGGGAGATTACTGAAGATGTCCCCCTCATTCCCCACACACCATCAACTTGGGAGATTACTGAAGATGTCCCCCTCATTCCCCACACACCATCAACTTGGGAGATTACTGAAGATGTCCCCCTCATTCCCCACACACCATCAACTTGGGAGATTACTGAAGATGTCCCCCTCATTCCCCACACACCATCAACTTGGGAGATTACTGAAGATGTCCCCCTCATTCCCCACACACCATCAACTTGGGAGATTACTGAAGATGTCCCCCTCATTCCCCACACACCATCAACTTGGGAGATTACTGAAGATGTCCCCCTCATTCCCCACACACCATCAACTTGGGAGATTACTGAAGATGTCCCCCTCATTCCCCACACACCATCAACTTGGGAGATTACTGAAGATGTCCCCCTCATTCCCCACACACCATCAACTTGGGAGATTACTGAAAAAGTCACCTCTAAAAATGAAGAAAAGAGTCACACACCTTCTCACTGGTTGTCTAATCCAAAGTCATCAGATGGGCGGGGGGGGGGAGACCTGTTAATGTCCCCTAACTCAGATTGAAAGCAGCTGATGTCTCCTTCCCTCTATTCAGTTGTAGACACAATGAGATCAGTGTGACAGGCTAAGTATTCACAGCTCTATATTACCTTATCATGACCCTTGTTGTTACCAATCAACCCTCTATTGTATGCTGCTAACTTTTTGACACAGGGAAAAGAATGATGGCACACAAGTTGTCATTTGGCAACAGCTGTATCTATAACTGGTCTACATAACAGTTGTATCTATAACTGGTCTACATAACAGTTGTATCTATAACTGGTCTACATAACAGTTGTATCTATAACTGGTCTACATAACAGTTGTATCTATAACTGGTCTACATAACAGTTGTATCTATAACTGCTCTACATAACAGTTGTATCTATAACTGGTCTACATAACAGTTGTATCTATAACTGGTCTACATAACAGTTGTATCTATAACTGGTCTACATAACAGCTGTATCTATAACTGGTCTACATAACAGTTGTATCTATAACGGGTCATACATAACAGTTGTATCTATAACTGGTCTACATAACAGTTGTATCTATAACTGGTCTACATAACAGCTGTATCTATAACTGGTCTACATAACAGTTGTATCTATAACTGGTCTACATAACAGTTGCATCTATAACTGTTCTACATCACAGTTGTATCTATAACTGGTCTACATAACAGTTGTATCTATAACTGGTCTACATAACAGTTGTATCTATAACTGGTCTACATAACAGCTGTATCTATAACTGGTCTACATAACAGTTGTATCTATAACTGGTCTACATAACAGTTGTATCTATAACTGGTCTACATAACAGTTGTATCTATAACTGGTCTACATAACAGTTGTATCTATAACTGGTCTACATAACAGTTGTATCTATAACTGGTCTACATAACAGTTGTATCTATAACTGGTCTACATAACAGCTGTATCTATAACTGGTCTACATAACAGTTGTATCTATAACGGGTCATACATAACAGTTGTATCTATAACTGGTCTACATAACAGTTGTATCTATAACTGGTCTACATAACAGTTGTATCTATAACTGCTCATACATAACAGTTGCATCTATTACTGGTCTACATAACAGTTGTATCTATAACTGGTCTACATAACAGTTGTATCTATAACTGGTCTACATAACAGTTGTATCTATAACTGGTCTACATAACAGTTGTATCTATAACGGGTCATACATAACAGTTGCATCTATAATGGGTCATACATAACAGTTGTATCTATAACGGGTCATACATAACAGTTGCATCTATAACGGGTCATACATAACAGTTGTATCTATAACTGGTCATACATAACAGTTGTATCTATAACGGGTCATACATAACAGTTGCATCTATAACGGGTCATACATAACAGTTGTATCTATAACGGGTCATACATAACAGTTGCATCTATAACGGGTCATACATAACAGTTGCATCTATAACGGGTCATACATAACAGTTGTATCTATAACGGGTCATACATAACAGTTGTATCTATAACTGGTCATACATAACAGTTGTATCTATAACTGGTCTACATAACAGCTGTATCTATAACTAGTCATACATAACAGTTGTATCTATAACTGGTCTACATAACAGTTGTATCTATAACTGGTCTACATAACAGTTGCATCTATAACTGGTCTACATAACAGTTGTATCTATAACTGGTCTACATAACAGTTATATCTATAACTGGTCTACATAACAGTTGTATCTATAACTGGTCTACATAACAGTTGTATCTATAACTGGTCTACATAACAGTTGTAACTATAACTGGTCTACATAACAGTTGTATCTATAACTGGTCTACATAACAGCTGTATCTATAACTAGTCATACATAACAGTTGTATCTATAACTGGTCTACATAACAGTTGTATCTATAACTGGTCTACATAACAGTTGTATCTATAACTGGTCTACATAACAGTTGTATCTATAACTGGTCTACATAACAGTTGTATCTATAACTGGTCATACATAACAGTTGTATCTATAACTGGTCATACATAACAGTTGTACATAAAACTGGTCCTCTATAACAGCTGTGTATAAACTGGGAAACAAGAGCAGCTGTAATTAAATTAGATTAGTTTTCTAATCAAATATAATTTATTTATTTTTTAATTTTTAATTTGAGGTTGTCCTCAAATATTTTTATCATACAATTTCTAGTGACAGAACAGCTAATAAATTTTGAATCTAAGAAAGGATATACCTTAATAATAAAATTAAGGCACTTTATATGTGTCTCAAAGACAAAATGTTCATCCTGGAACATCATAATTTTTCAACTTCAAAAACAGTACACCACACTCCCCTTTACACGGGGCATGGTGGTCAAGCAGCTTGCACGCTTGACTGGCATATCCAGGGTCATGAATTCCAATCTCTGTGAAGGCAGAGATTTTTTCCCAGGGCCAAGGGTGTCCCTGAGTTCACCCAGCTCTGAAAAGATGCCTAACACTATTTATGGAAACATAGGCGGCTGGAAATAGGGTAGTCCCTTATAGCCGTGGCCTGTAAACGCAGCGTCACTAACCAATAAATTCTTAGCAGAAAGTAGGACGCAATAATCTTCTGTATAGAAGGAGTGTCTGCAACAGATAAGACAGACAATAAAAGTCCCACTTTTATTGAGGGTGTCATACAGTCCAAAACCCAGTTTCTACATTCAAGTCCCAATTTTATTGTGGGTGTCACCCATTAAAACATTCATAGTGAGAGTCAAGTGGAGGAGGTAGACGCTAGTGAAACAAGGTAAACACTAGCATCAAACTTCATCATTACAGAATGCAGAAGTACGTCTAAAGTTGTAGTTCCATTGGTGATATCATGTGATACTGGAAGAATTGGCTGTAAGCCGATTAATGATAAAAGTGATTACTTTGTACCATGTTATTGATTCCTTTTAACAAACCCCACATCACCAATTAGACTTAATTAACAAGAGGTTACTCCACTACCCTAGACAAGCTGTGAATCCAATAATCTATATATATAATTCTCTAAGTCCCCCAACCCTGCGGGACACAACGCACGCACGCCGATTCTAACCCTCCTCCCGCCCCCTTCACCAAAGCGAGTATGTGCAAACGAGCATGACGAATGACCCTTGATGGGGTCGACCAATGTCTAGAGACCAACAATGATCCTTGCGTTCACTTGCATTGTTCCTTCACAGAATAACGTGAGATTCATAGTGGACTGGTTGTCACGTCCGCCTTAAACGGGGAAGGTCCTGGGTTCAAGCCCCAGTGAAAACGTTGTTTTTTTTAATTTTTAAAAATGTCTATTTGTGCCCGTTCTTTTACCCCTTTATTGCCAACATGGCTGACCCTCCCTAGGGTCGACCAATCACAGTTTATGGTTGGCAAGCTAATGTGGTAAAGGGGGGTGGGCAGACTGCCAGACTAGTTCTTAAGGCAAAAAAACATGACCATGTTACTCCGCTACTTTACTCACTTCATTGGCTACCTATACAAGCTCGAATTGATTACAAACTGGCTCTTCTCTGTCACAACTTCATTTCTGACCCATCTCCTTCCTATCTTAATGAGCTTCTGTCGGTCTACTCACCCAGTCGTCAGCTACGCGCTTCTGCAGACACACGTATTCTCTGTGTTCCTAAGACATGAACTAAAACTTTTGGCGAAAGGTCATTTTCTTTTTGTGCAGCCAAACAATGGAATTCTCTACCATTACACATCCGTAGTATTCCAACTACCAAGTCCTTCAAGACTGCACTTAAGACGCATCTTTTCAAAATGTATTTACAAAATTAATGAAACAACATTTGTTTTTAATGATTAGCGTAGCTTATGTGTAATGTACTGTACTTTATGTTGTTATTATGGTATGAATGGTTATTTAATTATCATACGTATGTTATGATCTCCATGTAAAGCACTGTGAGCCCGGTTCCTTACTGGGATACAGCGCTATATAAATTATAAATTATTATTATTATTATAACCACAGTGCGAATGTCTCGAAACCAACAATGAGTCGGCAGTTCCCCCCCCCCACCAACCGACGTTTACTCGCTGTTTTGATTTCTTCGTGCTGTAGTTTGTGTCCGTTCTTTCTCCACTTTCTTTGCACTCACCATGAGCAAGTCTGCGGCGTATGCCATGCCGCGGGTCGTCTAGTCTCTAAAACTTTCCTAGTCCCTGGGCTCAGTGCAAGGAACACTAGCCTACAACAGGGGACACAGGGGAGCCACTCATTGGAAGCTGTGAACCATGAAAGCCCTTTCTACCAATTTCTTGAAACCTGAAACTTTCATTTACACATTAATCCAACCCTGAAACTTTCATTTACACATTAATCCCTCCCTGAAACTTTCATTTACACATTAATCCATCCCTGAAACTTTCATTTACACATTAATCCCTCCCTGAAACTTTCATTTACACATTAATCCCTCCCTGAAACTTTCATTTACACATTAATCCATCCCTGAAACTTTCATTTACACATTAATCCAAACCTGAAACTTTCATTTACCCATTAATTCAACCCTGAAACTTTCATTTACACATTAATCCAACCCTGAAACTTTCATTTACACATTAATTCAACCCTGAACTTTCATTTACACATTAATCCCTCCCTGAAACTTTCATTTACACATTAATCCCTCCCTGAAACTTTCATTTACACATTAATCCATCCCTGAAACTTTCATTTACACATTAATCCCTCCCTGAAACTTTCATTTACACATTAATCCCTCCCTGAAACTTTCATTTACACATTAATCCCTCCCTGAAACTTTCATTTACACATTAATCCAACTCTGAACTTTCATTTACACATTAATCCAACCCTGAAACTTTCATTTACACATTAATCCAACCCTGAAACTTTCATTTACACATTAATCCAACCCTGAAACCTTCATTTACACATTAATCCATCCCTGAAACGTTCATATACACATTAATCCAACTCTGAAACTTTCATTTTCACATTTATCCAACCCTGAAACTTTCATTTACACATTAATCCAACCCTGAAACTTTCATTTACACATTAATCCATCCCTGAAACGTTCATATACACAATAATCCAACTCTGAAACTTTAATTTTCACATTTATCCAACCCTGAAACTTTCATTTACACATTAATCCATCCCTGAAACTTTCATTTACACATTAATCCAACCCTGAAACTTTCATTTACACATTAATCCAACCCTGAAACTTTCATTTACACATTAATCCAACCCTGAAGCTTTAAACAAAGTGCTGCAGTAATTTTCATTTTTCCAACCACTGAAATCCATCATCACTTGTTTTTAACACTTTTCTCCATTTCCATTATATTTTCTTTCACTTTCACACTCACAAAAAGCATTTTGAGAATTTAAAATTACTGGCACTGCCTCACACCACATGATATTTTACTTTGAAACTATACTTGTAAGAAAATTTTAGACCGGTTATCTCTTGGAGTCAATCATTTCTCCTGACAGACAGAATAACAAATTTAGTTGTAGAAGTTAACGGTGGGAGGGGGGGGGGAGATTTCGGTGGTGCCAACCTTTCATTGTTAATCCCTATGGAGAGGTATGGGGAAATCTGATTGGTGAGATAAATCATCTGATTGGTGAGATAAATCATCTGATTGGTGAGATAAATCATCTGATTGGTGAGATAAATCATCTGATTGGTGAGATAAATCATCTGATTGGTGAGATAAATCATCTGATTGGTGAGATAAATCATCTGATTGGTGAGATAAATCATCTGATTGGTGAGATAAATCATCTGATTGGTGAGATAAATCATCTGATTGGTGAGATAAATCATCTGATTGGTGAGATAAATCATCTGATTGGTGAGATAAATCATCTGATTGGTGAGATAAATCATCTGATTGGTGAGATAAATCATCTGATTGGTGAGATAAATCATCTGATTGGTGAGATAAATCATCTGTGTGCCCCCATTTGTCATCTCTAAGGACAGGCCTTGTGAGGGTCAGGCCACAGGTATCTGGCAGTTTGCTTTATGTTGTTGCTTCAACTTGTATCTCAAAAAGTTGGTAGCTTGAACTTTGATGCGTTAGCAATTCTTACCTCTTACAGTCAGGCATTTTAGTTTTGATATCCACAATTGTAGGTGCCTTTTAGGGTTGCAACAAAGTAATAGATCAGAATGATGACAGGTTATTTGTTAATTAATCAACACAGAAATGTTTAGTTGAGACCATGAGTGGATGTCTCTCATAAAGACAAACTGTGGATGTTTCTCATAAAGAAAAACTGTGGATGTCTCTCATAAAGACAAACTGTGGATGTCTCTCATAAAGACAAACTGTGGACTGTGGATGTCTCTCATAAAGACAAACTGTGGATGTCTCTCATAAAGAAAAAATGTGGATGTCTCTCATAAAGACAAAATGTGGATGTCTCTCATAAGGACAAACTGTTGTTTTTTTTGGGGAGCATGAGTGAGACGTCCCCTCATGGTCACAACAAGACAGTTTGTCTTTATGAGTCCCAACTTAACAGGTCTGTGTTGTTAATTAATAAGCTGCCATCATTCGGAACTATTACATTGTAGCATCCCTAATAGGCACCTAAAATTGTCTGTGGACTCACTGTCTTGTTGGGACCATGAGTTGATCTCTCATAGGACAAACTGTGTTGTTGGGACAACGAGTAGATGTCTCATGGGACAAACTGTGTTGTTGGGACCACGAGTAGATGTCTCATGGGATAAACTGTGTTGTTGAGACAAATGTGTAATTTAATTATACCTATCACAATATAGCACAAACTATAAATAGCTATACCTGGCAAATAATCTATAATCTATACCAACGGTGGCGGAACCACAGCTCACGAGCCGCATAAAATAAATGAAAGATAGGTTACAAGGATTACTGGAATATTTTCAAGCCAGGTTTAATGACCCATAGTGCTGCAATGCCGCTCTCAACAATTTTTGAATGTTTTAAAATGGCTCTCAGCTACTACTGGTCTGGCCACCCCTGATCTATATAATAAAACCGCCAAGCCCTCACTGATTGACTGACTCATCACTAATTCTCCAGCTTCCAGTGTAGGTAGAAGCATGTAATTTTGGGAAATTGTTGAGTACACTCTCACAATAATTGGCAAAAAAAAATAATTAATTTCCACTCATTGGGGGTCCAAAATATAGTTTTTTTTTACTTATATAAGCTTTATAAAAATTAGTTTAAACTTTGGCTACTGTTTAAATAGATGGATCTTGAACAAACTTGATATATAAAAACTTGATTACCCATATTAAAATCTTATTGGGCAATAAAATCTTAATGTCCTTTCCTTTTGGACCGGTTGGCCTAAAATTTAATTATTTTTTTTGTAAACATTTAAGTCTTTGTTCTCCATTTCAATTTACACAATTTGACCAATATTGACAAATATATCCATCATGATCCAGATTGAAATCAATAGGTGTTTTGTTCTTTACATCTTACACCAATTGGGCCCGGGGGACCCTTAATGTCATTTTTCTTATGTAAACTTTATAAATATTATTGTATTCATCTGATCATCACGAAACTTTGGGAAGTTGTTGAGTGCGTTCCCATAAAGGTTTCTGGCTTTAAAAAATTTTTAAATACAGTACCAATTTTTGTAGGGCCGGGGACACAAGATGTCATTTTTTTCTAACATGAGCAATATATTTTTATATAGCTCATGTTAGAAAAAAAAATGTAAAATTCTGCTACAATGTTAATGGAGATTTTGACCAAACTTAGTACATAGAAAATTGATGGCCATATTAAAATAAAGAAGGCCATTACACTCCTTTGTTGATTACTTCACGGCCGGGGGCCCCAATTTTTGTGTAAACATTTAAGACTTTATTCCCCATTCGATTTTTAAATGATCTAAAAAAATGTAGACAAATATATCCATCATGATCCAGACTGAAATCAACAGGTGTATTGAACTTATCATTTTACACAAGTGGGGCCCTTAAATTTGTTGTTTTCTTATATAAGATGTTTAAAAAATATTGTATTCATCCGATCATTATGAAACTTTGGGAAGTTGTTCAGTACGCTCCCGTATAGGTATCTGTCAAAAAAAGCTTTTTAAAACACCACTTATTGGGGCCAGGGGGCCAAAATGTCATATTTTTGAAAGCTGTTGAGTACAATCCCCATAAAGTGTTCTGGCTTCAATTGATGGTGCATAAAAACTGGTTGGCTCATATTTAAAAAAAACTATAAGGCATTAAAACCCTGATGTCCAAAAGTTGAGCAGGTTTCTATCGAAAACTTTGCGAACAGTCATAAAAGTCAACAACTTTCGCCATGTTAAACGTTATTATTTGTGGCCCCATCTTCACAAAATTTCGAAAGTGGCTTCCCTGCCCTATCCAAACCCGACAAAAATAACTTATTTTGGTGGTACCAGGCAATTATCGGTCGCCTTATTTAACTTTCCAACAATCTTTGATATGCATGGGCCCATCTTTAATAAATTTAATATGCGGGTTCCCAATGCTTGCTGAATCCTACTTTGCCACTCGGTTATTTTGCTAGTCCCCATATAAAATAAACCTATCATAAACAAAATTCCTACCTGCTGGCCATATCGTCATCCTCTCCTCCCCAGCCAAAAAACATGTTTGAGAAGCCATTAATCAATTGAAAGTGTTCTTTGTTGATGGCACTAACACCTCCGTAAATGCCATCATAGGGCAGTCTGTGGGCATGATGATATATCAATTGAGTCACATTTTGCATTCATCAAAGTGCTTTCGGAAGAGTTAGATATGAATTAGATATGAGGTGCCAGACGAGCTTCTCTCACATGTGCTCAGCTGACTTAACATAATGAATGATTAAGCTTACTTGATTTACTTACTACAATAGACAAACAAAAATTGAACCAAAGAAAACAGAACAATGGCAGCACAAAATATTCATACTTTAAAGCATACTTTTATACATTTAAAAAGAAACAGGATTAAATATAGATGTTCAGCCACATATTCAAAGAAAAACAAATTTACTGTTTGATTTTTTGTTGACAATGGCTATGTCTTCAAATCTATCACTAGTGCCATCCCAGAACCAGATGTAAATTGAATGAGTTCATTAGAGTAATTAGTAAGTTGCCTAATTTAAGAAAATTCAGCTCTACCCTAGATCAGCTATTAAAATCACATTGTAACATGAATTAAAAATAAGCTGCTTGTGTTGCATGCAGTTTTGAAACAACATGACACCACAAGACTCATACAATAGTGTTAAAACTAAATGACAACACAGGATTCATAATATTTAATTTTAAAATCATTTCCGTACTGAAAACTTCAAAAAATATTCAAACAAAATTTATTCCAGCATTTGCTAATATTTTCATACGCGATGGCCGCCAAGACCAATGTGTGTTTATTTATACGTTTTGAGCGCTCTGTTCTGTGTGTTTGTAAATTAACACATTTAAAGTTTGGCGAAAAGTGTGAAGTCATTTAGTTCATTGATGTCCGAAATCAACAGAAATAGACGTAATAAATGCAGACTCTGTTGTCAAAATCATGATGTAGGCTAGACATAAAATGCAATTCGCCATATTACGAATTGCGTGTGACATCATTTCATTAATTCCACCGTTTCCACATCATTTTCGCCAGCCCTTTCTTAATGCAATGAAAAATATGATGTCATATCCTTATTCCACGTCATATTTGCCTTATAAGAATAGATTTATATGAAGTCAGCGGTAAAACAATAACCGGTTTAAAACCGGATTTAAAAAACCCATAATCGGTTTGCAAAAAAAAAGGAAATTGACAACGCTAGTTAAAACTAAATGACACCACAAGACTCATACAATAGTGTTAAAACTAAATGACACCACAGGACTTATACAATAGTGTTAAAACTAAATACATATAACACCACAGGACTCATACAATAGTGTTAAAACTAAATGATACCACAGGACTCATACAATTGTGTTAAAACTAAATGACATCACAGGACTCACACAATAGTGTTAAAACTAAATGATACCACAGGACTCATACAATTGTGTTAAAACTAAATGATACTACAGAACTCATACAATTGTGTTAAAACTAAATGATACCACAGGACTCATACAATAGTGTTAAAACTAAATGATACCACAGGACTCATACAATAGTGTTAAAACTAAATGACATCACAGGACTCATACAATAGTGTTAAAACTAAATGACATCACAGGACTCATACAATAGTGTTAAAACTAAATGACATCACAGGACTCATACAATTGTGTTAAAACTAAATGACACCACAGGACTCATACAATAGTGTTAAAACTAAATGACATCACAGGACTTATACAATTGTGTTAAAACTAAATGACATCACAGGACTCATACAATAGTGTTAAAACTAAATGACATCACAGGACTCATACAATTGTGGAAACTAAATGACGTACAAAATACATAAACAAATTGTGTAAAGAAAACAATAAATATAAGCTTTATTATTTAACTAATACAACCGTAATCGTTTCGGCTATTGCCTTCATCAGTACAATTAACATACAGTACTTCAATAAGTATTAAAATACTAGATTGTACTAAGGCGCCCACTTTTTTTAAAAGCCCAACTAACTTGTTCTTGTTTGATAAATACGAAGTATTACTTTCTGAAATGTACACAATCCTCAAATCCCATTTTTACATCGTTCCCTTTTCCAAAATTAAGATACATACGCTAAAACAAACAATGACGTCATATAATTTTTTTTTACATTGCTAATCACCACACTATTTTTTTAACTGCTAAAGACTGTTGTACATCGTTCCTCAGCATTCCACATCCAACCTGTGACTTGGACTATTATTTTATTTATATATTTAATTATTAAGAAATACTATCAAGAAAATAGTTACGTAAAGATAAAAAGAAAGGAAAAACAACAACAAACAAAATATATTTTCTTACATCCTGCGTCATTGTTTGTTTGTTGTTTTTCAATTCTTTTTATCTAAATGACACTGATTTTGTGCCATGCAGTTGCAGTAACACGTAGATGTGAGCTTCAAAAAGTTTAAATTGGACGTTGTTCCTTCATCTAATTATCCCAAATATTCTATTCTCTAAGTGATGCCGTGAATTGGCATTCCTATTAAATGGACTAGCTATAACTATAGACAGCAGTCTGCAAATAGAGATT
The DNA here is from genome assembly GCA_944989445.1 of Ampullaceana balthica. Lineage (NCBI taxonomy): Eukaryota > Metazoa > Mollusca > Gastropoda > Lymnaeidae > Ampullaceana > Ampullaceana balthica. Next base: position 133,687 of record CALYLW010000437.1, read on the forward strand.
CTTAAGTCCATCATTTCTTCACCCCTTCTAACGGTCATATCTTTATCATTTTGTACCCTGGGTTTCTCACACTTAAATGCCCACTCTCCTGGGTTCCTATGGAAAATGATATATATTGGTTCTGGAAGAGTATGGAACTTTAACCCACAGGGACACAGCGATATTATATCTGTTTTTGTTAACACACCAAAACAAATGGGATGCTTTGAAAATTAGCACACAAGTTTTTTATTTTGCCCATTGGCCAACTGTCCTTAGAGGGAACATTGCTGATGGGTGGTTCTGGACATTAGAAATAATTGTTTGTATAAGCAAATACATTAGTTATTATACAAAGATTTAAATTATTTTCTTAGATTAATTAGGTTCCTAAGATATGTGTAACATTAATGTCAATTTTACTATGATTCAAGTTGTCAGGATAAAGACTTTAAAAGAAAGCTGGGCCAAGGTTTTGTCATTAAAGAAATACAGTCGAAACCGGTTAAGTCGACGGCGTTGGGGTATGAAAAATGGCGTCGAGATAACAGATGATCGAGTTAAAACGAAAACCAATATGGCGGCAAAATATTAACATGTGCTTGAAATTTCTTTATGTACATGATTAATTAGTTAGCGTTAATTAGTGATGGGACGATTAATCGGAATCGTATCGGAACCCTAATATTTCTTCACTCTTTCCTAAGGTTGTAATGACCGTTCGTTTTTAAGGACCGTTTAAAATTTAAATATAACCATTTTTCCCACTCAGGAAAACGGGAAAAAGTCGGGAATTCTTTAAAAAAAATTCTCGGCCTTGAAAGTCGAAAAAAGTTATGACTAATCGGGAATTAAATATATATATATATATATAAATTCCCGATTAGTATATATAATAAATATATATATATATATATAATGCCGAAGTAAAGGACTTTGATTACGTCTCTGTCATGTTTCGATTCTATTTAATTAAAAATAAGTTACCAGTTTATAATTGTCTGCGCATGCGCTAAAAGGTCAAAGTTTACGCCTCGCGTAAGTTTGAGCGTGTCACAGCCGCTAGCGTTTGCACTGCAGTCGAATCAGCGAATTAAAAAAAATAAAAATATCAATATGGTAATTTTAAGTTTAATGCTTTTGATGTGCAGGATATCTGTTACTATCAGAACGCTCTCGAATTTCCTCAGTCTTGTAATAATATAAATAAAACTATTGCGGCCTTGACCGTTGATCACAGCACGTATTGGGCTGTGTGTTAGACCTCGGCCGGCAACTAAGTCTAAGCGAATATTGTTAAGAATCATTCCTTATCAGAATTCGACCTACAAAAGTAATGACGTGTATATTAATAATAATATATACATGTACTGGAATATTAAGAAAATGATTTGATTTCATCGTCACGCGCGTGTTAGTGTCACAGTCACGTATCTTACTGTTAACCAAGCAACAACAAACTTTAAAAAAAAATAATAATTTTTTATTTAATTATATAAAAACCACTGTCGATTCTCGATACAAACCTTTATTTTCATTTCTAAAGATATTCGTTTATCTTAAAAAATAAAATGATCAATGCATCAGAAAATGAATTAAGTTTAATAATAATATAACATGCACTGCGAAATAATGACGGATTAAAGATCGCTAACGCCGAATTACAGGCACCTCGGGTGAATACATCTAATTCACACATGGATCGACAATGAAAGAAGATAATAAAATCCGGTAATTTTTATTGAAATCTCGTAGAATCACACAATAGCCGGAAATCTCGAAGAAAGCGAGATGTCAACACTATTTTGAACTAAAAACGCATTGCTAGGCGAACCGACGAGGATCGAGCTAACCAACACTAAGTTGCAAATTTGGCCCTCTTTTGTGCTCCAGGTATTAGGTTTCGGCAACTTAGAAAAATCGAATTAGCCGATGAAAAAATGCTAAGACAAAGAGAGAATTTGGCGGTTCCAATAAAAAACGTCGAGTTAGTAGGGTGGTCGAGCTAACCGAGCTCGAGGTAAGTGGGTTCGACTGTATAATTTATTATCTAGTCAAGAACGGAAAGATGATGGTAGTGTCCAGTTTGTATTAATTTGTGTTAAGATGTGGAGGCTTGTGTCCAGTTAGACGTTGGATGTGCCAAATATTTCAGTGTAGTGTCCAGTTTTTGAGTGTGTGTCCATTGTGTGTGTGGTTTTGTCCAGTTAGAGGTAGGATGTGTCCAATTAGTAAGTGGATGTGTCCAGTTTGTAGCTGTGTCAAGTTAAGGGTAGGATGTGTCCAATTTTTCAGAGTAGGGTCCTGTTTCTTAGTGTGTCCCCAGTTTGTGAGTGGTTGTGTCCAGTTAGAGGTAGGATGTGTCAAACTAGTGAGCAGATGTGTCCATTATAATTCAATGATTTGAGAAAAAAGAGTTCTGTTGTAAAGCTTCATCTATTCAAATAATTAAATTTAAATAATTCAGTTTGCTCAAGATAGTTTTGGGAGTCCTTATAACATGGTTTTATTTATTTTTTAAACCTAATGTGCATTAAAAAGAATTATTTGACTATATACAGAGTACTTTTTTCAGGATTCAAAAGAAAGTCAAAAAGGTCTATTGAACCACTTAGGTAGCAGGCTTGCAGCCCCATCTTAAAAAAATCTTAAAATGATAAATTATTATTCTGCTTTTCACAATGTCTAACCTGTAATTAAATTTGTCAATGGCAGCTGACAGATGACGGGGCATCTCTGGGCAAGAGTAGATGTTCCTGTCATTTTCCGGTATGAGATCCACATCATGAAATATAGCACACTGGTAGTCATACCTTTTCATGGCCTCAGCGTAACCAATGTTCATAAGCATGGCTCTGTTAAATTTACCAGGCAGTGCCTGTATGGAAAAGATGATTGCAGCTGAACAAAGGGAACAAAAGTTACAGGCAAATCTCCACTGTTGATCTATCTCATTGGCAAAGTATTCTTAAAAGTTATATCTATCCCAGACATGGTTGAAAACATAACTATCCAGCCGTAAAACTTTGTCATTGAAATTTTCAGGCTTATTGGTTGTACATGTATATTGATCCAGGTTCATTTTCCATAGCTTTAATGCTGGCACTAGCTGGCCCATAAACAAAGGCCTGGTTAATCAAAGACTGGATTTACCTTCAAGATGGAAAGTCTAAGCTATGTCGATAAAGGTCTCAAATAAAATTAAGAATTCAGATAACGGAAATCCCAAAATGAAATATATAAATAACGAATATATAAATATATATTCTTAAAATATTTAGCATTTAGTTGTTTTTTTAAGTGTATCAATAACTATAAAGATTTTTTTTAACTTTTGGACTCGTATCATAATAACTTTTTTAAGTACAAAAATTCTTGATCTGAAATGCAATCAAATTATAACTGATGATGTAAATGAAAAAGATGAAGTAAATAAGATTTAGCACAGTCAAATTATTATAAAATCAAAGAGCACATGAATTGTATCCCAATGCCTTTGAAATTATAGATAATATCCTCAAGTAAAATTGGTATTTAGTCAAAAATGCATATCTATGTTGCAGAAAAGTCCAAAAACGTGGACATACATGACTGAAATGGCTAGAGCCTACAAAGGGATTTGTTATTCTTGGATTCACTCAGGGTTAGAGTACACACCTGGTCAATCACAAATATTCCATAATCCAACTGCTGCCTGGCCAACATGGGATGTAAGTTTCGTAGCAGTATCTTCAGATGCTCTTCTCTGTTCCTGTAGGGTATGACAATAGCCACCCTGTGTCTGGCAGTACAGTCAGGTGGCTTGTACCTGCCACCAGGCAAAAGGCCTTCATTTTCTGCCCTGATATCATCATATGTACCCGCTTGGCTATAAGTGGCTAGTGGACCATCTGGAAAAAAAAATATGGAGCACACTATGAATTTGCACAAGGAATGCTGCAATAAATTGAAGATTTAATTTTGCATAGATAAAAATCACAGGTCAAAGTGACCTATAAAAAAACAAATTGCTTAAGAAGTCAAAATTTTCTAAGAGGGAATCAAGAGTCATAAAATGTAGGAGCCATTTTACAGACTATTCCAGAGCTATTATTTAACATGTTAAGTCTGATAAATTAATACTGCATCCATAGACACTTCTTTAAATACGTATCCAAGTCTTAGCTTTTACTATTGAAATATGTAAGATTAAAGGATAAAAATAATTGAAGCTCTTAAATGAAGCTGAACCAAGCACACACTGTTAATATTCTTAAAAGCCTTGGAACTTCTAAGATGTATTAGTGGTAACACTTGTACTAAACCAGTAAGATCACAAGCTCAATTCTGTAATTTATTAAAATGATGAAAATCAAATTAGAGTGGAGAAAAAAAATGATATATAGGTGAATTGTAACTGGAAACAAAGCATTCATAATATTCTGTAACTGCCTCATTCAAAGGTTTTAAATACTTAAGGTCTTAGCAACCTGACCTCAAAATTTACCCTTCCCTAGCATTTCAAAAACATCATGGCAGATGTGGAAGAGACTTAATGTGTAATTCTTTTTAAAAATTGTTAATCTTAGACAATTAAATTGTACAAATAATGTGGAAAATGGTTGAAACAATAAGAGTTAGAAATAATACATGTATGTACAGCTGAGATGGATAATTCTCCATTTCAAAAAACTGATTTTCATCATCAAATTACAGTGGGGCCCACTTATCTCGAGCCCTGGTTAACTCGCCAGCTCTATTAAGTCGAGGTTTTTTTTTGGAACCGCCAAATTCTCTCTTTGTCTTTGCATTTTTTCAGCGGTTAATTCGATTTATTTAAGTCGCTGAACCGTAATATTTCGAGCACAAAAATGGGCCAAATTTGCCACTTAGCGTGGTTATCTCGATCCCCATCATCGCCTAGCAATGCACTTTGATTTGGAATTTTTGGTTCAAAAGAGTGTTGACATCTCGCTTTCTTCGAGACTTCCGGCTATTGTGTGATTCTACGAGATTTAAATAAAAATTACCGGATGTATTTACTTTCAATTTGATTCCGTGTGTGAATGAGTATGTATTCACCAGAGGTACTCAAAAATCGGCGTTAGTGGTCTTTAATCCGTCATTATTTCGCTGTGCATGTTATATTATTATTAAACTTAATTCATTTTCTGAAGCATTAATCATTTTATTTTTTAAGATAAACGAATATCCTTAGAAAAAAAATAAAGGTTTGTATCGAGAATCGACGGTGGTTTTTATATAATTAAATAAAAAATTATTATTATTCTTTTAAAAGTTTGTTGTTGCTTTGTTACCAGTAAGATACGTGACTGTGACTAACACGCGCGTGACGCTGAAATCAAATCGATGTCTTAATATTCTAGTAGATATATAATATACACGTCATCACTGTTGTAGGTCGAATTCTGATAAGGTCAAGGCCGCATTTGTTACTATTTATATTACAAGTTACACGTATTATTTGATTGACGGAGGAAATTCGAGCGCGGTCTCATAGTCATAGTGACAGATATCCTGCACGTCAAAAGCATTAAACTTAAAATTACCATATTTATATGTTGTTGTTTTTTTTTAATTCGCCAATTCAACGGGTATTGCAAACACGCGCCATGAGGCGAGGCGAAAAATTTGACCTTTAACGCATGCAATTATAAACTGGAAACGTTTTTAAAAAATTAAATTGAATCGAAACAAGACTACAGAGACGTAATCAAAGTCATTTTACTTTTACTTCGGCAAAATATATATATATGTATATATAAACTCCCGACTAGTCATAACTTTTCCCGACTTTCGAGACCGGCAAAATTATTTTAAGAGAATTCCTGACTGAGTGGGAACCCTGGGTTATATTTAAATTGATTGCAGTCTCACCCCCATTACGTTATTACGGTTATATTTAAACGGTCCTTAAAGATGAATGGTCTTAACCTTAGGAAAGAGTGAAGAAATATTAGGGTCCCGATATTCTGATACGATTCTGATTAAATTATTAATCGTCCCATCACTAATTAACGCACATCATGTTTATAATTATAAAGAAATTTCAAGCGCATGTTAATATTTTGCCGCAATATTGGTTTTCGTTTAAGTCGGTGATCGGTTATCTTGGCGCCATTTTTCATACCCCGAGGCCGTCGACTTAAGCGGGCCCTACTGTATTGTAGTTTGCGAGTTAAGCATTTTTCACATCTTGCTTCTAATTCTATCATGCAAACTGACAACCCAAACATGCTTTAGTACTTGGATTTGACATTTATGTTTTTAGTCAACCATTGCTATAATTTGACTACAAAACTTCCAATTATCTATGACAGCATAAATCAACATGAGTCTTATGCTCTCTTCATATTTCTTTAAGAACTTGAAAAACTGCGGCCATTACATGTAGGTATGGAGGGATTTATGTGTGTGTGTTTATTTAATTTATATAATATACAGAGTGGGAAATAAAGAGTGGGAAACTGTCTTGAAGTACTCTTGCACAAGATATATCACATTGATTTTCTGGCTTAATCATTATCCTTACTATATCAGCGAAAGCAGCTGATTCATTCAATTCCAGTCACCATATTTGTTAGGGATTATTAATTTTATTTTTAATTTTTGATTTTTAAAAATTCAATAAACTCTAAAAAAAAACTAGTTTATTGAATTTTTCTAAGTCAATATAACTATAATATAAAATTGAATTCTGACTTAAAAATATGGGAACTTTAAAAAATTTTAGACTATGTGATCCATTTGAGTGTTTATAAATAAAACATCTAGTCTTATCTATTTCAGACACTCCTATACAGAAGAATATTGCGTCCTATACTTATCCATGGTTTGTGTCTAGTTTTTCATTTTTATTATTAGAGTTGTAAATGTTGATAGTGTCTTGGTTTTTCTGGTTTGATCAGGCAACCCATTCCATGCCCGAACTCCAGACAGGAAGAACGAGAACTTGTATCTGTTTGTTCTTTCAAAGAGAATAAGAAAAGTTTATTTTTTATCCTTATGTCTATCTGAGGGTTGTATTAGATTATCTTTGTGCTGTATTTCCAAGATAAAATTAATTGCCTGATGTATTATTACTAATTTGATCTTTGTTCTTCTATCCTTTAGTGTTTCTAGATTAAAAGTTTTAACTAATGGTGCTACTCTTGTCAATTTTGAATATTCTCCATTAATGAATCTGGAAGCTCTTTTTTGAATAGTTTATCTATGTTTTCTTTGGCGGATAGGTCCCGTACAGAATATGCAAATTCTAGTTAAGGTCTCAACAAAGTTTCTCTTTTTAAAGCCCAAGGTTTATCTTATCTTATCTGTTACAGATGCTCCTTCTATACATTAGATTATTGCATCCTACGCTTATCCATGGTTTTGTTGGATTTTGTAATTTTTTTATTGAGATGGGAATTCCATGATAATTTATAATTAATCCGAATTATTTTGCATCTTTAGTTTGAATTACAAATGTAGTTGTTTTCCATGAATGAAATAGTTTGCATTTGTTTTTTGTTTTTTTGTTTTATACTCTTAACAGTGTCACTTTTCTGGATGAAAGACATCCTCCCATTAGTTTCCCATTTTTTTAATACACCCTGTTCTTTTTGTAAGATTTTGCTATGTTCTGATTTGAATGTTCTATAGATTTAACAATGATCAGCAAATAACCTAACTTTTGTTCCCAATGAGATGCTGTTGGGTAAGAAATTTGTATAAATTAGGAAGAGTAGGGGTACCAAGGCAGTTCATGTTGAACTCCTGAGTTAACCATTATTGGTGCTGATTTAGATCCATTAATTAGTTCAGTTTTCTCACTTCTTAAAAGGAAATCTTTGATCCAACACACTATTAACATTTAAAACTCTAATAAAAAGCAAGACTAGACATAAATCATGGATAAGCATAGGACGCAATAATCTTCTGTACAGAAGTAGTGTCAGTAATAGATAGGTCTCAACAGTATAGAGCTAGTTTACAACCAAACAAAAACCAAGACAAAACTTTTTTTAATCAAGAGCATGTCAGTGTTCTCTTTGGTGTCTTCTAGAACAGTGCTTCTCAAAGTGGTGGTCCGCGGACCGGTGCCGGTTCGTGGGCCATCCGATGCCGGTCCGCAGAAGTTACCAAAACAGAACATTTCGCTACCATGTCTTACAGGGAAAGTAGTTCACCGGTCCCGGGTGCAATGGAAAAAATTCCTGCCGGTCCGCAAAACTAAAAAGTTTGAGAAGCACTGTTCTAGAACAAAATGTTTAACATTGTCTTAAAATTACAATAGGTAAAAAAAAATGTCAATAAGCCATTGTTCAGGAATGTCCCAAATTGAATCAGCAATTTATTAATACAAGTTGTTATCAGTGAAAGACCAGTTTTTTAAAAGAAACACTTCTAATTCTAATATCGTAAATTAACATTAAGAAGATTTTATTTTTATTATAACTAAATGTTTGCAAGAAACAAAATTATTATTTTACATTTTTCAAGATGTCCCCACTTTTTATGGGCCACCTGTGTCGATGGGTTTTTTTTATATATAAACAGCGATAAAATTGAGCGGGAGATTGGAGTAAGCATTTAATGTAGATTTCTAGCACACAAAAAGTTAGTCATTGTGATCTATGGGAATCTGAGTTCATGCTTACAGACTTACTTGCCTTCATCAAAATACATAATTAAATGTAAAAATTGTATGCAAGAAAATACATTCCCCAACCCATATATCAATAAATGATATTATCTAATGCATAAATAGATCTAAACGAGCTAATCCATCTAAAAAAATGTATCCAAAAACAGTAGGGTCTCTGTACTTGTAAATAAAGGCATGTATCATGATGCAAGTTTACAACTTAACAACCTATACAAATAGACATTTAATTTAGTTACTTTAAATCTGGAATATGTTACACTCTATCTTCATTCCCAATGATTTGAATTGCAAACACAATTAATTTCTACAAGACAAATACGGAAGCCAGACAAAGTTCAAATTGGCTGCAACAAGGTTGTTTTTGTTTAATTGGGACAATCTAAGCATTGTCAAACAACATTTGATAAGCCAATTTGTCCTCAACAATCAAAAAAATATTTTTAAAATATTAAGTTGTAATTCCATTTTTTTATACATGTATATAAGAAGAATTTAATATATATTTTTAACCTAGCACTTTCTATTATACAAACAAAAATGTTGAACATATTATTTAGTGTTATAAATAAATTTAAACTGACCAAACTGTCATCAACAGCAATGCAACAAAGTTGTAAAAGATGCCAAAAAATAGGCTTGTAATAGTAATATACAAATTTAATTATGAACATGATTAAACAATTATGGGCAAAGAAAAAATTAAAGAGATGTTTATTTGATTGGGTTGCATCACTGATTAGACATATTCAAAGTCAATGTTAATAGTAAACTTACGCCTGTCAGTTCCTGAAAAAGACATTTATCTTAACTTGTTAAGTTCAATCAAAAATTGTGGAGTAGAATAATACTGTAACAGATTCAAGTATACATCTGATTGGTAAAGGTAAATTTACAAATATACATTTAAGCTACTTGTGTTTTAGTCAAAGTTATAAATATTGTAAAATAGAATTTAATCAATGTTTTGGGATGCATAAAAAAGTGAAACAACTTAACTTTTTATTTAAAATGCTCAGGAAGTTAGTACTGCACTGATGTAAATATCTGATACATTAAGTTAAATTAAACATGAAATATGATTCAGAGGCTATTTTACTTATTCCTGCCTCTGACTCTCAAAAAAAGTAATGAAGCTATACTTCAATCTGCACTTAAGCGAGTTAAAAACTCTCACTCGTGCCGACGCCATAATAACATCACATACAATTGTAAAACAGAAACACAACAGGAATTACAAACGTGTGATGAAACAAGTTGAAAGCGGTTAGCAAAAAACATTCATGAAAATTATTATTATTTCATGTTTACCCGTCACCAGGGACTTTACTTTAAACAGAGCAGCAAGACAAAGTCACACTCAAAAGAATAATATTATTATAATTCAACACTTACTCAATCTTGGTGGTACCAGTGGACACAGGGGCAGGATCTTTGTGGTGGCAGTGGCATTGCTGATGCCAGGAGCAGTCTTGATATTTTGAAGACTAATGTCTGCTATTGGATTTATTTTCCCAATGTCTTGATTGGAATAGTTTTTAACTTGGGTCAAGTGCCTACTATCGATCGCTGCTAAATAATGGCTTAAGTTAGAGCCTTTGACATACAAAGTGCTATTGTTATTTAAAGAGATTAAGGGCCCTACATCTGGTCTGCTAAAGTATCTATAAATAAAAAAATTTGCTGCACAAAATAAAAGCAGACAATTGAAGAGTTTTATTTTCGTGCACTTATCCATACTGGCACAGTTGCTGTTACAAGTTCAGTAGACAGAACTGACAGCAGCCAACTCAAATATGATGACTGCCAAAAAGGATGAATTCACCATCTATACTTTGATGGCTGAAAGAACAAAAAAAAAGACTTTACATTAAAACTGATTACAGAACTATAAAATTACAATACCCTGTCTAAGGAGGAGAGAAATATTGTTAGTAACTAAATTTAGGAGAGTTATTTATAATTAAATCAAGACTGGTCACAGATGGTATTATTAATTTTATTCTAGCTTTGTAATATAACATAATCTAACTGTAAATCAAATAATGTATGGAATTTTCCTTCACAACAGACAAGTTTGTTTTTTGTAATATAAAAATATGAACATTTCCTGATTTAGCATGTATGCAAGGTTAATTCCAGAGGCAGCAATATCTAAAGATATTCATTATCCAGAATAAACATACACTGGCCTGTTAAGAAAAGTGATCTGTATCCAGATTCTTCCACACACATATCACTTGGCTACAGTGGTGTAGCTAAGATTGATGTAACCTGGTAAGGTAAACTCATGGTATCATATCACCATCACCCTTTTACAACTGTTGCGTTCATATCACCATCACCCTTTTACAAGTGTTGTGTTCATATCACCATCACCCTTTTACAACTGTTGCGTTCATATCACCATCACCCTTTTACAACTGTTGCGTTCATATCACCATCACCCTTTTACAACTGTTGCGTTCATATCACCATCACCCTTTTACAACTGTTGCGTTCATATCACCATCACCCTTTTACAACTGTTGCGTTCATATCACCATCACCCTTTTACAACTGTTGCGTTCATATCACCATCACCCTTTTACAACTGTTGCGTTCATATCACCATCACCCTTTTACAACTGTTGCGTTCATATCACCATCACCCTTTTACAACTGTTGCGTTCATATCACCATCACCCTTTTACAACTGTTGCGTTCATATCACCATCACCCTTTTACAACTGTTGCGTTCATATCACCATCACCCTTTTACAACTGTTGCGTTCATATCACCATCACCCTTTTACAACTGTTGCGTTCATATCACCATCACCCTTTTACAACTGTTGCGTTCATATCACCATCACCCTTTTACAACTGTTGCGTTCATATCACCATCACCCTTTTACAACTGTTGCGTTCATATCACCATCACCCTTTTACAACTGTTGCGTTCATATCACCATCACCCTTTTACAACTGTTGCGTTCATATCACCATCACCCTTTTACAACTGTTGCGTTCATATCACCATCACCCTTTTACAACTGTTGCGTTCATATCACCATCACCCTTTTACAACTGTTGCGTTCATATCACCATCACCCTTTTACAACTGTTGCGTTCATATCACCATCACCCTTTTACAACTGTTGCGTTCATATCACCATCACCCTTTTACAACTGTTGCGTTCATATCACCATCACCCTTTTACAACTGTTGCGTTCATATCACCATCACCCTTTTACAACTGTTGCCTTCATATCACCATCACCCTTTTACAACTGTTGCGTTCATATCACCATCACCCTTTTACAACTGTTGCGTTCATATCACCATCACCCTTTTACAACTGTTGCGTTCATATCACCATCACCCTTTTACAACTGTTGCGTTCATATCACCATCACCCTTTTACAACTGTTGTGTTCATATCACCATCACCCTTTTACAACTGTTGCGTTCATATCACCATCACCCTTTTACAACTGTTGCGTTCATATCACCATCACCCTTTTACAACTGTTGCGTTCATATCACCATCACCCTTTTACAACTGTTGCGTTCATATCACCATCACCCTTTTACAACTGTTGCGTTCATATCACCATCACCCTTTTACAACTGTTGTGTTCATATCACCATCACCCTTTTACAACTGTTGCGTTCATATCACCATCACCCTTTTACAACTGTTGCGTTCATATCACCATCACCCTTTTACAACTGTTGCGTTCATATCACCATCACCCTTTTACAACTGTTGCGTTCATATCACCATCACCCTTTTACAACTGTTGCGTTCATATCACCATCACCCTTTTACAACTGTTGCGTTCATATCACCATCACCCTTTTACAACTGTTGCGTTCATATCACCATCACCCTTTTACAACTGTTGCGTTCATATCACCATCACCCTTTTACAACTGTTGCGTTCATATCACCATCACCCTTTTACAACTGTTGCGTTCATATCACCATCACCCTTTTACAACTGTTGCGTTCATATCACCATCACCCTTTTACAACTGTTGCGTTCATATCACCATCACCCTTTTACAACTGTTGTGTTCATATCACCATCACCCTTTTACAACTGTTGCGTTCATATCACCATCACCCTTTTACAACTGTTGCGTTCATATCACCATCACCCTTTTACAACTGTTGCGTTCATATCACCATCACCCTTTTACAACTGTTGCGTTCATATCACCATCACCCTTTTACAACTGTTGCGTTCATATCACCATCACCCTTTTACAACTGTTGTGTTCATATCACCATCACCCTTTTACAACTGTTGCGTTCATATCACCATCACCCTTTTACAACTGTTGCGTTCATATCACCATCACCCTTTTACAACTGTTGCGTTCATATCACCATCACCCTTTTACAACTGTTGCGTTCATATCACCATCACCCTTTTACAACTGTTGCGTTCATATCACCATCACCCTTTTACAACTGTTGCGTTCATATCACCATCACCCTTTTACAACTGTTGCGTTCATATCACCATCACCCTTTTACAACTGTTGCGTTCATATCACCATCACCCTTTTACAACTGTTGCGTTCATATCACCATCACCCTTTTACAACTGTTGCGTTCATATCACCATCACCCTTTTACAACTGTTGTGTTCATATCACCATCACCCTTTTACAACTGTTGTGTTCATATCACCATCACCCTTTTACAACTGTTGCGTTCATATCACCATCACCCTTTTACAACTGTTGCGTTCATATCACCATCACCCTTTTACAACTGTTGCGTTCATATCACCATCACCCTTTTACAACTGTTGCGTTCATATCACCATCACCCTTTTACAACTGTTGCGTTCATATCACCATCACCCTTTTACAACTGTTGCGTTCATATCACCATCACCCTTTTACAACTGTTGCGTTCATATCACCATCACCCTTTTACAACTGTTGCGTTCATATCACCATCACCCTTTTACAACTGTTGCGTTCATATCACCATCACCCTTTTACAACTGTTGCGTTCATATCACCATCACCCTTTTACAACTGTTGCGTTCATATCACCATCACCCTTTTACAACTGTTGCGTTCATTCTTGTTAAATTATTCCAAAGTAAATCAATGACACAAACAAAAAAGAAATTCCTTGATGGTTAGAATATCAAAGTATTCAAAAACTGTAACGACATTGACTTATTGTTATTTGCTAATTTAAATTAATTTATTTAAAAATTTCCTTTCGTGGTCTTTAAAGCTGCAAATCTGTCAATCATTTCATCAAATAACTACTATTTCACCCTATCACTTTCAGTTTATATCTACGCGTCTTACATCTCATTAGATGTTCTGTAAGCGCTGGGTAATATTCAACAGTTTCATTGCATCTTCATTGCGGCAATGAAATGCCAAAATTAGCTTTGCAAGAAATCATGTCTAATCCACCAACCTGTGCAAGATATACTTCCACTTTTTTTTCTTTGCCCTGTCCATCACTGCAATATTTTCAAATTGTTATGTGTAGCCTTAATCTTGCTGCCAATACATGGTATTTTCATTTTTGTAAAGGCAACATAGGTGCTCTTCCAATTATTCAAAATTATGCAGCTACCGCTACTTTTCAAAAGCAGATAGAAATTTTAATGTTGTTACTGTAACATTAACAGCAAACAATCTTCAGCATAAACAGTTGAGTTCATGAGTGATGAGTGCCACTATTATTTCACTATTTTTCCCCTATATTCTATCATCTTATGGCATCATTGTTTTGTGAGATTGTTCACACCTCCATTTGTGTACTTAGAAACCCAAAACTACATCATCATCACATCTTATTTGTTATCTTTGAATAGCTTTATTATAATTTTAGAATCAAAATAAGTATGACCTGCTGTCACTACAAAAGTTACAGAACACATTAATCATCACTATATCATGTTCAAAGTGTTGTTAACCCAAACCTTATTTTTTTATCTATTCAATTACAATGCACCAACCTTTAACTTTTAATAAAGCACCTACAGGCTCTTGAATAGTTACAATAATAGAACATGTATGCAAGATTGTAATCAGCTATCACCTAAAGACATTTTGCTTGGCCGAGCAGTCTGTGCTTTGAACATATGCAATAATTCCATTTGGTGTCACCCAGGGGTGCAGTCCACACCCCCTAGCTTGGCAACTTTTTAGTTACTTAAATCTCTATTCTTGTCTCTTGGTAATTCATATTATTATTGAGATATTATAATATACCATTATGATTCTATACTACCATTGTTAAAAGAGTAATTTAGCTATAACCTGGTGATTGAATGCATTTAAAAACATTTAAATTTGTGATTGATTCAAATATCATTTAGAGAAATTTGTGTATTGATCACTGTCATGTAAATATAAATGTAATTTATTCTCATACATGATGCTATATAATAACAGTCGTAAGGATATGACTTAGTGATCCAATCAATACACATTGTTGGCTTTTGTAGCATTACAATAATAATAATAATAATAAATTGATTATTTATATAGCGCTGTATCCCAGTAAGGAACTGGGCTCACAGCGCTTTACATGAAAGAAATAACATACCTATAAATATTAAATCAACTTTCATATCATAACAAACACAAAAATTACAGTACATTATGCAAAAGCTACGTTAATCATTTACAAGAAATGTTGTTTCATTAATTTTGAAAATAAATGTTGAAAAGATGTGTCTTAAGTGCAGTCTTGAAGGACTTGGTTGTTTGAATACTACGTATGTGAAATGGTAGAGAATTCCATTGTTTGGCTGCACAAAAAGAGAACGACCTTTCACCAAATGTTTTGGTGCGTGTCGTAGGAACAGAGAGAACGCGTGTGTCTGCAGAAGATCGTAGCTGGCAAGTGGGTGAGTAGACTGACAAAAGTTCAGTAAGATACGATGGGCATGAGTCCATCTGATAGGCCATTATTGGTCTAGCTGAACAACATGAAAGATCTACCATTTCCATAAGGTAAAAATACACTCAAATTAATACATGTGATATGTGCAAAAAAAGTCTATTCTCATGCAGTATTAATCAATATAACCTTGAAAGTCTTGATATATATTAGGGCTGCGGAAATTAACGATTAATTAGTTAGAGTAGTGATAGTACTACTATCACTACTCTAACTCTAACACTCTTGAAGTTAAGAAGACTAGACAGTACTCAGTACTTAACACTAAACACTATACTGATACTTATACTATTATACTATACTACCAGAGTTGTACTAAAAACGAATCTTAATAGTCTATAAGGTAAAAGCAAAGAGAACGGTGCGCTCGATAAATGGTATTTTTGGTTGCTATATTTTTTTTCTATTTTAATTTAAGAAATAGACAACTAAACCTAACCCAGACCCTAAAACTACAACCTTATTTACGGTTATGGATAAAAATAATTGCACTTATTATGACTTATTCCCTAAAAATACAACATTTCATTCCCGGAAGTTACACTCTGCAATAACAATGTAAATAGTTGAGCGCACCGTTCTCTTTGCTTTAGCCGTCTAAGTCTATAATTATAGGCTACTATAATAATAATAACATAATATTAACTTTTAAATTAAATCGTATTTATTTAGTCTTCAGTATTAGTCATTTGTGTTACTTTTTCATTTTCAATTATAACAATTAAAAACTGAAACACACTAATTAGGCTAATAAATTAACTAATTTCACTAAAAAAACTATCACTAACTTAACTAACTAATCTACTAACTATCACTATCACTTTTTACCTACATTATAATAATGTTTATATTAATTAGAAAGGTGTTGATGAATCCTTATAAATATACACCATACTTAAGATTTTTTATCTAAGAAACCCAAGTCACGTATATCCATTTCTGAAGCACTGTTACTGTTGCTCCTTACATTTCTTTATAAATTCGACATTGTTTAGGTTTTTTTTCCTTACGCAAACGTGTGGCCAGATAATAGAAGTCTCACAGTAGCCCGATTCAAATAGGTATATTAGTTATCATCCAATCCGGCAATATTCAGCAATTAAGGTGTTGTCAAGGCCAAGGGTTGTGGGACTAAGACAAAACACACAAAAAATTATTAATGTAGAAACTAAACTGGTTTTCTACTTTTATTGTGTTTTGTTTATCCGGAAACCATTGATTCATTTTTTAAACTGTTATAATTTAAATTCTTACTGAATATTTATACATTTTTTTAACAAAAACATACACATTGAGTTTGGGGCGGTCCATAAATGACGTTACGCCCACGCATCTAAAAAAGGGGGGGAGGGGGGGTCACACTTTTGTGACGATGCGTGACGAGAGGGGAGGGGGGTTGAAGAAATGTGACATCACACCAAAGGGGTAACTATAAATAAAACTTCCACTGTAATATTTGGCCGCTTACCATTTATTTAATGACTTTTTTTAAAAACCATCAGTATCAGTGAATTCAGTGCTTCTCAAAGTGCCGGCCATCAGATGCCGGTTGGCGTAAGTTATCAAGAAATGAAAATTAGATCTAATTATAATCCTTAAGTTTGAGAACCCACCAGAGAAATTATAAAATTGTTACCCTGCGTCGTTTGATGTTGACATCAAAGCATTTGTGGTGTTATCGCAGCTCTGTTTGGTTCTCTTACGGCAGGAGTCGGGGAACTTTTTTGCCCGTTACCCCAAAATATACAAGTTTATGTGTGCGTTACCAGACTCGAGGTCCTGCCCACATAATTCGGCCGGGGATTTGGGGGAGCATCGTTAGCCCCCCCCCCTTACTCTACTTTATCTTAGGCATATGTATTACAGACACAGACAGAGCTGGATTTACCTATAAGCTACACAAGCCATAGCTAAGGGCCCCCACTTTCTTGGCGGCCCCGAAAAAAGTATGTGAGTGAGCGATAGTCATTAAAAATTGTGTGATTGGCGCAACACCTGTATTTGGTAATCCTGCAATTTCTACACGTATATTATTTCACAGCGAAATTTAATTTTCTCGTGAGAACTTACGTTTTTAATTTATTAAATGCGTTATTATATGTTGTATTTCAGCTATTGCAGTGCTAATTTGTAAGTCTTTCTAATTTCTAAGGCATTTTTTCGGCTCTCAACAGTAAGTACAGTCTTTACAAAAAGACTTAGATGAATTGATAAAATGGGAAACTAACTGGAGTATGTCTTTCCATCCAGAAAAGTGTCAACTGTTAAGAGTAACAAAGAAAAAGAAACAAATAAATTCAAAATATTACATTCATGGAAAAGAACTGACCCAAACTAAAGATGCAAAATACTTAGGAGTCTTAATAAATGAGAAACTATCATGGAATCCCCATGTCAATGAAGTTATTAAAAAATCAAACAAAACCTTAGGCTTTATAAAAAGGAACTTTAACAAATGTAATAGAGATATAAAACTAAAATGCTACCTCACTTTGGTGAGACCTGCACTAGAATATGCATCTTCTGTATGGGACCCATCCACCAAAGAAAACATTGATAAACTAGAACAAATTCAAAAAAGAGCTGCCAGATTCATTACTGGAGAATATTCGAAACTGACAAGAGTAACACCATTAGTTAAATCATTAAACCTTGAAACACTAGAGGATAGAAGAACCAAGAGCAAAGTAGTAATCATACATAAAGCAATTAATTCTAATTTAGAAATACAACACAAAGATAACTTAATACAACCCTCAGATAGACATAAGGATAAAAACACCTTTCTTATTCCGTATGCAAGAACAAACACATACAAGTTTTCCTTCTTCCCGTCCGGAATTCGGGCGTGGAATGGGTTGCCTGAAGAATCCAGGAAAACCAACACTTTATCAACATTTAAATCTCTAATAAAAATGCAGGACTAAACACAAACCATAGATAAGCGTAGGACGCAATAATCTTCTGTATAGAAGGAGCGTCTGTAAACAGATAAGATAAGATAAGATAAGTAGTCTGATCGTGATGCAACCATTTTGTTTATCTATTACTCTACTTGCCGGATTGTCCCAATAAAGTGCCAAATGGAAATTTCTCACTTACAAACAAACAAAAATAAGAATCAAACATCAAGTAACGAAATAAAAAATGAAATTGTCTTTAAAATATTTATTTATCTTGTAATAACATTAAAATAGATGAAAAATACCTTTTAAAAAATATTTTCAGTCAGTAAATTTATTTTAGCTTGGGTCGAGCCAGGTATAAAAAAAAACCGCTGGCTAGCAGTTTACTAGGTAAACAAATCGACGTATCGTGACCAGATTATGCCTTGTCTTGTCTTATCTATACAGACGCTCCTTCTATGCAGAAGATAGTTGCGTCCACAGACCATGACAGATGATCTATTTGACAAGTGATGCAGCGTTCACAGGCCACGGCTTTGTGGGTTCCACGCATTACCCAGCCGCCTAACTACATGTAGTGTTAGGTACCCATTCAGAGCGGGGTGACTCAGGGACGCCCTAGGCCCGGGAACAAACCCTTGCCTTCACACGGATTCGAACCCGTGACCATCGGTACGACAGTCCAGTGCGCTGCCACTCGACCACCGCGTCTATGTATTATATAGAGCCGATAAAATGCCTTAGAAATTAAAAAGACTCACAATTTAGCACTGTAATAGCTGAAATACAACATATAATTATGCATTTAATAAATTAAAAACGTAAGTTCTCACGAGAAAATTAAACTACGCTGTGAAATAATATACGTGTAGAAACTGCAGGATTACCCTGTATTACTGTATTTCGTGTTTTATTTTCAACATTTATTTATTTTTAACTAAGATCACAAATATGCAGTCACGTTAACTCATGGATAGCATAAAACTAAGCCGTCTTTACTCTTTCCAGACACTGGTGCTCAGAACGCGCCTAAAAAAATAGTGAAGCGTGCGCCAGATATTCCAGTGAGAAGAGTACACTCGACAGCTTCGGTTACGGTTCTGTCACATTTAGCAGGACCCCTCTCAACACCAGCCCCACCTTTTTTTAATAGGTACGTGACGTCATTTATGGACGGCTCTTTACCACCCCTTCTCCTCCAGTGTTTTCATAGTAATATTTCACTACCATTTCCTCCCCCGAGAAAGAATCCAGTAGACCTACACATATTTTTTTTCAGATTAACACAAATTTATTTAATTCTGTACCGGTCCGGTAATTTAAAACCTTTTGTTCAAACCTTCTTGGAGGGTTTTTACGTTAATTTAATAATTCTCCCAAAAATTTCAATTTTAATTCTCATTCAGTCATCTGTGGCCTACAAATCCATTTTTTTAAATAGAAATCACAGGCATGTTTCGTGTATAAATCACCAAACTCTTGCTTTGTGTTTACACGTGAGATTTGTCACTAGACTAAAATTTCAGATTGCTTTGAGCTTAAAATAGCTAGTTGTTCTTACGTACTTTGCTTTGTGTTAACGTTCACTATTTGTCACATAAGGGGCCGTCCATAAATGACGTAACGCTCCTAGGGAGGGAGGGGATCACACTTTTGCGACGATGCGTGACGAGGGGGAGGGAGGGGGGTTGAAGAAAGTGTGACGTCACATCAAAAGGGTTAACTTTAAATAAAACTTCCACTGAAATATTTGGTGGCTTACAATTTATTTAATGACTTTTTCTTTAAAATCAAGGCTTCTCAATGTGCCGGTCGGTAGGCCATCAGACGCTGGTTGGCGTAAGCTATCAAGAGACGAAAATTAAATCTAATTATAATCCTTAAGTTTGAGAACTCACAAGATAACGTATGAAATTGTTACACTGTGTCGTTTGATGTTGACATCGAAGCATTTGTGATGTAACCGCAGCTCCGTCGGCGAACTTTTTGGCACGTTACCCCAAAATATACAAGTTTATGTGTGCGTTACCCCCCCCCCAACCACCAGACTCAATGTACTGATCACATGACTCGGGGATTTTGGGGGATAGTTGTTAGCCCACAATGAAAAATGCTAATGGTGAGTTTTACAAGCATGACAAGTGTCTAAAAATGATCTGAATAGGATTATGTGTAGATATTTTAAGTCAAAACAACACGGAATATCCTTTTTCTTTTAAAAGGGGGGGGGGTGTCTATTGATAGAATTATAAACGTTTTTGATATAATTGTTCGATTGGTTTTTGGTCAAACGACCCTGGCCATTCTAGATATAATGATAAATGAGCCCATTTAAAATTAGTCAAGTATTCATTAACTTTATTTAATGCATCAAATTCTTGACATCGCAATTCGAGAGGAGCACAAAACAACATTTCTTCTAAGCTCAGTTTTTAAGGCATTAATTTTAAATATCACAGAAAGGATACTTGATACAGTCAAGTCATGTGGATTAAGATTATTGTCACTCGTGTCAATATAAATGAAAGTAGGGTGGATTTAGGTGTATTCGTATAGTACGTAGGTAAGAAATCTACATAGTTGTCAAATTTTTTAAAAAATGCATTTTCTGGAAGGAACCGGTTAAATAACGGGCATATGTTCCAAGCGTTCACGTACACATGACGTATTTTAATATATCTAGTGGATTTTAGTGGATGTTATATGTCCCAAATGAGTCTGCATTACCCCCAAGAATTCCCTTTTGACCCCAGATTAGACTATTTACCCCTGTTCCCCGACCTTTTTCTTACACGGGATGCCCGCTAGTCAATTGAGGGATTTTTAAAAAATACATTTTAAAAATATTATTTTAATATATTTTTTTTCTAAACAAATACGTTAACCGTGATGATTAATAGTTAATCTTTAATTTGTATTCATTAAAATAAAATATAATCTAAGGATGCTAACACAGTTCGTTTTTTGAAGGCTGGTTAAACGTTTTGAAAAAAATGCTTCACGCGGGCTACGATATTACAATGTAGACCTTCACTAAATCAAATAATAAATACTTAAATGACAATAAAAGTGATTTGAAATTGAAACATACTTATTTTCAAATAGAAAACAAGGAGGTTTTTTTTTGGAGGGGGGGGGGATCAAAGCTTTGTGACGTATTTTTAGAGGGGGGGGTCTAACTGTTTGTGACGACGCGTGACGAGGGGGGGGGGAAGGGTCTAAAATCTGCCAAAATCGCGTGACGTCATTTATGGACGGCCCCTAAGAGCTTATCCAAAGCAGTGTTAGTGCCATCCCGGGGCGGTCTACTTTCCTTTCCCCACCACTTTCACCGAAAATTTGTTTGCTGTCAGCCAAAATCGCCACCATTGCACTGAATGAATTAATTTTGTGTATGTTGAAATTCTACCTTTTGCACATCCCCTTCATATAAACCTCTTTTGCAAACCAATCCAGCACTACACAATTTTCATCAAACATCGACATCGCTTCATGTGTTGTTTTTTACCCGACCTATAACTGATAATGACTGAATGTCCTTTTAACGGGGTAATATTCACGATAGTAGGAGTAGTAGTTGGCTTTGACAGAGGCCCTATGTTCCACAAGGAACTCAAAGGACAAATGATGATGATGAGGATCAAATATAAAAAAAGTAGAAGAATTATATAATGTATTTCAAAATTGTATGTGTGGTTTTCATGCAAAAACTAAAATTTAACATTTTTAAACAAATAAATTTCTTTGTCCAGATAATTTGCTTAGCTAGAGTTTGTGTTCAAGTTACAATTTAAAAAAAATATATGAAGTTGGTGAAGTTTACGGTACCGCCTGTTACTTGGACATTAAAAGGCAAGTATTCTCCTATTTTCATTGAGCTTTGAGCAGACCAGTGGCGTAGCTAGAACTTTTGCCGCCCGGGGCGGTCTCCAATGTGCCGCCCTTTTCAGGGGCCGTTCATAAATGACGTCACGCACCTGGCGGCGGGAGGGGGAAGAGAGTCACACGTTTGTGACGAGAGGGGTGTTTAAGAAATGGGACGTCACGTCAAAACGCGCAACTTTAAATAAATTTCCGCTTAAATATTTGATTACTGACACTTTATTTAATGACGTTTATGTAAATCGCTTGTTGCAATATTAGAATGCAGCGTTACACTAAAGACATACTTAAATGGAAAAATTTGTATTTGAAACATGCTCATTTTGAAACAGAAAATACGGCTTTTATGGGAGGGGGGGTTTCAAAGCTTTGTGACGTCTTATTGACGAAGGGGTCTAAGTTTTTGTGACGACGTGTGACGTGAAATCAGCCAAAATAGCGTGACGTCATTTATGGACGGCCACTTAGTCCATTATATTATGGTTTTTATAAATTAAAAAACGTGAATAAATAATTGTAATTGAAACGAAGTAAAGGTGCGGAACATGTTTACCATTGCATGCCATATTTATGTAAGCAGTAATAAAAGAGGTTGCATAAGATTAGATACTTATAAATGCACATTTATAAAAATAGAAGATACTTTTTTTAAAGGCCACAAGAAATTTACTGAGGTCGCAGGTCCCCCCCCCCAGTTGATATCTCCATATCTTCACAAATTGTTTGGCTGATATAACAGCTTTTTGTGTTAGCACATCTCTTTGTTCCATGCAATGGCTTTGCATTAATTAAAAAAATGACGCGTTCCCATAAATCAGTGTTGCTCAATTATTTTCTGTCACGCCCCCCCCCCTCAATAGAAAGAAGAAACAAATTCGCGCCCCCGCGCGAAGGTAAATATTATCCTTTGCCTATAAAATTGTTATAAGTACACCATTTCGCCCCCCCCCTTTGCCCACAAATGCCACCCCTAAATGAGTGCCGCCCTGGGCGGATCGCCCCCACCGCCCCCCAGCTACGCCAGTGGAGCAGACTAACTATTGATTATGGCAAAGGTCATGTCACAGCTGCTTACACGATAATCGTTTGTTCCTCGTTATCAAAAGATAGGGTATAAATTATACCTTTACTGATATCTCATAGTACATGAATTTCTAAAAACAGAGACCAAACTAAATGGGTTTAGATACCCATATGCCTCGGTGGTGCAGTGTTGGGGGAGGGGAGGGGTCAAAGGGCCTAATGCCCCGGCTGGTACTTAGTTCGATGTGGCTTAATTCCTCGTCATTTATTGGCTCCTAACATAAAAAAAAGTTTAAGGAGAGAGGAGCTAAAATAAAACAAACCCGTAAAAACAAAGTTTTTGACTATAAATCCCTTATATATGAGACATAACTAACAGTATTGATTATTTTCAAACATTTACAGACTGAATCTGTCTTAACTCAAGTTTGCTTCATAACCCTGGGGAGGGTGAGAGGGGAAAAGTCTGGTCACCGATTCGCTTGACCGAGCTCAGCGTGACACGTAAAATGTAAACAAAAGCGCCGCGGTGCTTCGATGGGCCGCCTCAACGCGTCTACTCAAACTTTCACGTGGAAAAAAAAACAATAACAAACAGTGAATTTGAATTACATACCTCATTTAAGGATAAACTAAAAATGCATTAATTTAATTACGGTACGATCAATCGATCTGAAATTTTGATACGATGCATTGTTAGGTGAGATGGGTCCGTGTGCCAAATTTCAGCTCGATCGGATCACTGGAAGTGGGTCATTTTCGACTTTTGTTTTTTCCGCCCGCCCATGAGATGATGAGATGATGAGACGGCCGCGAAGTTAATATAAGGGATTTAATAAAACAAACCCGTAAAAACAAAGTTTTTGACTATAAATCCCTTATATATGAGACATAACTAACAGTATTGATTATTTTCAAACGCTACAAACATTGACAGACTGACACCGAGTGATGTCCCTTGTCTTTAATAAATGGGGGTGGGACGTGAGGGGGTGTCGGCACGACGGTCGGCGTCAACTCAAACTCACGTGGAAGTGGAAGAAAAAAACAATAACAAACCGTGAATTTGAATTACATACCTCATATAAGGATAAACTAAAAATGCATTAATTTAATTACGGTACGTTCGATCGATCTGAAATTTTGAAACGATGCATTGTTAGGTTAGACGGGCCCGTGTGCCAAATTTCAGCTCGATCGGATCACGGGAAGTGGGTCATTTTCGACTTTTGTTTTTCCGCCCGCCCATGAGATGACGACAGACAGAGAGACAGAGACGGCGGTGAAGTTAATATAAGGGATTTAAAAAGCCAAGGAAGGTAGAAATTAATAAAAGAAAGAAATGAACGCACTAAAATATTAAACAGTTCCTACAGCCGAAACTCCATACTGGATGTAAATTCTTCTGACTTCTGATACGTATCTTACTTAAGCCAAGAAATGAAGCGATTGAAGTACTGTAGTATAGGGTAATAACTAATTTTTTTTCTTAACGAAATTGAAACCCCTTACATTCGAGGAACAATTGTATGCAGATGACAATAGCAGCATTAATTAATTTTTTTTAATTAAAAAAAGTTCCCCCACCTCTTCATTTTTTGTGTGTGCACTCAGCGCTGTTTGAGACTAGCGGTGAAGCGCGCTTCGATAGCACTCTTTTTAGTAATGAAATTATAGAATGTAGAAACTCTTCATTTAGTGTGAGAAGCTTTAGCTGACTTCCGGAAGGGGCTGTATTTGCTTTTGCTAATGTTAACGCTCAATTGGCGAAGTATTGTAGGTTTTACGGGTTTATTTGTCATTTTAAGATATTATTTTGCTATACTTTTTAAAAAAGTACTAAACTACAGGTGTTCATGTTCCTTCGTCCATCGATACGACGAGGACCACTCTAGTCATCCGAGGGTTGCTGCGACTGGCTCCATCTGCGCGTGCGCAGATGTGTCTTTGCGGCGTTTCTTTTGCCCACCGTGGGACCGCTGGCCATACTGGAGCTCACCATAGAAGATTCTCTTTGGCAGTCTCTCGTCAGGGCGTTCGGACAACGTGCCCTGCCCAACGAAGCTGGGCCAATGTGTCTGGAATTTAGCCCTGCCACTTTATGCCGAGGATCTTCCTGAGGCTTGTTGTATGAAAGTGGTTAAGCTTTCTTGCATGGCGCTGATATATAGTCCAAGTTTCACAAGCATATAGCAGTGTGGGGAGCACCACTGCCCTGTACACTTTCAGCTTGGTCTGGATGGTAATGCCTCTTCTGTTCCAGACATTTGGGTACAACCTGTCGAAATTTGAGTCTCTGGCCGTTGACAGTGATGTTGGGCTCTACGTAGGGCCTTCCAGGCGCGGGCTGAAAGGCCTCTGTCAGCATGGCTGAAAACATGAGGCTAAACCGTGTTGGTGCCAGGATGCAGCCCTACTTGACCCCGTTTGTGACTGGGAAAGGATCAGACTGCATGCCCTCGTGGAATTGTTGCACCAAGACGATGAATTTCCTTGGACAACCGTACTTGGCCATGATCTTCCACAGACCCTCTCTGCCAACGGTGTCAAAAGCCTTGGTCAGGTCGACATAGATGGAGAAAAGGTCTAAGTTCTCCTCCTGACATTTCTCTTGCCTGGCAGCAAACACCATGTCGATGGTTCCTCGCTCTTTTCGAAATCCACACTGACTTTCAGGCAGGAGTCCTTGGTCAAGGTGGACTGTCAGGCGGTTGAGCAGGATTCTTGCAAGGATATTTCCTGCGATAGAAAGCAGGTATATTCCTCTGTGATTGTCAAATGCCTGTCTACTTCCTTTTCGCTTATATAGTTGTATGATGGTGGCATCTTTGAAGTCCTGCGGGATCGTCTTTTGCTGCCATATTATGAGAAACAGCTGGTGGAGCCTTTCAGTCAGGGCTGTTCCCCCCTCCTTGTAGACCTCAGCTGGTATGGCGTCAGAACCAGGTGCTTTGCCACTGGAGAGAAGATAGATTGCTTTCTGGGTCTCGAGCAAGGTTGGGGGGTCATCCAGTGCTTTGTTTGTGAGCACTTGGGGGAGACGATTGATGACTTCGTCGTTGATTGACGAAGTGCGATTTAGGACGTCATCGAAATGTTCGACCCATCTCTCCAAGATCTTCTCTTTGTCTGTGATGAGAGTGTTACCGTCTGCGCTGAGGAGGGGGGTTGATCCTGAGGGCGTGGGGCCATATACTTCTTTCAAGGCGTCGTAGAAGTTTTTATAGTCACGCCTGTCTGCATAACCTTGGATCTCGTCAGCTTTGTTGCCGAGCCAATCGTCCTGCATCTGACGGAGCTTCTGCTGAACAGTCTTGCGAATGTTGTTGAGTGCATCTCTCCTTGCCGTGGACTTGGGGTTATTGAGGTAAGCTTGGTGAAGGTGGTGTTTCTCATCCAATAACTGCTTGATTTCTTCGGAGTTCTCATCGAACCAGTCCTTATGTTTCCTGGTCTGGGGCCCCAGGGTCTCTGTAGCTGTGGTGTAAATCAGCTCTCTGAGTGATGCTCAGTCTGCCTCCACGCTCTGGTTTCCCGGAGAGGTGGATTTCAAGCACTTTTCCAGAGCATCTACAAAGGACTGTTTGCAGCTGTCGGTATTCAGTTTGGCAACATTAAGCCGTTTCGGGGCCTTCTTCCCTTGCGGGCGTCGTTTAGGCTGAATGCGGATGTTGAGCTTGGTGATGATGAGGCGGTGATCTGTCCAGCATTCAGCACCGCACATGGATTTGGTAACTCGTACATCCTGCCTGTCCTTCTTCCTCACGATGACGTAGTCAATAAGATGCCAGTGCTTCGATCGGGGTGCATCCATGACGTCCGGTTACGAGTGGGGAGGCGGAAGATCGTATTGGTGATCAGCAGTTCAAGTTCAGCGCAGGTCTGTTCAAGTGCCGCGTAGGCATGAGTTAGAACACATCAGCCTGTATAACGGTTTCCAGGGTCGTGTTTTGTTTAGGATTGGGGACAAACGTAATATCCCACCCTCAAATACAATGGCTAGGATTTTTTGTTAATGTTATGAATTTTTTTTTGGCCTGTGTATTGATGCACATGACTATAATTTTTTTTAATCATGATGATGATGAGGTGTTTTTGGTGATATCGATAATAAGTGATAATAAGGTAGTTTGGTTAGAACTTGCGGGGTCCGGGGTGATCACGTGCCATTTTTTAAACCATGTATTGATGAGGTGACCGTGTGCCATTAGTATACTGGTTATTGATGACGTGTTTGGAGGGTCATGGCCATTGGGGTGATTATGTAAGAAATGTTTCGCCCTTGGAGATATCAGGACATTTTTTATTATAAGGATATGTATTGTTGATATGTTCTAATGAAGATAATGTTCATGATTTTGATTATGAATTGAATTTTGTTGATAATTATTATGAATATTGATGATTATGATATAGATTATGAATTTACTATTTATGATTATGAATATGATTTGAGATTTTTTGATGAGTGTCACTTTAGGGTTATGATGATACGGAAAAAAATATAACCAAGTGCGAGAGGGTTATAAAAGGGTCCCGCTATGGGGACGTTAATGATACATAGGAGGACAATGACTGTCCGTACAGGGTCCCGCTATCGGGACGTTAAAGATACATAGGACATTGACTGTCCGTACAGGGTTCCGCTATGGGGACGTTAAAGATACATAGGAGAACAATGTCTGTCCGTATAGGTCCCATGATGCGGACAGAGCTAGTTGTAATTAATTGTATACTTAACTGCACTGTTGGGTCTTATTGTTATTTTCAGGGCAGGATGTTACAGATACATGCTCATGTATTCAACCTTACAATTGTACAGAGTTAACATGTTTGTGTGTGTGAAGGTGAAAATGACAGTGATTCGATACCCTGACT
Source organism: Ampullaceana balthica (assembly GCA_944989445.1). Classification (NCBI taxonomy): domain Eukaryota; kingdom Metazoa; phylum Mollusca; class Gastropoda; family Lymnaeidae; genus Ampullaceana; species Ampullaceana balthica. The sequence continues at coordinate 161,937 of CALYLW010000437.1, forward strand.
TTTTTGTTGTTGTAAATAGAAGATTCTACAAGCTAGTAGAATCTAAGGGAAGAGGGGGGGGACATGTCAGGGGTATGAGAATCACTGAGTGAATGATTGTTGACTGGAGTGAACACTCTTCATGAATATAATGTATTGCGTGAACCCCTTGTCACACACCCGTGTGACCAGAGGACACGCCAGGGTCAGTCGAACCAGTGTGTGGCTTAAAAGGGGGATGAGCTGAGTCGAGACGAGTGAGCGCAGTGTGGTGCATAGAGACCGGTCGGGGTAGACCGAGGAGTTACAGTTAGACAAGGGTTGAGGTTGTAACGTCAACCAGAGGCGGTCAGGTTGGGCCGAGAGCATGCTTGAGTGTACAGGCAGTTGTATATAGATGCATTTACTTCCCAGATAGGACAGCCAGAGTTACTAGGACAGCCAGAGTTACTGTGGTGTCCATGAGAATAAACATTGACCTGTTACCCAATCTTGTGTCATCTCTTGAGTCGTGTGTGTAGAGGAGAGCAAGGAACAATCCACGTAACATACGAGACCTGACAATGTGCGATTAATACCACTGCAATGAGTTTGGCCGATTGATACCACTGCAATGAGATTGGCCGATTTATACCACTGCAATGAGTTTGGTCGATTGATACCACTGCAATGAGTTTGGCCGATTGATACCACTGCAATGAGTTTGGCCGATTGATACCACTGCAATGAGATTGGCCGATTGATACCACTGCAATGAGTTTGGCCGATTGATACCACTGCAATGAGTTTGGCCGATTGATACCACTGCAATGAGATTGGCCGATTGATACCACTGCAATGAGATTGGCCGATTGATACCACTGCAATGAGATTGGCCGATTGATACCACTGCAGTGAGTTTGGCCGATTGATACCACTGCAATGAGATTGGCCGATTGATACCACTGCAATGAGTTTGGCCGATTGATACCACTGCAATGAGTTTGGCCGATTGATACCACTGCAATGAGATTGGCCGATTGATACCACTGCAGTGAGATTGGCCGATTGATACCACTGCAATGAGATTGGCCGATTGATACCACTGCGATGAGATTGGCCGATTGATACCACTGCAGTGAGATTGGTCGATTGATACCACTGCAATGAGTTTGGCCGATTGATACCACTGCAATGAGTTTGGCCGATTGATACCACCACTGCAATGAGATTGGCCGATTGATACCACTGCAATGAGATTGGCCGATTGATACCACTGCAATGAGATTGGCCGATTGATACCACTGCAGTGAGTTTGGCCGATTGATACCACTGCAGTGAGTTTGGCCGATTGATACCACTGCAATGAGTTTGGCCGATTGATACCACTGCAATGAGATTGGCCGATTGATACCACTGCAGTGAGATTGGCCGATTGATACCACTGCAATGAGTTTGGCCGATTGATACCACTGCAATGAGATTGGCCGATTGATACCACTGCAATGAGATTGGCCGATTGATACCACTGCAGTGAGATTGGCCGATTGATACCACTGCAATGAGATTGGCCGATTGATACCACTGCAGTGAGATTGGCCGATTGATACCACTGCAGTGAGATTGGCAAAGTATCCGTCTTTAAATTCGCCAAATCAGACTTGGACTAAACAATAATAGGGGAGTTGAAGCGGTTCAGGCGAGAATGATTTTACCGCTTTATAATGTAGCGTGGGTTTCTGCCACCCGGGCAGATGGCAATTAGCCCCCCCCCCAACCTTCAAGTTTTCTTCCCAAAATGTATTATTGGAAATTAATAATAAGAAAATTGTTATGTTGTAGATTATTAAAATAAACATTTTAACTCTTTCCTTTCTTGATCTAAAAATGAAGTTGTTTTTTTTAATATTCATTATGACACAATGATTGATAATAATTACTATTAATGTAATTTAATTAATGCTGCCAAAATCAATGTTATCTGTCATTTCAAGCAGCTCAGTAGACGAAATAGTCAGGTTATCAAATCTTGTTAAATCATTGTTGATTATAACAAAACACTTTTTTTTAATTAACTTAATTTTAGACATCCTTCTTTCACAGATGAAACTTATCACAATTGTAATAGCTTTTCTAAATATAAATAATTAAAGCAGGTTAACTTTAGGTGTAAATAGTGTACACGTGTAATTGTAATAAACTTTTATAAATCAAGTGCTGTCGAGGGTGTGTGAGATACGGGCTTAAATTGAAGTCAATGCCATTACGTCCAGAAGATTAAATGGTTAAAGAAAATCATTAAGGTATTCATAGCTGTCATAAAACTATGTAGCTGCCAAAGACTCTAATTAAATCATACAGTAACCTTAACTTATCTAATGAAGAATACAACATTTTTCTCTATTCGTTTTCGTGTGTGAAGGCTGCATCTGCATCTTTCCTTCTAAACTTCTTTCTCCAAACATTTGCTCTCCTCTTTTCATATTGGAGGTTCTATTAAAATGCCGGAGATAGAGATTGAGAGATTAATTTGTTGAATTATTTGAGCAAGGTAAAACTTTGACATTCATATCTTTGAGTCTTTGTTGAACCAGTGTACAATCTCCATTCTAGAAAGCAATATTATTATATTTAACATCTCCAATCTGTCAATTGAAAACTATACGTTTTCTACTTAAAATCGTTTCAAGAAATGCTGTAAGCTTTTTCATTTAACAGAAATGAAATCTGTGAAAGATCCTACCTCTACTTTCTGATTTTGAATCTTTTCATATCTCACAAATGGACTTGTTTGATCCATATGTGAAATATTTGGAGTGCTTGGAATATAATGGAGCAATATTTATAATTCGTACTTGACAGAAGAGTTTGACAAACATTGTCAGCCACAACTACCATAAGCTCTTTTTGAATTTGAAATGACTTTGATGTAGGGCTGGGGAAATTAAAAATTAATCGTTAAAAATTTTAACGATTAAAATTTTTGTAACGTTTAATCGACTCACCACTTATAAATGTACTGGAAGTCAAAAAGTAAAAGATTTCGCCGATAAATAAAAACTAATTTCCAGACAATTACGAAAAACATGAACATTTTGGTTTTAAACTATTTACTGATGTGAATGTTCATAAAGATTTTTGTGTCCATTGAGAGAAATCGTTTGCCTACCATTTAATGTTTCCTCTTAGTCTAAGCTTTTGACTTCCAGTACATTTATAAGTGGTGGGTCGATTAATCGTTAAAAAATTTTTAATCGTTAAAATTTTATAACGATTCAGCGAGAAATTAATCGTTAATTTCAGCAGCCCTAATTCAAATTGATCGTTAACAGCCCTACTTGTATGTGATTGATTGTTTTTTTATGACCTATATTCATTTAACATATTTTAGGACAAGGAGGTCTGAATTGTACTTAGCAAGCAGATATATCTGTTCTAAAATACTGCCTACATTTGCAATGGTATAATTTATTGTATTGTCCTCTTGTTGTTTAAAAATACCACATTCTGTTTTGCCAGGGATTTAATGTCAAATATCCAAACAAGAACTTCTTGCCATTTTGTTTCTTCTTCTTTTGCTACAATGAATTACTTTTTTCTAGGGCTGCGGAAATTAAAGAATAATTTCTCGATTTATCGATTAAAAAAATTTTCACGCTTAATCGACCGACCACTTATAAATGTACTGGAAGTCAAAAAGTAAAATAAAGGTAATTATGTTCATTGAGAGAAATCGTTTGCCTACCATGCAATGTTACCTCTAAGTCTAAGCTTCATTGGTCCGTGTGCAAAGTTTTAAAAAAAACAACTCGTGTGCAAAGTTGCACAACGTCCATTTTTTGTGCAATATTTTAAAAAATTTGCTGCGTGGTGATTCTTAACTCCTGGGTGGCGTCGGTCAAATATCTGTGCAGCTGCGCTCCTTAAAGGCAACATTTCTACCATGGTTTTTACACTTGGCTACATATCACCTGCAAACCAAACATCCCCTACAGCAGTGCTTCTCAAAGTGGTGGTCCGTGGACCGGTGCCCGGTCCGTAGAAGTTCTAAAAAAAAGGACAAAAAATTGTAAATCCAGGGAAAATACTGCACCGGTCCCTGGTGCAATGGAAAAAATTCCCGTCGGCCCGCCATTGTAACAAGTTTGAGAAGCACTGCCCTACAGTATCAGAAACTTCAGCTGAGACAATCTAAAGCTATGTGAACGATTGATCAGCTCGGCTGGTTATATTGTCAATAAGACCCACTCATCACTTGAACGAAATAATGTCAGCACACTTGTCTTTTTGCGTAGTTGGTTAGAAGATGTCATATAAAGAAAACATTCCAGTGTTATTTCGATTTTCGACAAGTACATTTAATAAATGTTACTTATGACTTATTAATTAATCTTTAATTTTTCAAAAGTTAACGATTAAATTTAAATTAATCGTTAACAGCCCTACTTTTTTCAAAATAGTCTATGCTATTTGTAGTCTGGTTCTAATTTATTGAAAATACAGAATGTCTTGTTGCATAGAGTTAGAGCGCTTAATTCATGATTGGTTATTTTAGAATTTAGTTTCTGCCAGTCATTTTAAATTTATTAGATTAGCAATGAGCAAAACTTTTAATTCATTCATTGTGTTTATCTTACAAAACACAAGTTTTTCATTAGTTTATATCCGGTAAAAAAAATAGTCATTCTTGCTTTAGCGGTCTCATATATCCTTTTGGTGGAAGGTCAATTTCTGATTAGTTGAAGGTAGTGTTCACATAGTGGACACTTTTCTAATCTTGTTTCATTTTCAGTAACAATTAAAATCTTTAACCATATATGGGTATATACATATATTGTTCAAGTTTAAGTATGTAAATGTAGTTGAAATGTTTCTATCAACTAATAAACTGTATCAGGGGATATCACTGTGTTAAAAACAATTGTAGGTAATATTCTATAATATACACAGAAAAAAACAACCCGTAAAAAACCAAGTTTTTGACTATAAATCCTTTACGTATGAGACGTAACTAAAAGAATGTTCATTATAACACGCAGCGCAAGACCATCCAAAAATACAAAATTGCAGTTGTGTCGTAAAACGTGTTTAATATAATGCGCACCGATCAGGAATAGGTTTATAAAAAGTGTTGTCAGTAAAATACGCACCTTATTGCGCGACAGAAAGGTTGTTCAATATAATACGCACCGCGACGCTCTATCTCAAAAAATAGCATGATACATAGGAATAAATAAAATAATCTAAAAAATCAATAATTTAATTACGGTACATGCGATCAATCTGAAATTTTGATACATTGTTTTTATCATCGGTACGAAACTGCCTGCAAAATTTCAGCTCGCTATCTTGCGAGCAAGTGGGTTAAAAATCGATCAAAAGTTTTGGCGACAAGCAAGCAAGCAAGCAAGGTCGGCCGCAGACACCACGAGTTAATATAAAGGATTTAAAAAATACAACTGATCTTATATTCGTTTTTAGCATATTAACCTAAAGGAAAGGGCTGCATTTTAATGTGGTAATAACAGATATCATTCTATCATTCATAGTTTCAATTAAGACAGAAGATCAGTGAATAGTAATAAATTTCCTTATATATATATATACACATTTTATTATATATCTATTTGTATATAATACAATTGACATCTAATTTATAATAAACATGTTATAATGACTCACCCAAAAAAAAAGCCATTTAGCCAAATAGTCATGATGCTGCAGCATTCAATCTTTCACCCTAATATACTCCCTATCAGAAGATGACATTGTGCATTCACACTATAGGGTATTCACTTAATTCACAGTTAAATAAATGTGTCAACAAAATATAACAAAATGGTCAACTCCCTTAATACCTGACAAAACAAATAGTTTAGATCTATTAACTACTGGTACATAACAAAAAGTAAACTTCAGTTCTATTGTTGGTAAACATTCATTAGAATGGAACAAAAAATTAGAAAACAGTTTCATATGTCATGCAATAGCATATTTTATAATATAAGTCAGCCAGTTAAAAGCTTTGCTAAATTATTATAACCCAACTTCAAGTTATGGAAGTAGCAGTGTAAGATTTGCTAGGGCAATTTTTTGTTAAAGTGCTAGGGTTAAACTTGTGCTAGCCAAATAAATGTAAACAGTGTATGTGGACAGCATCAACAATTTAATGTCAAAAACATGTATATCTAAAGTGGGATTTGGCCATTAGGAATAAATTTATCAAATATATATGCACAATAAACTACCTAATTTATTTGATCCAATTACTAATAGTACTTGTATGTCTCTATACTGATCCTTGGTGTTAATATACATGTGATAGTTATGTGAAATGCATAAACTCCTGATTAAATAATCACGCCTGATACGTTCAATGATGTGAGTGTTTCACTTTCAGATTACATTTGTTCAAGACAAAATCTAAGCCTAAAATAAAGGGCAATATATTTATTGTTGTTCCAAATATTTATGAAGACTGTCCTCCAGTAATACCAAAACCGGTAAAGCATGATGGCACCAAAAACTAGAAAGCAGATTTTTTTTAAAAATTCCCTTACAGTTATTTTTTGCAAAATCATAAATATTTTTTAAGACATATACAACACTAGTCAGGGGAGGCAAGAATGTTCAAAACAACTATTTTCTAACAATTCTTTTCTTCTCTATTTTGTATCTACAATATTAAAATTTTTCTTTGTCAAACAATATTCCAGTTCCAGGTTTTACTGCAAACTTTTTTTTCTGCTGTTTACTTTTTACACTTTTCTGGTATTCTCACAACCCATATTTTTAGGACAGTTAAAAAGAGGTAATAAAATGTTTATTCCAGACTAAGCAATTCTCTTGTATCTCACTGAATGTTCCAAAACTCGTTTCCAGTGAAGGCTTTTAGAAGGACTTTATGTTGTTTGGACTTTTGATTTTTCTCCCAAAGTTCCCTACCAGAAGTGCTATATATTTCCGTTTGATTTAACATTAGTGCTTATCTCCCCATTTCATACTTCAATACTTTATACAATCCTTTGTTAAAATTGTAAATACATTGATCAGAGGTTAAATTTAATATTGTTAATGGATCTCATAGTGTGTTGAAATCTATTATTTGTTTACTGAAATATGAAATGCAATGCAACTTATAATAAAAAATATAAGCAATGGTCACATCCACTCTACGATGACCAGATACTCTTAGCAGGAAACACTAGCAAACAACAGTCAGGGTGGAAAGAGTAATTATATACTAACTTCAAATTCAAAGCCACAGTATATCTTGACAAACTTTGAACATTTCGTGATTGGTGATTTTGTTGAAATTCTTCATTTACATACATAACTGATATTCAAATGTTTTGATTCAAAATGTGAGACAACAGCATTATTCATGAATGGAATTTTGATCATAAATATATTTTAAGTTCTACCATATTAACTTCACATAAATCTAATCAGAGTCAAGATCTAGAATTCCTAGTTAAAAATGTCATAAATAATTATTACATTTTTATCTTCATTTATTTCCTTTGCCAGTTTAACATTTGAAAGTGATATGTATCAGATGACGTTTGTCAAAATTGATTACTTAAGTAGATTAAATTAACTGAAGATATAAAACTTAACCTTAATTGTAATACCCATCTGTCTCTAGTTTCCTCTGTCTAGGCATCTAGTGATGAATTACTAATGTGATGTTTATTATTTTCACATTATCAACAATACTAGAAAGAAACAACACTTAAACAAAATAACATTTAAAAACAGATAATTTTTTAAAGAAAATCCATCAGTTGATCTTAAGGATATTTGTATTGCTAAAACAGGGGAATATTAATAATTAAAATTTGTGATATATATACAAATAAAAACTTTACTTTACAATAGAACTTGTGATACCCTAATGTCTCCATTAACCATTAAGTCAGATACATCAAAAATGCCCCAAACACACAGCCTTTCAAAATTTTATAGACTCAAAAAGTCACACAGCCAATCAATGAAGCTGTAACATGGAGGATCACACCAAACACAACTAGACAAACTTTCTGTAACATGGAGGATCACACCAAACACAACTAGACAAACTTTCTGTAACATGGAGGATCACACCAAACACAACTAGACAAACTTTCTGTAACATGGAGGATCACACCAAACACAACTAGACAAACTTTCTGTAACATGGAGGATCACACCAAACACAACTAGACAACCTTTCTGTAACATGGAGGATCACACCAAACACAACTAGACAAACTTTCTGTAACATGGAGGATCACACCAAACACAACTAGACAAACTTTCTGTAACATGGAGGATCACACCAAACACAAATAGACAAACTTTCTGTAACATGGAGGATCACACCAAACACAACTAGACAAACTTTCTATAACATGGAGGATCACACCAAACACAACTAGACAAACTTTCTGTAACATGAAGGATCACACCAAACACAACTAGACAACTTTTCAAACAAATTCTAACAATGACTTGCTTTAAATTAAAATCACAAATTGTGCTTGCATTAACAATTTTTTAAATTAACACTACAGTATTTGCATGCACTGACCTCTGCCATACCTTACTGTTGACAACAGCAGCTGCAATTGGTGTAATTTCCTGAATACTTGAATCTCATCTGACAAAGTTGAACATAAACTTTACAATTAACATAATCAAGTCATGGAATTAATGGAATCAACTTAAACTTAAAATGATGGAGTGGAACATTTACAGTAACATGAGCTCAAATTTTCTGCATTGTGATTGCTACTTTCCAAAGCGCTGGCTTGTATTTCCAAACTGTACTAGTAACGACAGGAATGATTTATAACTTAATCCTTTATGGGATGGTACAGTTCTGGGGAAATCAAAGAGCCAAAATTAGAGAAAATAATTGCTTTATTAGTCAATGAGCTGTCTGACAATGACACTTTATTTGACATATGAATACTTAGCTTGTGGTGAATCATGCAATTGATAGATATCAAATGTAATACACTCTAGTGCCTGATATTTAATATTAAATATTCAAACAACTTTGATAATGCAAAATGAGAATTGTTTTATTTTCCAGCAAGATTTAATCTGTATTAAAATGCAAATAAGATTATTTCTTTTTAATAATTACAGAAAACATGCATGGGAAAATTTAAAAGGCTTTCAAAAATAGCAAAGGAAAAAAAAATACTTACATTATCTCTGTGAGCCTTATTTGCCATGGTAAATAACCAAATAAGCTATCCACAGTTCCAAACTTGATACAAAGCTCAGGGTCAGGAAACTGCCAAGACTCTGTCAATACATCATTGACTTTAATAATGAACCTGTTAGTGCTCTATACATTTTAACTAAGTCATTTGAAACATAAATCTTTTAAATGTTTTAAATGCATCAAACGTCACATGTTCCACCTGGCAAACTAACTATTATGCTTCAGAGACCCCAGAATAAAGGAAATATTTCATCAAAATACAATTGTATTTCTTTAATTAGGTTTACAAATATTAATTAATTTTAACAATGTTAAGACTATTACATCCACGAACTGATCTAATTACAGTCGAAACCGCTTAAGTCGATGGCGTTGGGGTATGAAAAATGGCGTCGACATAACCGATGATCGAGTTAAAACGAAAACCAATATGGTGGCAAAATATTAACATGTGCTTGAAATTTCTTTATGTACATGATTAATTAGTTAGGGTTAATTAGTGATGGGATGATTAATCGGAATCGTATCGGAACCCTAATATTTCTTCACTCTTTCCTAAGGTTGTAATGACCGTTCGTTTTTAAGGACCGTTTAAAATTTAAATATAACCATGGTTCCCACTCAGGAAAACGGGAAAAAGTCGGGAATTCTTAAAAATAAACTCTCGGTCTTGAAAGTCGGGAAAAGTTATGCCTAATCGGGAATTTATATATATATATAATATAATATAATATATTTATGCCGAAGTAAAGGACTTTGATTACATCTCTGTCATATTTCGATTCCATTTAATGAAAAATAAGTTACCAGTTTATAATTGTCTGCGCATGCGCTAAAAGGTCAAAGTTTACGCTTCGCCGTGTCACAGTCGCGTTTGCCGTCGTATCAGCGAATTTAAAATACAAATAAACAAATCAATATGGTTATTTTAAGTTTAATGCTTTTGACGTGCAGGATATCTGTTACTTAACTATCAGAACGTTCTCGAATTTCCTCAGTCAATCAAACTTGTAATATAAATAAAACTATTGTGGCCTTGACCGTTGATCACAGCACGCTGTGGGCTGTGTGTACTGTGTTAGATCTCGGCCGGCAAATAAGTCAAAGCGAATTTTTTTTAAAATCATTCCTTATCAGAAATGATTTCATTTCATCGTCACGCGCGTGTTAGTGTCACAGTCACGTATCTTACTGGTAACAAAGCAACAACAAACTTTTAAAAGAATAATAATTTATTAATTTTTTAATTAATTATATAAAAACCACCGTCTATTCTCGATACAAACCTTTATTTTCATTTCTAAAGATATTCGTTTATCTTTAAAAATAAAATGATTAATGCATCAGAAAATGAATTAAGTTTAATAATAATATAACATGCACTGCGAAATAATGACGATTCACGACCTCTAACGCGATTGTCCAGTACCTCGGGTGAATACATACTCCATGGATACACTTTGAATTATAATTCACACACGCAAAACATCCGGTAAAGTTCTTTGAAATCTCGTAGAATCACATAATAGCCAGAAGTCTCGAAGAAAAGCGAGATGTCAACACTGTTTTGAACTAAAAATGACAGAGTGCATTCCTAGGCCAACCGACGAAAATCGAGCTAAGCAAGTAAAGTTGCAAATATGGTCCTCTTTTGTGCTCGAGGTACTAGGTTTCGGCGACTTAGAAAAATCGAACTAGCCGATGAAAAAATGCTAAGACAAAGAGAGAATTTGGCGCTTCCAATAAAAAACGTCGACATAATAGGGTGGTCGAGCTAACCGAGCTCGAGGTAAGTGGGTTCGACTGTATTATGTTCATGGCAAAAACATTAACAAGCAATATAGTTTCTTTATAAGTAAATATAGCAGTTAAGAGCAAAATTAATCAATAAATAACACATTTATAATTTAGACGCAAAAATACTAGGGGTCTACCGATATCTGGATATCGGCATCGGTAGCATGTAAAGGTCCCGATATTGACGTCACCGATATTTCATAATAAGTGACATTTTGACCCCAAAAAAAAAGGAAACAAAAAAAACTATCATTTAGATTTACAATATCTCGACAATTAATATATCGACCCCGATACCGGTATTGAAATAGTCAAAAGAGTCCTAGTATTAATATGTGCAGCCACGATACAGTGTGCCATGTGCTTTGATATTGTTTAGGTATCGGCCGATTTTCGTATACTCAGAAATACTGTGTAAATAGTGCCGATGCCAAGTATACCGTAATTGCTCTAATGAAGAGCTCAAGGGAAGAAACGGCTATGTCACATTTTTGTGCTTTTGAGATATTCAAGTTTAAAAGTTCATAATTATTGAGATTTCTTAGAAATTAACTAAATAGATTTGAATTTTTAATAGGGTCAGGGACATAGTTTTTTCATAAAACCTTATTCAGAGCATTCAATTTTTGATCCTCTATCAGATACAAAGGTTAACTACAAAATTTCAAAAATGTCACTTAGCCGTTTCTTCCCTTGTGGTCTTCAAATGTAAAACATGTAAACATTATGTTCACGTAATTGCTCTAATAGCAAAGATGCACGCAGAATCGCAGATGTCTAAAACATTTCGTTTCGTATGGAATAACAAAATGTACCGTGTGAAGACTTGTTGTCATTGGCAACTATTCAACCTTCAGCCTCATTTTCACTCTATTACTATTGTACTTTGTTCTCATTGTTTCATTCATAAAAGGTGGCCGTGTGCAAAAGCCATTAAACTATTGGTTAGAATTAATAATTATGAGTCAAGGTTGAAGTTTCAAAACGAGTACCTAATATGCTTGTACATTTTTATAAAGGACGGTTCGTTTTGTTGAGTCCCATGTAGGTCATGATCTGGAACTTGTAAACACATCGGAAACTTCGTTCCGGAAAAAAAAATCGGTAATTTCGGCAATATGGGTAGACCCCTTAATTATAAGATATAAATAATTACGAGTGATAAATTTAAGAATGACGTCATCAAATATGACCGCTGTTATTTTTGTCCTAACAAATACTCATATCGGCACTCATATGGTATAAAAATATCGGTAATATCGGCAAAAATGCTTATCGGTAGACCCCTAATATGAAATATAAATAATTAAGAGTTATAAATTTAAGAATGACGTCATCAAATAAGACTGCTGGTTTTTGTCCTAACAAATATTCATATCGGAAAAAAAATATCGGTAATATCGGCGAAAATCCATATCGGTAGTCCCCTAATATAAAAGATAAATAATTGGAGTGATAAATTTAAGAATGATGTCATCAAATATGACCGCTGGTTTTTGTCCTAACAAATACCCTATCGGCACTCATATCGGCAAAAAATATCGGTAATATCGGCAAAAATGCATGTCGGTAGTCCCCTAATATAAAAGATAAATAATTACGAGTGATAAATGTAAGAATGACGTCATCAAATATGACCGCTGGTTTTTGTCCTAACAAATACTCATATTGGCAAGAAAAATATCGGTAATATCGGTATCGGCAATAAGGCATATCGGTAGACCCCTAAAAAATACACAAATTTTTTTGATGATACATGTACTTTGATATTCTTTTAACAAAAGAAAAACATGCTACACTTATCAAAACAGACACATAACCCATTAAAGACATTTTTACCTTGAAAAAAGCTATCCACATTTGAAGGTACGATATCATCAATCTTCAACAATCCATTATTTACATTACGACAAAGCTGTCTAGCCATATCTACTATTCGTCTATGACCGTCTTCGACACATAGTAAATGAACTTTAGCTTGTTGAACTTTTGATGTACCTAGGTAAGAAATGATTTCACAGATTCATACCTGCTAATGATCAAAATGCATATTCTGAAAAGTAATTGTGTTTAAATACCTTTTAAACTACACAACTGTAACATCATGTTGAATTTTGCCAAGAACTCACAAATTATTAACTACAATTATGTAGGTCAATATGATTATTAAAAGCTGTGTTTCCGCTCCCACTACAAATTATTATAATGGAAATGAAAATATTTAAGCTTTCAACTTTGTATTGCTACACTCAATAAACTTTATTAAACAGTCAATCAATACATTACTAAATTATTTATTTTTTTTTAAATTGATACGTACCTGCATTTGATTGGGTTACAGGATGTGAAGATGAAAATAGCTGAATGTCATAATTACATTTATCTTGTCCTATGATTTCTTCTCTACTCTCATCTATGTCTTTCAGCAACTGTACACTGTTTCGTTTAATTTCACCTAAGGAAAAATATCAGAAAAGGTGATATGGCATACACATTTTTAAATGAACAGAAATCAATGGCAAATTAACGTTACCTACAAGAGGCGGACAACATCCTTGTCTAGTTAAGTCTAGTCTTATCCACTTGAAGCATTTTCATTTTCTACTTATTAATCTTTTGCCTTTTTTTTAGTACCATCATTATAAAATGTAATTTGACCTTACCTCCTTGTGTTTTGTTTACAACTCATACATTTTCCAATTTAGCAACTAAACAAAATTCATTTATTATCTTTCTGTCTACGCCTTACCATAAAATTATGACTATCAGATTACATGATAAAAAAAATAAAATATTATAGAGCTGTAACTAATAAAAATTATACAAAATCCATTGAGTCTAATAAGATAATTACGGTACTCAATTATTATTCAAAGAGTAGCATCCAGCCATGGGACCTATAGAACATTTGTCCAGCAGGCATATCCCATGACCACTTGGCCAGCTAGCCGAAATAAAAACACAACATTTTCTCAGTCAGTTTTTTTTCATATAACTAGCTTCATACTTTGGTTAGAGGGCCTGTGTGGTAAAAAGAAGGTAAACTCAGGGACCTCAGCCAGAAAAAGGATGTCAGTCGGGACTCGGCATATATTTTTTAAAAGGGGGAGTATAATAGTTTTTCTTTTGAAAGCAAATAAGAAAAACCCGTAAAAAACCAAGTTTTTGACTATAAATCCTTTATGTACGAGAAGAATTTAAAAGAATGTTCATTATAATACGCAGCGCCAGACCATCCAGAAATACAAAATTTCAGTTGTGTTGTAAAACATGTTTAATATAATGCGCACCGATCAGGAATATGTTTATAAAAAGAGCTGTCAATAAAATACGCACCTTATTGCGCGACAGAAAGGTTGTTCAATATAATACGCACCGCGACGCTCTATCTCAAAAAATAGCATGATACATAGGAATAAATAAAATAATCTAAAAAATCAATAATTTAATTACGGTACATGCGATCGATCTGAAATTTTGATACATTGTTTTTATCATCGGTACGAAACTGCCTGCAAAATTTCAGCTCGCTATCTTGCGAGCAAGTAGGTTAAAAATCGATTCAAAGTTTTGGCGACAAGCAAGCAAACAAGCAAGGTCGGTCGGCCGCAGACACCACGAGTTAATATAAAGGATTTAAAAAAGATAGAGATGCTGTTACATTCAGATGTATATAACATTTTGTCATTCTTTCTAAGAAAATCACAAAGATACACTACAATTTTCACAAATTTATAATTAAGTCAGAACAACATTCTCTGAAAGTCTAACTAAAAAATTTAAGTTAAGTCTAACTTAATTTATTACTTTTTTTATTACACGCTTTTATTTAAGTATGTTGTATGCGTCCATCCATCCATCCGTCAAATCTTGTAACGTAAAATTAAACCACTTCTGATGATCCTAGAGATCTTAAAATTTTACCTCAGATAGATCACGGATGACAATACATTGTATCAAAATTTCAGATCGATCCAATGTACCGTAATTAAATTAATGCATTTTTAGTTTAAGTCTATATTATAGACTCACATCAATGAACCACACCTCAATTGCCCTAGAGTGATAAAAGTCATTTCAATGAGTTGTCGTTAGAAGTGGATTGTAAAGAGTTTTTACTATAAGTTTAAAAAGAAAAAATCTCTATCAAGAACAACTCTCTATCATGTACAAGGCTGCGAAACATAAATATAAATTTGTATGAATATTAATAAACATTAAAAGTTTCACAACTTTGATCATATACATGCCACTATCATATTAATTAGAAATATTTATCTATATGCAAAAGAATAGGTGCAAAGAGAAATGAGTTGTGATGGGCACCCCTCGTTTTTATGTGCAGTGGACAGGTTCACGGATTTCACCTGTTACAATAGAAAATTTTTATTTTCTTCTATATGTAAATAAAAGCGTGTCCTTTTCAAAAGGAAAAAGATTTTAAAATATTTTATTATATATACATTTTATGCACGTAGAACTACAGTGTACTGTAACTGGAGTATGAGTCGAGTTTTTCAAAATGTCAAGGCCGAAATCAGGGGCTCAAATTATACAAGCATAACCTATTTCATAAAATGGTATCAACACGATACATGCTATTAAATTATACTATATAATTGATATTATTCCACCCAAATCTGGTCCAAAAAAATCCTACCAGCCACCAAAAAATCCTAACATCCAACCGACAAGTACAAGTTATTATTCGGACAAGTAAAAGTATATATTCGACAAATAAAAATTTAAACTGTTTGGCTATATCCGAGCCAGGAAACATCTGTTGAAAAATGCTGCCTATGTCGTCTGAGCTTCGAGCACTGGAGTGGCTAGAAACTAGGTGCATTGTCCACCGAACCTCTGCTTTTAGAGTATCTGCAACTTTAAGAGTTGGCTGTTTAGTTGTAGTTGAAGTTGGATTAGATGTAGTTGAAGTGGCAGTCTGATTCAGAGATGATGGAGGTGTTGATTTTGTTGCAAAACTAAGCATTGACCTGCTACCACGATGACTTGCACTGGCCCGCATGTGCTTTTGTGAAGACATATGGGTGTTCAAGGCTTTTATGCCTGACGATCCTATAAGGTAAGCTTGACCACAGTACTTGCACTTGAACTTTTCACGATTTTCACTTAGTTGTTCAAGCCACTCAGAGTAAGAAGTGTCTTTTAACCAGTCTGAATTAAAATAACATTTCACCCATGTTGATGGGATAAATAGTGTTTTTTTGTAATAGTATACAAATTGTCAATATCTGCATAGTGAAGTAAGGAACAAAATTAAACTGACAAAAAGTAAACTAGTCTTAAGACTTTAGTCAAGAATTTGCCTACTGCAGCCTACATTAAAAAATGTTAGTTAACACACTTTAAATTGTAACCATTTAACTAGACTAGAATCTAGATTTCTATATGTTTAGCACATAATTTTCAACACTGAACAGGACTGATTTTTAATCTATTTAATCATAAAAAATAAGCTTTGATTTGAAACAGAATCTAGATCTAAACCTATTTAAATAGTTGCTTTAATAGTTGTGACTTTGGCATACCGTGACTGTTTAAATATTTTTAAAGAAATTAACTGAACTAGATCTAGATTTTAGACGTGGCTAGGCTAAGCCTAAGGTTTTTTTCGTTTTTAATTTTCACAAAATACTAGATTAGAGAGATCTATTGACTTCAAGCAGACAAAATGGCAACTGCTGCTAAAGCAGCTAAACAATAAGCACAAAAATCGTAGTTAACACTGCTCCCATAAATTTTTTGGAGATATAACAAAATTAAATTAATAACTGGAATGAATCTTCATACTTTTCTTGACGTTTTATAACCGTTTTTAAGAAAATATGTTGATTTATAAAGATACAGGGCCTTGTCAAAGTTTTGAATCGAATGGTCATTTTTTTTCTCTCTCTTCCCCTTACTTAGAATCTAGACTAGCTATTTTGCTGTCAAACATAGATCTATATCTGCCTTAACTTAAAAGTATCCCCCATTAAAAACTTTTACAATACTTTAATAGTTGGGGATAGATATCTATTATTTACTCAGATCATGATATATTTTATAACCAAAATCTTAATATGAATATCTAGATCTAGTATATTACACTAATTACTATTACGCGGTTACTAGATCTATACTATGGCTAAGCGTAAGTAATTTCACAATTTCTATCTGTTTCAATCACAGTGCACTAGATGTGTACATTGCCATCTTTAACGAGAATTATTTTGTTTAATATCTGTAATTTGTTTGTATAAGTTTAGTTTTTGACTTTTGTTTAAAACACACATTTAAAAAAATAATAAAACTATAGATATATCTACCTAAAACTAAACCAGGTCAACAACTTACGATTTCCGTACACAGCACACAAAAAATGATATTAATCCAATTATTTAACCATTAAATGTAAATCATTTTCACATGCTTCAGATTGAAATCGTAGAATGTCAAACAAATGTAGATGACATTAATTAATTCCAAGGTAAAGTCCATTTAAATCAGAATGTGCACAATATTCACAGTATGCTAGGTAAGATGTTTTAACAATGAAATACAGATAACAATGAATGAGTTTGTGATTAAATGATGAATAAAAATCAAGAAATTCGGCGCCATAGGTGGTCGTAGGATCATAATATCGATAAAGGTTTGCTTTAGTTCAGCCTCACAAAGTAACATACAGAATTGTATTACGTTAAATCTCATATCGATATGGACAGGGGACTCTGTCATAGGTTAACAACAGTTTTTATACCGCTGCGAACTATTGGTATTTCCAAACCAAAACAATGTGCAACGTGAGCTTCGTCATTCATTTATTTATATCTTTTATCCGACTGAGGAACGTTTATCCTACCGAGATTTTGTTTATCCGACCGAGGATCGTTTATCCGACCAAAAACCGAATTATCCGACCACAAAATTTTTATCCGACTAAAATCCGACTTCGGTGGACACACTGTTATATGTTACACTAAAACCATAGTATGAGTGGTGAATTCAGTTACAAATGCACGACTGACACAAACATGAGTTTACCATGGCGATCATTGAAGAAATGTCAAATCCGAGGCTTATACTCGAGATCAACTTATACGAGTATAAAAGGTAATTTAAATAAAAGAAGAAAATCTTCTATACAAAACATCATAACTTGAATTTTCAAAAATTATTTTTGAGTCCCATTTGAAAAACATAATTTATAATTAAAGATTTTAGCTGTATATTTAAAATATTTGACATTTATTGACTGCTTTGAAAAACTTTAATATTAGAGCAGTAAATTGGGTAGTTCTTTAAAATAAATCAATTTGTTAAGCTACTATTGAAACAGAAAGAAAATAAGGACCGTATAAGTTTGAGAAATAATAAATTGGTCGAATTAAGATTCCAATTTATAAGGCAGTCTTGTCACTTGACTCAGGTCACCTCATCTTAAGTATCTGTTCTATGAGTCTGCTTTGCGTACTTATAGCTCCTCACCAATATTCCCTTTAAGCTACGCAGATATCTGACCTGTGCCATACAGCATTTTAGTTTAGAATTAATTTAAACAGCACAGCAAATTTTATTTAAACAAACTGAACAAAAAATGGATGCTAAGCAACTTTGCATCAAAACGGTCTTTTGGATAATTTAAAATAACCATTCTTATCCTAAAAGATGAAGTCGGTATGATAATAACATAAATAAATTTATAGCAATTTTTTAAATTTCATAACCACTCGATCGCGATATGGGAAATCCTTACGGGACTGAGGCGGAAGTTTACCAAAAACCTTATATTTCTTATCTAATTTTCATGCACAAAAAAAGAATGTATTTGTATTAAATACGGCTGTGTTTGATCTGAAAACGGTAATTTTTCAAATTCCAATCCGATGGAATTTTTTTAAAAAATCAGTCGGATTCGAATTTGCTCAAAAAACGTCGAAGTTCGAATGTCGTCGGATTCTAATTTGAAGTTCGTCACATCCCTACTCACCATTAGCTAGGGGTCTACCGATATGCCTTTTTGCCGATATTGCCGATACTACCGATATTTTTTTTGCCGATATGAGTATTTGTTAGGACAAAAACCAGCGGTCATATTTGATGACGTCATTCTTAAATTTATCACTCGTAATTATTTTTCTTTTATATTAGGGGACTACCGACATGCAATTTTGCCGATATTACCGATATTTTTTGCCGATATGAGTGCCGATAGGGTATTTGTTAGGACAAAAAAACCAGCGGTCATATTTGATGACATCATTCTTAAATTTATCAGTCCTAATTATTTATCTTTTATGTTAGGGGACTACCGATATGGATTTTTGCCGATATTACCGATATTTTTTTCCGATATGAGTATTTGTTAGGACAAAAATAACAGCGGTCATATTTGATGACGCCATTCTTAAATTTATCACTCGTGATTATTTATATCTTATAATTAAGGGGTCTACCGATATTCAGTTTTGCCGAAATTACCGATTTTTTTCCCCCGAAACGAAGTTTCCGATGTGTTTACAAGTTCCAGATCATGACCTACATGGGACACAACAAAACGAACCGTCCTTTATAAAAATGTACAAGCATATTAGGTACTCGTTTTGAAACTTCAACCTTGACTCATAATTATTTATTCTAACCAATAGTTTAATGGCTTTTGCACACGGCCACCTTTTATGAATGAAACAATGAGAACAAAGTACAATAGTAATAGAGTGAAAATAGGCTGAAGGTTGAATGGTTGCCAATGACAACAAGTCTTCACACGGTACATTTTGTTATTCCATACGAAACGAAATGTTTTAGACATCTGCGATTCTGCGTGCATCTTTGCTATTAGAGCAATTACAAGAACATGATGTTTACATGTTATACATTTATTAGAGCAATTACGGTATACTTGGCATCGGCACTATTTACACAGTATTTCTGAGTATACGAAAATCGGCTGATACCTAAACAATATCAAAGCACATGGCACACTGTATCGTGGCTGCACATATTAATACTAGGACTCTTTTGACTATTTCAATACCGGTATCGGGGTCGATATATTAATTTGTCGAGATATTGTAAATCTAAATGATAGTTTTTTTGTTTCCGTTTTTTTTTGGGGTCAAAATGTCACTTATTATGAAATATCGGTGACGTCAATATCGGGACCTTTACATGCTACCGATACTGCCGATATCGGTAGACCCCTACCATTAGCACTTGGGGGGGGGGCCGGGGGGCTAACAACGATCCCCCATCTTATCTGTTTCAGACGCTCCTTCTATACAGAAGATTATTGCATCCTACGCTTATCTATGGTTTGTGTTTAGTCCTGCATTCTTATTAGAGTTTTAAATGTTGATAAAGTGTTGGCTTTCCTGGTTTCTTCAGGCAACCCATTCCACGCCCGAATTCCGGACGGGAAGAACGAAAATTTGTATGAGTTTGTTCTTGCATACGGAATAAGAAAGGTGTTTTTATCTTCTACGTACTGCTCATATGACTCTGGGATCCCCCAAATCCCCGAGTCATGTGAGCAGGACCTAGAGTCTGAGGTTGATTACTCACACATAAACTTGTATATTTTGGGGTAACGAGCAAAAAAGTTTGCCGACGGAGCTGCGGTTAAATCACATATGCTTTGATGTCAACATCAAACGACACAGTGTAACAATTTCATACGTTATCTTGTGAGTTCTCAAACTTAAGGATTATAATTAGATTTAATTTTCGTCTCTTGATAGCTTACGCCAACCAGCGTTTGATGGCCTACCGACCGACCGGCACATTGAGAAGCCCTGATTTTAAAAAATAAGAAAAGTTATTAAATAAATTGTAAGCCACCAATTATTTCAGTGGAATTTTTATTTAAAGTTACCCTTTTGATGTGTTGTCACATTTTTTCACCCCCCCTTCGTCACAAAAGTGTGAGCCCCCTCCCCCCCTAGGAGCGTGAAGTCATTTATGGACGGCCCCATAGCGGTGGTCGAGTGGCAGCGCACTGGACTGTCGTACAGATGGTCACGGGTTCGAATCCGTGTGAAGGCAAGGGTTTGTATTGTTCCCGGGGCCTAGGGCGTCCCTGAGTCACCCCGCTCCGAATGGCTACCTAACACTACAATTACATGTAGTTAGGTGGCTGGGTAATGCGTGGAACCCACAAAGCCGTGGCCTGTGAATGCTGCATCACTTGCCAACAGATCATCTGTCATGGTCTGTGGACGCAACTATCTTCTGCATAGAAGGAGCGGCTGTATTGATAATAAGATAAGACTACTAAATAAAAAGTTAATCGACATAATTTAAGAGTTAAAATTTTTTTTTCAGACAGGCTACACCAAAACTTACCATTAATATCATATACACTTATATATGAAATTCCAAGAGCAACCGACCAAACTATCATATTGGCTAGGTCTCGAAACGAAAATTCATCTTCCACAACTAGGATGCCCATATGAGCTGGGAGTTTTTTCAAATTTTTGGAGTCTGACTGTATCGAAATGGGAGATTTTTTTGAAAAACTAAGCGTTTGTGTAGGCAAAAATAAAACTAAATAACGGAGAAACTCTCCTAAAGATATCAAATAATGTATAAGACGAAGTAATATCGTCTTCATATCTATGCCGCTTAGTTTTTTAAAGTTTTATTTATTTTCTGATGAAACGTTTCATAGTCCAAAAACCTAAACAATCCCACTCGTGTCGAACCGGCAGTAGATCCTTATTTCCGGATATAAAGGTTCGGAGTAATGGCTCACTGATATAATAATTAGACAATAGAAATAGTTTATTTAAGTTATTATTTAAAAGGAAAGCTTTAAAATATGTTTAATACTTATTAGTTCATTTTAATTCATTATATATGAACAATCATCATACTAGTTAATATGTAATATTATATTGCTGACGTTGATTGAATACTGCAGTAACTAGGTGAGACAGATGGTGTAGTTTGATTGGCTCTGTTCTTTCATAAACCACGCCCATACAGCTGATTATACGACACCTTTCCCGTCCCTTCAAGTTCAACGTCAACAGTCTTTCAAAAAGAGAAGTGTATGGATGGCCGCCGTCAAAAGGGAGGTGGGGAGGGGGGGCTTTTGTTTTTTTAGACAAGGTGCGAAATTCTCCACAACTTGATGTTTTTAATGAGGTTGCGAAATTAACGGCCATCACCGACCTCTGCGGTGCTCTCTTTCTTCTCAATAATTCCACTTGTCATTCCTACGTCTTCGGTGGTCGATTCCATGATTCCATGTCCCATTTGAAGGCAGGGATTTGATCCCGGTGTAACAGGCCAGATTAAATCACTGACCAGAATATACCCTTTTGACAACATGAGGATATATAGTAAACATTGAATGAATGACTAATTAGAAATTCTATTGGTGTTTTATATTTTTCTGGTAAATGTATAATATAAAAACAGGGTATTAGTAGGCCTGACAGGACGTAACACAACAGCGAACGTTTCGACAAAGAGCCTTCCTCAACGGACAAATAGTACACAAATGAAACGAATAAAACGAAATAAAATAAAAAACACTTAGCTGCGGTGAAATCCAAGTAGTCCAGTAGAGATGTAGACATTTTAAGCGTAGATAAGCGTAGGACGCAAAAATCTTCTGTATAGAAGGAGCTTCTGTAAACAGATAAGATAAGATAAGATACACCAAAGAAAGCTTTAAGAAACTATAACAAATTCAAAAACAAGCTAGTAGATTCATTACTGGAGAATATTCAAAACTGACAATTAGAGTAACATCTTTAGTTAATGTTAAATCATCAAACCTTGAAACACTAGAGCAGGGGTTGGGAAACTTTTTTGTCTGAGAGAGCCATAAGCACCACATATTTTGAAAAGTAATTCTGTGAGAGCCATATTTTTTTTTAAAACTAGTGTTTTTTTCTCGCGTAACGCCCCGGAACTGCGTTCCGGCACCTTTTTTCCATTGTTATTTTTATCACTGTTAGGAATGATTTATCAGGTTGCGTTTAAAACTAAAAGTAAAGTAAGCGTGTGCATTTTGTGTTTCAACACTAAAAGTACAATAATTATTTCTCTGAATTCTTTTTAATAACATTGATTTGCTGTTGCTAATCAATAATGGTATTTCTTACTATTAATGCGACTTATGGTGCTGCATGGCTTTGCTGATGGCTTTGTAGTCTCGTTGATACGTGGTGAGTTTAAGCTTCATGCAGGCCATGAGACTTCATCCATTAAATGTGACCGCTGGTTGGTCTTCATGTTCTTTAGGTGTGAGAAATACTGTTCTCATGCATTTGTAGCGCCAAACATTGTCTTTCAAGCAATACTCACACGCTGCAGTGTGTGGTATGTGACATGGAGCGAGTTCTCAGTTTTGACAATCAGCAGGTCTGCGTGTTGAAGCTTTTTTCATTCCTGCCCACTTGTGTTGGCTGGCCAACTCTGCTTGCTGTCGTGCAAGTCTTTCTATATCTTCATGCAGTGACAAACTTATTTACCCACATGTCTGAGGCCTTCAGGGCAGCAGCTTGGAGCTCAAAATCTCTGAAGGAGACAACTGGGATGCCACTCAGGTCAGTGCTGTCCACTGCACACTCGTGTGGATGGGTGATGAACTTAAAAAGACGAGTGTGCTCGCGAAATTCTCTAAATCGCACTTTAAATGACTGCAGTTGATTGGACGTGAATCCTGCTTGCTGCTGAATATTAAGATTTTGAGCAGGGTAAATTGCTGTGCACGTATCTTTGAACTCTCCCAGTTTTTCAAAGTTTAGTAAACGACCTGTTTCAATGTAGGCGAAGAAGAGTTATAGCCTGTTTTCAAATGCAAACACTGCTTGTCCATCAACAAAAGCAGCAATAGAGTCTTCCCTTTTTAAATTAACATTATCAAAGTATTCATTAACTTTATTGAATTCCCCAATTCCTTGACATCGCAAATTAAGAGGAGCGCAAAACAATGTTCTCTTCAAATATTTGAAACGTTTGTACTAAACATATACCATAGGTTGCGCATTACTAATGACATTAGTGGACTCATTAAGCTGAATAGCAAGAATTTACTCGCTTTTATAGCATGCGTTTTCTGGGAGGAACCGGTTCAATACTGGGCTTATCTTCCAAGCGTACACGTACACATGACGGATTTGAATATATCTAGCGGATTTTATATGTCCCCAAATGAGTCTCAATTACCCTAGAGAATTCCATTCTTACCCTAATTGGGGTAATTTACCCTGTTCGCTGACCCCTGTTATAGTCACTTTTTGTGAGAGCATTACGGGTATCTGACAGTCTTTACCACAGCTTTTGCACCTAGCTCCTCTGTTTGTAGCCTCATACCTCGGCTACTATGACGCCCTCTTTGACAACTGTGCGCCACGTTATTATTCCTCTGTGCTTCAAATAGCTGAACATTTAGTACTAGAAAGCTGTATATATCATATGTTGTCACGGAGATATCATAATTATGGAAGCCTATTTGAATGCAATAATTAAAAAAACAACAACATTTCTTTTAATATTTTCCAAAATGTCATGCAAGGATATTTGGTATTATGGTGACTGCAAGGTCTGACGATTTTATGTCTCTTTATAATGGCATAGATCATACGTTCATTGTCCTTGTCAGGAATCTTCGCTTATGCTGAGATATTAGTTGCTTTCTTTACAACAACTTATGGAAACTCGAAACCAACGCGGTAATAACACAGAGGCAGTGATCTTGTATATTATTTAAATGCTAAGATATTCAAGAAATTTATGTATACTATAAACATTAATTTACGAGGAAGACACTTTGGCCGTTTGCACATTGAAAAAGAACTTCAGTACTATGTGGGGTAAATAATCATAGTGGTTAAGTAGAGACACTTTTTAATTTATTACTATAATAGAAAACATTGTGTTAACAGTACAATTTTTATTTATGGTCATTTTTGGTCGACCTCTTTTTCTCTTACACAGACAACAGGTTAACGATAAATCTAACTGTCACAGTGATGAACACAAAAATGGTAGTGGCCAATATTACTATAACTATAATATCACTTGTTTTGAAAATGATTTTTTGATTTTTGTTTACTCGTTGCGTCAACTGCGGTTTGCTCAAAGGAAGGCCAGATGAGTTTTTATTTTACACAAATAAGCGTCTGTCAAGAAAAGGGGAAAGTTGTGTGTGTGTGTGTGTGATCACTAAAAATAATAAATCTGGATGAAATGTTAGTTACCACGATTTCATTGAATGGATTTCTTAATTTCCAAAATTTTGCTTGTCTAGGTTGTGGGGTTTTTTAAAATTTAATTTTAAAAAAAATATTTAAAAATAATATTTTTAATGGCATAGCACCAGTGGCGTAGCGAGGGGGGCAAGGGAGGGGAAAATAGGTCCCCGAGAGCCACGTTAGGGGGCGCTAAAATGAGTATTAAAACTCATTATTTAATTTTATTTTGATGTAAACTATTGTATCCCAAATAGGCCTACGTTTGCAAGATTGAATTTTGGAGCTCCGAAAATATCTTCATTACAAACCAGTTGGAAAGCATTATTTTGGCGCCCCCATTGAGCGTTAATGGGCGCCATTCTACTCATAATTAAAAGACACATCCACAATGAAGAATTGCTGATGGCGTTTAAAAAAAAACTGAGTTGCTTGGTGTGAGACTAGGGGATCAGGAAGAGGCAAGGGTGATTCTATTAATAGAACAGACAGAGACGACACTAAAAGCAAACAAAATGACCAAGACAAGAAAAAGGAATGGCTTAAAGCAGTGGTTCTCAACCTGTGGTCTGCAGAACACTAGTGGTCCGCGAAGATGTGCCTGGTGGTCCGCGAGCAAAGCATAAAATTTACGCACTGTATGATTCATTGTGAAATACTAGCAAGTAAAAGAATTAACACAGACTTAAAATATATTTTTGATCTGGCCTAAATAGTTTTTAAATTTTATCGAGGCTCGTCCATTAAATTCTCGTCTCTTTGATTTCTTATGTTCGAATATGAATCTTGAACATTAACAGTTAGGCCTACTGATGTATACTGAAGTTCGCTGGTTATAAGACTGTTTGAATTACGTGATGACGTAAGAGAGTTTCTTGTAGAAAAAACTCAAAGCTTGTTGATCATTTAAACCATAGCTTATGGGTTGCTGTTCTGGCTTATTTGGCTGAAATTTTTGAAGAACTCAATAAACTTAATTCAACTCGGCAAGGAAAGCAGAAACATTTAATTACTCTCATTGAAAAATTGTCTGCTTTTACGAAAAATATTGATCTTTGGAAAAGAAGATTATTTCAAGGTACCTTTGACATGTTTGATCAATTGTACGAAACCACCGAGAAACCAGAAAATGCTAAAATAAATAAATAAACTGTTAATAAATTTGATTTATGGTCATATTCAATCAATGCAGAACCAATTTAAATTCTACTTTTGTGATTTTTAACGTTCAGTGGTTTTTCGTGGGTGTCCAGTCTCATTCTCGCACACATTCATCATCAGTCCCGTGACGTTGCAGTCGTTGGGGGGAGCGCATGGACACATCAACAGATAACGATCTCCACATATGCCTATTTTGAGCGGCGGGAAATAATTCAAGCAATTTCATCCTTGTCCATTCATTTATGTTATCCAGACAGCTTTTACGTTGTCGACCTCTTCGCCGGCCACTTTCTACAGTGCCTTGATGGATAATAATTTTTTGTCAGGGTATCATGTCGCAGTACTTGACGGAACCATGCCATTTTGCGTCTCTAAATATTGTTGTTATGATGGTTTCTTGATGATCCGCAATAGAGTTTATTCTGTCCCAGACACATTCATTGATCTTGTGTTCTAACTAGGAGATCTGGAGAATTTTCCTCATGCATTTTTTTTCCAAATGCCTGCAGCTTGCGTTCAGTGGCTGCCATTAGTGTCCACACATTCACTCGTACAAAACGAACAACATCGTAATTAAACAAATTCAATGAACTGACCAGCGATACCACTTTGAATTTGTTGCATCAGAAAGTGGGCTTAATGAAACTTTGAGTACTCCTAACTGTTTCAGCTAGCTTTTAAAATACCTTTACCCTTTGCAACTTTGTGAAAGTCGATTTTCTGCATTGCTTACAATAAAAACAAAACATCGTTCTAAATAATTTAATATGGCAGTCTTTTTAATACAAACAACTGTTTATGACTTAAAGTTTGTTTTTATAGTAAGCAAGTAGAATTAAATAAGAAGACTATGAAACTAATATAAATGACATTTGTTCGTTACAAAAGAAAGCCATTACAATATTGTTTTTGGAGCATTCAAATCGTATCATATTAGTTGTTGTTGTTCGTCCGTCGATTCGACGAAGACCACTCTAGTTATCCGAGGGTTCGGGAACAGAAGGGACGAGTGGGACATCTCCAGGAGGGTTGACAGCACGGGCCTTTCGGGCTTGCCTCTTCTTTTCTGCGAAGGTGATCCTGTTTGCCTCGCATGACTTGGCACCTTCGTGGATGGAAGAACGCCAGGTGGAACGGTCCTTTGCAGCAAGTTCCCACGTATCTGGGTTGATGGCAAACGCTTTCAGTGAGACTTTCAGTGTGTCTTTGTAGCGTTTCTTTTGCCCACCGTGGGACCGCTGGCCATGCTGGAGCTCGCCATAGAAGAGTCTCTTTGGCAGTCTCTCGTCTGGCATTCGGACCACGTGCCCTGCCCAACGAAGCTGGGACTGCATCAGGAGTGTGAATATGCTGGGGAGACCTGCCTTGGTCAGTACCACTGTGTCTGGTACTTTATCTTGCCACTTTATGCCGAGGATCTTCCTGAGGCTTGTTGAATGAAAGTGGTTAAGCTTCCTAGCATGGCGCTGATAAACGTCCATGTTTCACACGCATATAGCAGTGTGGGGAGCACCACCGCCCTGTACATTTTCAGCTTGGTCTGGATGGTAATGCCTCTTCTGTTCCAGACATTTGGGTACAACCTGCCAAAAGTGGAGCTGGCTCTGGCAATTCTGACGCTCACTTCGTCATCGATGGTGGCATTTTGCGACAGTGTGCTGCCTAGGTATGAGAACCGTTGCACTGTGTTGAGTCTCTGGCCGTTGACAGTGATGCTGGGCTCAACGTTGGCCTTCCAGGCGCAGGCTGATGGAGGACTTCAGTCTTCTTGGTGTTGATCGTCAGACCAAAGTTTGTGCAGGCGCTTGAGAACAGGTTAACGCTGCATTGCATGTCGGCTTCTGAGGAAGCATTGAGGGCACAGTCATCAGCAAACAGGAGGTCTCTGATGATGTCTGTCATAACCTTGGTTAATGCATGGAGCCTCCGAAGGTTGAACAGTTTGCCATCTGTGCGGTACCTCAGGTTAACACCAACACCCTCATCTCTGAAGGCCTCTGTCAGCATGGCGGAAAACATGAGGCTAAATAGTGTTGGTGCCAGGACGCAGCCCTGCTTGACCCCGTTTGTGAATGTGAAAGGATCAGAAAACTCTCCGCTGTCCTGGACTCTGGCCTGCATGCCCTCGTGGAATTGTCTCACCAAGACGATG
Organism: Ampullaceana balthica; assembly: GCA_944989445.1. Classification (NCBI taxonomy): domain Eukaryota; kingdom Metazoa; phylum Mollusca; class Gastropoda; family Lymnaeidae; genus Ampullaceana; species Ampullaceana balthica. The sequence goes on from CALYLW010000437.1 coordinate 190,435, forward strand.
AATTTCCTTGGGCAACCATACTTGGCCATTATCTTCCACAGACCCTCTCTGCCAACGGTGTCAAAAGCCTTGGTCAGGTCGACATAGGTGGAGAACAGATTGACGTTCTGCTCCTGACATTTCTCTTGCAGCTGCCTGGCAGCGAACACCATGTCGATGGTCCCTCGCTCTTTTCGGAAGCCTCACTGACTTTCAGGCAGGAGTCCTTGGTCAAGGTGGACCGTGAGGCGGTTGAGCAGGATTCTGGCAAGGATCTTTCCTGCGATAGATAGCAGGGATATGCCTCTGTGGTTGTCACAAGCCTGTCTACTTCCTTTTTGCTTATAAAGATGTATGATGGAGGCATCTTTGAAGTCCTGCGGGATCGTCTCTTGCTGCCACACCAAGAGAAATAGATGGCGGAGCCTTTCAGTCAGGGCTGTTCCTCCCTCCTTGTAGACCTCAGCTGGTATGGCGTCAGAACCAGTTGCTTTGCCACTGGAGAGAAGATAAATTGCTTTCTGGGTCTCGAGCAAGGTTGGGGGGTCAGCCAGTGCTTTGTTTGTGGGCTCTTGGGGAAGACGATTGATGGCTTCTTCGTTGATTGTCGAAGGGCGATTTAGGATGCTTTCGAAATGTTCGTCCCACCTCTTCAAGATCTTCTCTTTGTCTGTGATGAGAGTGTTACCGTCTGCGCTGAGGAGGGGGTTTGAACCTGAGGGCGTGGGGCCTTACACTTCTTTCAAAGCGTTGTAGAAGTTTTTATAGTCACGCTTGTCTGCATAGCCTTGGATCTCGTCGGCTTTGTTGCTGAGCCAATCGTCCTGCATCTGACGGAGCTTTTGCGGTACAGTCCTGCGTATGTTGTTGAGTGCATCTCTCCTTGCCGTGGACTTGGGGTTATTGAGGTAAGCTTAGTGAAGGTGGTGTTTCTCATCCAATAACTGCTTGATGTCTTCGGAGTTCTCATCGAACCAGTCCTTATGTTTCCTGGTCTGGTGTCCCCAGAGTCTCTGAAGCTGTGGTGTAAATCAGCTCTCTGAGTGACGCCCAGTCTGCCTCCACGTTCTGGTTGCCTGGAGAGGTAGATTTCAAGCGCTCTTCCAGAGCATCCACCAGGGACTGCTTGCAGCTGGCGGTCATTAGTTTGGCAACATTTAGCCGTTTGGGGGCTTCTTCCCTTGCGGGCGCCGTTTCGGCTGAATGCGGATGTTGAGCTTGGTGATGATGAGGCGGTGGTCTGTCCAGCATTCAGCCCCGCACATGGACTTGGTCACTCGTACATCCTGCCTGTCCCTCTTCCTCACGATGGCGTAGTCAATAAGATGCCAGTGCTTCGAGCGGGGGTGCATCCATGACGTCCGGTTACGGGTTGGGAGGCGGAAGATCGTGTTGGTGATCAGCAGTTCATGTTCAGCGCAGGTCTGGAGTAAAAGAAGACCGTTGCTGTTGCAGTGACCCACTCCATGATGACCAAGGACTCCTTCCCAGGCAACGTTGTCTTTGCCAACTCTTGCGTTGAAGTCGCCTAGCAAGATGAGTTTGTCCGCCTTTGGAACGTCGGCAATGACAGTGTGAAGTTCTTCATAAAACTTTGCATTCACTTCATCTGTATTGGTCATGGTTGGAGCGTAGGCACTGATGATGGTGAGGTGTCTCTTTCCAGCCAGTGGGAGTTTCATGGTCATGAGCCTGTCGTTCACTCCCTTGGGAAGTCCAGCCAGCTTTCCGACATGAGTTGTCTTAACTGCAAAACCAACGCCTGCTTCACGCCTCTCCTCGCTTGGCCTGCCACTCCAGTAAAATGTGTAGCCAGATCCTCTTTCACAGAGCTCTCCTTCTCCCGCGAGCCTGGTATCGCTCAGGGCTGCGACGTCGATGCCGTATCTAGCGAGTTCTTTTCCAATCAGGGCTGTTCTCCTCTGGGGTCTGTCCGCATCGTCCCTGTCCATGAGTGTGCGCACATTCCATGCGCCCAATATAAGAGGAACTATCCTCGTTTGCTTTTTTTGGTTTCGACCGCTGGTATAGGGTCCCCACCAGCCGCGGTATGCTGGCTAGGGTAAGCTGGAGGAGGCAATGTTTAGGGCACCTTTTCTAGCCCCTTCCTCATGCCATGTAGGTGAGCAGTGCATTCCTGAAGAGGGCTGCTCAGTCGCCCAGGGGGCTGCCGGACTCCACCGCTGCTCCGTGTCAGCGAAGAACGACCCAATGCCCTGGGCCGCCTGTGTGCAGGGTTGCGGCTACGGCTCCCAGTGTACCCACACCTGCCGCTTCGTCGCTTGCCTGTCGCCACAGGACTTGTCGGTGACTGATGGGATGGGATGGATGACAAAAGTGACTTGCGCGATGACTTGGATTTAGAAAGGTTGCGCAGTTCGTCGATCTCACTCTATCGCCCGAGACCATCTTGATCCAGCGGCAGGACAAAGTCGAGACGGCTGGGTGATGGAGACGGGTGCAGCGGTTGGCCATGATGTCCTGTGTGTCTTGTCATGCCCTTAGCGTTCCACAACGCTTTGCTGAGAATCGCCTTTTTGACCGTTGACCAACTAGTGGTTCCTCCGCTCTGTCCACCGAATCCAGTCTTTACGTGCATAGGTAGACATACCTAGATCACCGAGGGTTTGAGACCCTTCAGCTACCCTCACCAGGTTTAGCCAGCTAGTCGAAGCCGTTGCCCGGGGTGTGGCCACTGTGCACGCTACAGTTTCTAGGAGCCACTGGTGAGAGCTGAGTGACAAGTGGGGACCAAGGGTGGGCGAACTACCCTCAAGAGAGTACGACGTGTTCCCCCACCGGAGGTGCTACCCCGCCTTGAGCACCCCATACACCCCATCATATTAGTATAGTTTTACTAACTAACATGTATATTACTTTTAGGTAGCTATATACACAGTATAATTATATTTAATTTTCCAGCATGGCAGTAAAACAATTTTTCGTAGTGGTCCGTAGCTAAGACACATATATTTCAATTGGTTATTGAATCTCAAAAGGTTGAGAATCACTGGCTTACAGAATAGTTAATTCGCGTCCCTTTGCTGCATGCTGTGACTCTTTAAAAAAATCTTACTTCCCCAATCCTATTGTGGAGGGAGTAAGGTGGGGTAGAGGAAGGAAGGTCTCTCCTCTCACGGGCTTCCATCGGTATGTCAAAGCAAGTTGGATTCCTTTCATATGAAACAGCAGACACCGCCTTTCTTTCCTGTCTCTCTGTGATCAAACTTGTTGCTCAATATGATACACTGTTAGAAAAACACCTACAACATGCCCGAGATAATCCCCGTTCAGTATCTTATTTATCACCGGAAATCCAAAATGAATTTATCCACCTACTTACATCGACTGTAAGGAATCAGCTGTTGAGTGAAATCAGAAAAAAAAACAAGTACTACGGTATCTTACTTGACTCAACACTCGATATAGGACACCGGGAACAGTTTTCTCAAGTCATCAGATTTGTGGATGTGGATTTTCAAACTAAAAAAGTAACCATCAAAGAATCATTTTTAGGTTTTGTACAGATACCTTCCAAAGACGCAGCAAGCCTTGAACGAGTTATTGTAGAGAAACTGGAATCTAATAGCATACCACTATCCGACTGTCGATCACAATGTTATGACAATGCTGCTGTAATGACTGAACATATATCCGGCCTTCAACAGCGAATATGTGCCATAAATCACAGAGCATTGTGCACTAACTGTGACAACCACAGCTTAAATTTAGCAAGAGTACACTCAGCTAAACAGGATCCAGTTACTATCACGTTTTATTTGAACAGTTGAAAGTATAATATTTTTTTTTCTCTCGTTCAACAACTCGTTGGGAAGAATTAAAAAGAGTTGTGCTAATCACAATGAAGAGGGAGTCTGAAACACGTTGGAGTGCACGATCAGAAGCTGTTAAAGCAATTTATGAGGACTAGATGAACTAGTAGGGCTGGTGGAAAAATTATTAGAACATTCAAATATGACGCCTGACACTAGATATGATGCAGAAGCTTTGCTGGTAGGTATATTAAACTTTAAATTCCTAGTTTTGTTACATTTCTGGTACATCATACTTGGGAAAATTGATTCTGTCCAGAAACGGTTGTAGAATCCTACTGTGAATTTCAAGGAAGCAGCATCTGATCTTGAATCGCTTGAGTCAGAAATTGTCAACATTCGTGATAATTTGAGCCAGGTTGCGGTAGACAATGGAAAAGAAGATGTACAACTTTGGGATTCGAGGTTGACAGAAGGATTAGACGATATCGGAGGATGCCTGGAGAATTAACACGAGATGCAGGACTTTCTGCAGAAGAAGAAATTTCACGTGATATGAACAGCGTAATTGATAGACTCCAAAAAGAGATATCAATACGGTTTTTACCTCTAAAAAACCTAAACAACAAATTTTGATTTTTACTAGATGTCAAAACTGAGACAAAAGTCGATACACTTCGTTAAAATTGCTTAGATTTTGCTAATTTCTACGACACTGACGTCAATGGTCACGAATTGTGCACAGAAACTGTAGACTGAAAAATGCTAATCAGTAACCGGACTGAAGTGCTACAGGAAACTCCTTTGGATCTTCTTGGTTTTATTGTTTCTCATGAAGATGACGTATTTCCGAATCTGCACATTTTACTTCAAATTATTCTAACAATTACTGTTTCAACTGAAACTGTGAGCAGTCCTTCAGCAAACTGAAGCTTATTTTGTCTTATTTAGACTACGTGCTTCAATGGGACACGATCGTATGGGTGATCTTGCACTCCTTAGCATCGAAAGAGAAACACTTGAGAATATTAATTTTGACAACGTGATTGCTGAGTTTGCGCCATTTAAATCAAGGAGGATCAAATTTTTTGTAGACTATGTCTATTCAAGTCATGTATAATTAGTAGAGTTTTTTTTTCAAATAAATTTTTTTTAACCGTATAGAGAAATATTAGTCTGTATTCTATTTCATTTAAAACCAAATGCTTCGAAAATGAACCATATATAAACAGTAAAATAAAAAAAAATGGGGGGGGGAGGTGGGGCTCACTTAGCCCCCAGGTCTTTCGGCCCGACAAGGGGCGCAGATTTTGTGTCATGTCCCCGGGCGCACATGACCCTAGCTACGCCACTGCATAGCACATATTAAAAACTATAGCCAGTTAGCTTAAAATGTTAGACATATGCTTATCCTAGTTGACAATAATTAATCTTACTCAGGAAATAGTTTCAAAACATTTTTCAAGGTTGAATGGCATCAAACCGCTTGCATTTGACTTATAGCCTATTTGACAATCGGAATACCTTGTGCGTTGAATTATTATTTTTAGAATGTAATCTTCCCTCCTACTACTTATTTCTACCGAGGCGGTCAACAGAGATTAAGATCTATATAATTTAGTTTCATGATAATTTTTTAATGTATTTTTACTCCTAAGTGCTTAGCTGTGTTACATTGATAAAATAGGTTACATTTATTTGCTATTTAACCTTGACACCCTCAAAAATTTATTTGTGTCAAGAACGACATACTCTAGTTATACTCTTATTTTTGTGATTCATAAATGAGTATTTTTTAGGGCTGCGGAAATTAACAATTAATTTCTCGATTATTCGTTAAAATTTGTTTACGATTAAATTTTTTAAAACTATTAACCGACCCACCACTTTTAATGTACTGGATTTCAAAAAGTAACATATTTTGGCCTATAATTATCAACTAATTTCCGGACGATTACACGAACATTTTGGTTTTAAACTATTGACTGGCATGACTGTTTAAAATGTTGATAAAGGTTATGTGTCCATTGAGAGAAATCTTTTGCCCACCATGCAATGTTACCTCTAACTCTAAGTCAGGGGTTCCTAACCAATGGTGCATGCACCCCCAAGGGGTGCATCAGCAGGTTCCAGGGGGTGCATGAACCATTCAGAGAAAAAAAAAGAAAAAGAGGAAGAAGAAAAAAAAAGAAGAAAGGAAAAAAAAGAAAGAAAAACTGATAATCTGAAAATGTAAACCATAAGCAAGGCATGCGCGTTAAAGGGCGCCCATATACAACTTTTTTTTTAAATATACTCGTTCGCGCATCGTTCTGCGCATGTCGAAAATTGACGGAAAAACTTTACGCAAAATGAACGTTTCGCTCTACAAATTCCTCGGAATTTCGTGTTTTAAGTCACAGTTTTCTAAAAATAATTTAATTTTGTCATCAAATACGTCACATATATGTCTTCTGGTGACCCTCTCCCTGTTTTGAGAGGATGTTTTGTTATTATTTCTGGATGAGGATCTTCATCATGGATTCCTGTTTCGCTAAGGACTGCTCCATCAAATTAACAGTCTATGACGGTGATGCGTCCATTTCTGAACATTTATATAAACTTTGTGTGTGTGTAACTATGTTTAGGAAGATTTAGAGTGCAATGTGTTTTATGTAGTTCTTGAACATGTTTGTAAAGCGCTGTGAGCCCAGCTGTTAGCTGGGGTACTGCGCTATATAAATGAACAAATAATAATAATAGGCTAATAATAATGATATAAACTTTTGGATTTTTTCCCCTTCACTTTTATTGCTCGGTTCGCTGCAAAGGTCTTAAAAACGTTAATTGTTAGCCATTATTTGTCATTGAAACCTAAAATCTTGAGTTGAGCATCCAATTCCGGTGATTAAAAACATCACCTTCGTCAGTTAAAATTTGCCTGTGACTGTTACGACTTTCCTATTGTCATCACCCCCTCAAAATCGTTAATACATATTTAAGAGAGAGAGAGAGAGAGAGAGAGAGAGAGAGAGAGAGAGAGAGAGAGAGAGAGAGAGAGAGAGAGAGAGAGAGATGGAACAAAAAAGCCTCAGTGCTTCCTCTGTGGAAAAATCCTGTGCAATGACAACATGAAGCCCGTTTGACTCCGAGAGCACTTGGAGAAAGTCCAACCATCCAATTCCAAGGACAGTGTTGAGGTCTTCACGCAGAAGAGAGCTCGCTCCTTGACCTCAGGTACCTTGCCCAAGCTAGTCAGGGCATCCTTCACTGAAAACCAGTTTGACTGGACTTCAAGAATTTCTTCAATTTGCACAGGTGGTGCTCCCTCCATGCTCGGTAATAAGTCAAGATTTTCAGCACTGGTAAAGAAAGAAGTTCCAGATATTGTCACTACACACTGCATTCTTCATCGTCAGGCCTTGGCAGGCAAAACTCAACCTCCAAACTTGAAGTCAGTTCTTTCTACTGCAGTCCAAATTGTAAATTTTATCCCCTCACATGCCTTGAACCACCGCCTCTTCAAGTTGTTCTGTGAGGAGGTGGTCTCTGAGCATGAAGCTCTGCTCTACCACACTGAGGTGCGCTGGTTGTCCAGGAGACGGATACTTCCTCGGTTAGTAGAACTGACAGTGGAGCTTGCCATTTTCTTGCGAGAAAAAGAAAGAGAGTGACCTTGCTGACAAGTTTGACTGTCCAAATTTCATTCATTACTTGGCATACCTGGCTGACATCTTCACCATCTTGAATGAGTTGAACACATCTCTCCTGGACCTGCTGTGACTGTAATGGATGCTACTGAGACATTGCAAGCCTTCCTTAACAAAGTGCCAATATTCCAACGATGACTAGAAAAGTCCAACTTGGCCAACTTTCCACTCTTGGATGAAGCTGTAATATCTGGTGCAGAAGGAAGCATTGAAAGATCACTGCCTGACAAAATCAAAGGGGACATTTCAGAGCACCTTTCAACATTGTAAAAGTCCTTTGATGGGTATTTCTGTCAAGAAATTGCTAGGAAAGACCTTTGGATTCGCAATCCATTTCTCTGTGACTTGGACAACATTGATGACAGTGACTTTGCTAAAGATGACCTGATTGATTTGAGAACCATAGAAGTACTGAGGAGTGTCTTCATTTGCAATACCTTGATTGAATTTTGGTGCGCCCAGCTAGATTCCTACCCACAACTAGCCAAGAGGGCAATACTGACTCTCCTTCCATTTGCCACAACCTATCTCTGTAAAGCAGGATTCTCCACACCTTTGACGATTAAAACCAAGGAGAGGAATAAGTTGAATGCGGAGGATGACATGAGAGTTGCTTTGTCCAAAACAGTCTCCAGATGTAAATCGCTGATTGATCATAAGAAGCAGCAGATCTCTCACTAAATTCCCTGTTGCCTAAGGTCAAAAATGTTGTATTCCTAAAATAAACATAGTTTATCATGCATTTTCTCCAAATTTCACGAGGGAGTGCATGAACTTTTTTTGGGCATCTGAAGGGGTGCATGGACCCCAAAAGGTTAGAAACCACTGCTCTAAGTCTAAGCTTTGTTGGTCCGTGTGCAAAGGTTAAAAAAAATATTGTGCAAAGTTGCACAACGTGCATTTTATGTGCAATATTTTACAACATTTGCTGCGCGGTGATTCTAAACATTGCGTGGCGTGGGTCAAATATCTGCGCACTCGCGCTGCTTAAAGGGTACATTGCTACCATGGTTCTAACAATTCCCTTACATATCACCTGCAAACCAAACATCCACTACAGTATCAGAAACTTCAACTGAGACAATCTAAAGCTATGTGAACGATTGTTTAGCTCGGCTGGTTAAATTGTCAATAAGACCCGCTCATCACTTTAACCAAATAATGTCAATACACTTGTCTTTTTGCGTTATTGGTTAAAAGATGTCATATAAAGGAGATATTCCAGTGATATTTTGATTTTCGACAATTGCGTTTAATAAATGTTACTTATGACACCATAAATTAAAATTTTTGGCTTTAATTGAAATTAACGATTAATTAATCGTTAATTTTTCAAAAGTTAACGATTAAATTTAAATTAATTTCTAACAACCCTAGTATTTTTTATAAACATTTTATCGGAAAGGTTTGCCGTCTACGGCATATTAAATGTCTGAACGGGCTAAAGTCAGGGAGCCCCCATTATTTAAGGGCCCCCCAAACTTATAATTTTGTATAAGAAAGAAGAGCAATTGTTTGCCTGAAGCCCTGAAAATATCATAAATAAGTTAAATAAAAACTCATCTATTATCACGAGAAAATGTCGAAGAGTGTGAAATACCAGAAATCGTGTCGTTTGTAATAATATCTAAAAAATGTATGCAGGAAACATGGAAACCTAGCTAAGGAAAAAGTCGATTTCTTATTAGTTTGCAAACCTCGCGAATACGAAACTTTGAAATAATATAGCATAATTCAATAATCGAACATTTAACCAACTACCAGGATAACACTGTTTACGCGTTACGACGCTTCGACCTACAGACAGACTGCAGCAAGAAGTAAATATTCGAATTAAATATGTAATTAAATGCTGGCAAGTTCAGTAAAGCAATAAAGAGTAAACATTTAAGATCTCGTTAATTAAGACATTAAGGATTCTACGCATCAAGTGGCAGGACAAGATCACTAATGTCGAGGTACTCAGAAGAAGCCATATGCTGAGTATGCACTCAATTCTGAGTGAGAGGCGCCTGCGGTGATTAGGTCATGTCCGCAGGATGAGCTCTATCGCATTCCTAGAGCCTTGCTTTACAGTGAGCTTGCAACCGGTATGAGAAAAAGAGGTCGCCCCTGCTTGCGCTTCAACGACGACTGCAAGAAAGACATGTCATTGGCACAGATAGACCCTAAAACGTGGGAGACCATTGCCGAGGAGCGCACCTCCTGGCGGGCAAAAGTGCGTGAGGGCATTCATGTCGCGGAAGCATCCCTCATAGCTTTGAGTGAAGAGAGAAGGGCCAGGAGAAAGGACAGGGTGGGCAGAGGAGTAGGACTACACGCCATCGTCCCATGAGGACGGACGGTTGCCATACCAATTAAGTCATCGATTTGTCACAATCGCTAGGTAGGGAATTTTGAATATTTTAAAAATAAAAATTAGATTGTACACATAACAATTTGTCGTATAAAGCTTAAAAAGAGGGGAAAAAATAGAAATAGTTAATTGTCCAAATGGCTAGTTTTTAAATGTAGAAAACGTAGCCGAAAATAAAGAAAACATAATCGATTTAGTATGAGTTTGAAAAACCAGCGCGTGTAAAAACTTGGAAACTTAATTAACATGAAACCTTTTTATTTCACATGTATCGCTATCTTGTACCGTATTCTACTAGTCTTCTCGAAACTGTCACCTGTGTGACATGTTGCGCTCCGTTTTTAGCTAATACCATTCAGTCCTGTGGAGCGATTCATCAAGTTCATACCAATGTATTCCCATACTGGATCTGAAATTGCCCAAATTATTCTTATTTTTTTTGAAAGAAAATGACATTCAAATTCCAGATTTGCCGTTGACAGTCACACGACAATGCTGCAAATATGAGTGGGAAGTACAATGGAGTCCAGGCTATGGCGGATGAATGGGGCTGCTGATTGGGCTAATTCCAGTGGCCCCAAATGATGTAAGGGCACCAGACCTATTATATTGTATAATATAGGTGGCTGGACCAGGCACCAAGTGGAATTGCAACCAGGGGCCTCGTGCAATCTTGATCCGCCCCTGCTTGCCGTAATTTAATTTAATATTGAAAAGTATATAATTGTAATTTTAATGCATTGGCTACTGGATGGCAGTACGGATCTATACCTAAGTATTTACATAAAATCTTGATAACCCATATTTAATTACTGTATGACTTAAATTGACGGAAATTAATGTCCTCGCCTTTGAGACCTATTATTCAATTTTCTTACAAAGTTTGCACAATTTTTTACAACTGCTCGGAACAGCTAATATTACGTATCCGTTTAAGATAATTATTTTAAAAAAAATATAATTAATTTTTAAATTTATTTTTAAAGCAAACCAGATATGTACCTAGATTTTTTTTGCGAAATAGTCCAAACAGAAAACGTTTCTTTACATTGGTGAAAACATGCAAATAAGTTGTTGATAAGTATCTCTTTGTATAAGACGATTTAAGTTTGATCATTCGGTTTTAATATGATAAACTCTTCCCTGAGCTTACTCTTGAGCACGCATCTTACAGTTGGCTATAAGTAAACATATGAAAATTGTAATTCTATGATATGGGGGTAAAAGAAAATAAAGTATAGAGCTACGGAACAAAACAAGCAATTCCATAGGGTAATAAGGCTGTTATCGATTAATACCAAATATTTCGATAAAGTTTCAATTTTTTCCAAAGTAATTACATTTGGATAGCGAAGTCAATAGTGCACTCTCTCACATGGCTTGAGGTCGTGGGTTCTAGCCCACGTTAAGCCACACAATAAAATGAATCCAACGCTGACTTGGAGACGAGATGGGCACCGCCAGGTCTACAAAGTCCCGAGAAATTTCTAATGAAAACATTAGAACCCATTACGTCCACGCGGTCATGAGAAAACAAAATTATAATAATTCCATTATCATGCTTGCTGTACAGCACAAAGCTATTGTTTGCCACTTAGGCATTTTCCAGAAAGTGTTATAGGATATTCTAATTTTTTGAAAGTTTCATTCGTTCCTTTCAAAATGCAAGGACTATTGAGATAATAACCAACTAAAGGTGGCGTGAATTATATTTCTGGTTATGGTATCATTTAGCCAAGATTAATTGTCAAAAACGCATGCACTTATACTGATATCAATGACTTCAATTTCTTGGAAAGCAAAACATTTCTGTTGTTAAAAATCGGTCATTTTAATGTTTACGAGTCTTTTTAATTTACGCCATTGATTCGTCCCTAATGAATTTACAATTTATTCTTTGTTATATATTATATACATATATTTAAATCAATGTTCCCAATAAGATGCGTTAAAATAAAATAAAATACGTTAAAAACTAATCAAATTTATAAAAATAATAAAAGTTAATTTAATATTTAAAAGCATACATGTTTACAAAGAAATTAATACAAATGAAACAAACAATCTTAATAAAGAATATAGTAAATTATCCAACTAACGGAGCAATATTTCGCGTCGTGTTGACGAACTGAGTGTGATACAACCATATCTTTAGCATCTACTAGTCTGCTTTCAGACAAACATAAAATGAGCATTTGAAAACTTTCCATCCTCGCTTTAAATTAATATTTTGCTAAGGTTTGGCATATTTTAAAATAAAAAAAGAAATATCGTGAGAGTAAAGATAAAAGTAAAAGATGTGTGCTTTTTGGTGTGTGAGTGTCTTACTAATTTCGGATCAGTAAGAGTTTATCACCTAAAAGTGTAAGATACTTATGACTTTGTTTGCAAATTCTGAATGCTTTCGTTCAAACGTTTTCTAAATTTAACTTTCAGCTCAACATTAGTTTTCACGTTATGGATTAAATCCCTTTTCCTTTTAGGTTTCATATTTAGAGTAAAATAGTTAAGTTTTAGGTTACGTTTAGTTTTCAGGTTAGGTAGGGCTATGTTTAGGGTTAGGTTTAGGTCAGGAAAAAAAGATGGTGGCCAATTATGAAAACTAGAGTGAAGCGAACATTTACCCCAAAATCAATAGTACGGGCTACTGAGACTATTTTCTTTTCTTTCTTAAAAACAAAACAAAACTGAACATCACAGCAAAAAATATGCGCTTACTTGTAACTGTGAGCTACTCTTTAATGTAATCAATCTCCAGGCTTTTAGCGTAGAGCATAAATAATGACGTCATTTACCATTTAATGAGATTGAGCAACTATTACTTTGTTAACAATGGGCAACCTCTTTTTACTTTATGATATTCATAACTTTAACTCTAAGGAAAATAATGTATGTATATCTTTTGCTTTCACTGAACCTTCTTTCCGTAAAGTATCGCATTCATGTACGTATCAATATTTTCCTTCTGGGAGCAGTTGTTCTCAGGATCTAAATCACCAAGCCCCAATTTTATTTATTGAGATGACGTCATTTCTGAGATATAAAAATGTGAGAAAAGAACAGTAACACATTAGTTTTTCAACAAAGGAGAGGAAGGAAACAAGATTTTGAAAGAAAAATGAAATTCATTCTAATTCTTTATTTTTTATTTTGCTGGGGATACGGTAAGCAACCGATGAGCGGTTTTCTCTAATGTTAATGTTCTTTAGCTCGATTGTATCAGACTAAATGAGCAAGTTATGTGCATTTTTTCCACACCTATCATCGATTTGCAGACTGTCTGGAATATTGTGAGTTAAAATCAATACCTTGCCTTATTAACTTACTACTAGAGATACGAATGTGGAAAACTATACCCATCTCTGATGACAACATATGTTAATGTAAATTTTAGAGAGAGATTGGTAAAAGCAAAGAGAGCGTGGCACCTTATTTATGTTGTTTTTTTGGCCACGCGTTGACAACAAAGATTGCGTCAAAAGATGTAGTGCAAAACAATGGTTCTAGGAAAAAAAAGGGTACTGTCAGTGGAGAAACTGTGTAAATTACACAGTGTAATAATAATTATTAATTATAAATTCATTTATATATTGACGAAAATAACAATAAATAACCAGAAAAATATGTTTAAAAATAATTAAAAATTTTACAAACGAATATTGGGACGCATTTGGATAACGTAATAATCAACAGAAAGAAAGCCCCCCCCCCAATTTTTTTATTAAAAATTAAAGCGATCAGCTATCAAGCCATGGCAGCACTCATGTCACACACCAATCAATCACATATCTTGCCCCTGACATTCAAGACAAACCCAAAATCGGGTGGTCAATGTGGCATCCATGGCCGCCTTAGCTGTTGCGGGGCCTTATGCGGCTTAGTATGCGAAACGGATTGGGCGTGGCCCAGTTTGGATAGGGATAAGGAATTAGTATGGATAATAAGTGAAAATTAAGATAGGCGGGGCCAATGAAAGCGTGGGGCCCACTGCGGCCACATAGGTTGCAGTGGCCTAGGACCGGCCCTGGCGGAAACTTTCACCAAAATTCATAGCTAAAATTTAATCGAATCAAACTTATCGCGACAGTGCACTTTGGAGTTGAACTGTCCGATTGTGACGAAATATGACCTAATTTCATTAACCATGGCCCGTCAAGAAAAATAGTGCAAACTTTCTATTTTTATCTAAAAAATAGTAGGGCTTAGGAAATTAACGATTTATTTCTCGATTAATCGTTAAAAATTTTAAAGATTAAATTTTTTTAACGATTAATCGACCCACCACTTATAAATGTACTGCAAGTCAAAAAGTAAAATATTTCGGCCGATAAATATAAACTAATTTCCGGACGATTAGACGAGCATTTGGTTTTAAACTATTGACTGACGTGACTATTCAAAATGTTGATAAAGGTTATTGTGTCCATTGAAAGAAATCGTTTGCCTACCATGCAATGTTCCCTCTAAGTCTTAGCTTCGTTGGTCAGTGTCAGTCCGTGTGAAAAGTTTGAAAAAAAAACTCGTGTGCAAAGTTGCACAACGTTCATTTTTCTGCAATATTTTACAAAATTTCCTGGGCGGTGATTCTAAACTCCTGCGTGGCGTCGGTCAAATATCTGTGCAGCCGCGCTGCATAAAGGGATCATTGCTACCATGATTCTAACACTTCGCTTACATATCAACTGCATACCAAACATCCACTAAAGTATCGGAAACTTCAGCTGAGACAATCTAAAGCTATGCGAATGATTGTTCAGCTCGGATGATTATATTGTCAACACGACCCGCTGATCACCCGGACCTAATAATGTCAATACATTTGTCTGTTTGCGTTGTTGGTTAAAAGATGTCATATAAAAAAGACATTCCAGTGTTATTTCGATTTTCGACAAGTATTTTAATAAATGTTACTTATGTGGCAGTGTGCCCCGTATATTAGTCATAATAACTATTAATTACGACTTGACTTACATGTAGATTGGGTGGAGTGTGTAGGGAATTTAGGTTGGATTGCATTGACCGCCAGGAGCTGAGATCAAAGACTGAACGCCACGAGAGCGGCAGGTCTTTGATGTGGGGAATTGGCTCGGCCGGGGTAGCTGGCGCGGTACGTCAAAGACGGCAAACTGACCAGGGCTGACCATACACGGTTACGTCAACCCACCCCCCCTCCTGGGCCGGCCTGTAGATTCAAGGTCGTAGCTGAGCGAGGAGACCAGAGGTGTGAAATGCCCTCAGGGTAGATAAGGGGTAGCGGGTCTGACCAGACATGGTTACGTCAACCCCCCTCCCCCTCCCCCCATCCTTAGTTTAAACTAGGGAGGGCGGGACTTGATGAGTGTTAGGACTGAACACAAATGGACTGTGAGGAAGTCGCTGGACATAGGTTTGATCCCTTATGACTGGCAGGTAGACAGGCTACCGGGCACCGGATGAATTTTAGGGGCGGAGTCTAAAGGGTATTAAACGGGACGCACTCTAGACAGAGAGTGTCTTCGGGGATGTAAGAGAGAGTGGAGTAGAGAGATAGGAGTAGGGCTGTAGTAGAATGTAGAAACTGTACACTGTATTTCCTGTATCCAATTTACGTATTCATATGCTACTGTGTGAACCTTTGAAGAGAACCTAATAAACACTATACCAACTATAGTCCTCAGCTTACCTGAATTTCATTTTACTTGTGTGTGTTACGTGTGAAGTAGTGAACAAACTACCTACCGGCTATATATATATATACATAGTCAAGACCACACGGCTACACTTATGATACCAAAAATTTCATTTTTTGGCTTTAATCGAAATTAACGATTAATTAATTGTTAATTTTTCAAAAGTTAACGATTAAATTAAAATTAATCGTTACAGCCCTAAAAAATAGACAACTAAACCTAACCCTAAACTTAACCCTAAATCTAAACCTATCTCTAAAACTAACCCTAAACCAATCCCAAACCTAAACCTAAAACTATACCCAAACCTAACACTAAGCCTACACCTTGTTCCTAAACCTAACCCTAAACATAACCCTAGAACTATCCATAAACATAACTCTTATTATATTCCTAAACCTGAACATATCCCTTAACCTAACCCCAAACCTAAACCTCAACTTGACCCTAAACCTACACATATCTCTAAACCTAGCCTTCAGCCTAACCATAAAATTAATCCTAAGCCTATCCTTAAATCTAACCTAACCCCAAACCTACCTACACCTATTCCTAATCCTAACCCTAAACCTAATCCTAAACTTATCTATAAACCAAACCACAACCTAAACCTTACTCTAAACCTAAAACTATCCTTAAATCTATACCTATCTCTAAACCCAAAACTTGACATATCCCTAAATTTATCCCTAAACCCTCCCAAAATCTAACACTAAACATATCCCTAAACCCATCCCTTAACACTAACACCGACCACTCAACCTATCGCCAAACCTTGAACCACCACATACAAAATCCATACAATAATGACACCATTTTCCAAAACCATCATCAATAAAATGTATCGAGAAAATAATCATTACAGTTATTTCCTCTATATATATTATAATCGTATGAATACAATATCCCATTTCAGTAAGTACGCCTCGCTCTATTATAACTTATTAGCTTATTAAAGCAATGTGAACAGATTAGCGAACCTGCTAACTTTGAACCCTGGAAAAAAATATTTGCGTATTTATATGGCTTATTTTAATTTTAATGTCTTTTGTTTTGTGCCATAAACAAAAATAATAAAAACAATCGCTTATCTAGTGGAATTAAAACTTAGCACATATAAATAAAAAAAAATTGGGAGTGTGGGGGGGGGCAAATGCCTCATTGTTAATTAGCTAATAGTTAAAACGTGGAAAAAAATTAATAAAAGAAAAGAAAGCCAAGATAAGTACTCAATAAGTGCTCAACATTGCCAAAGTTTTTTGCAAATGGAAGGAATCAGAATTTGGATAAAAATGAATAGACTACTAATAAAGACCGACAATTAGTTGTTGTAAAAGAGAAAACAAAGTGGGAAGAAGTTCTTGTTAGAATATTTGAAATTATTAAATCCTAGCGAAATTAAATATGACTTTTTGAGGTCAATGATAGGGCAATACTGTTGCAAATAAAGGCACTATTCTGGAACTAATGCATTAGCTCGCAACGTACGTTCGAGCCCTCCGGGAACATAGTGGGAAAAGAGGTAAAATTAAACAACCCCGTAAAAACAAAGTTTTTGACTATAAATCCCTTATATATGAGACATAACTAAAGGTATTGATTATGTTCAAAAGTGACAAACATTTACAGACTGAAACCGAAATTATCTCCCTTGGCTTTAAAACTAGGTCAAAACTCTAGCAGACGACGACTAAACATTCTAAATAGTGATTTATTTAGATAAACTAAAAATGCATTAATTTAATTACGGTACGTTCGATCGATCTGAAATTTTGATACGATGCATTGTTAGGTGAGACAGGTCCGTGTGCCAAATTTCAGCTCGATGGCTTTACTGGAAGTGGGTCATTTTTTACTTTTGTTTTTCCGCTGGCGGACGGGCGTCGCGGGCGGACGGGACGAACGAGTGACGACGAATGAGACGGCGGTGAAGTTAATATAAGGGATTTAAAAAACTTGTCATCTGAATTTCAAACTAGGCTCATAGCAATTTTAGGAAATACAGTTCACGAAAAATCATCTTTCTTCAATAACAAGATACCAAATAGTGTTCCATTGTATTTGATAGCTCTTCATCATATATTTGACATATCAAACAAGTCCAGTTGTGTGATATGTAAAGATTGAAAATAAAAAGTAGACGCTGTAGAATCTTTTAAATATTTAATTCAAGCAAAAGTGAATCTGCTAACGACATTTCTGAAATGATTTTGAATAAATGATGATCTTAAAATAATGGACTGCACAGGCCCAACGTGTGTTAATACTTCTTAAGGGCTGGAAAGTATACAAGAGTTCAACAAAGGCGCAAAAACATAAAATCTCATGTCTAACTCGTTTCAAACAGTTAAACCTAATTTGTTAACATGATACTCCAACTGAAACGAATTCTCCAACTATTTCAGTACACTTGAGCGTTGATACGCATTCTTTTCCAAGTCCATACACTGTCGGAAATACCTAATGGCTTCTACAAGCAAGGCATTCAGACTTCAGGATACAAAATAATGAATATATACCATGGAGCCATTTTGAGATTGCTTTGTAAGCTATAGAACTGAAAGATGCAGACAAAAAGCTCAACATACGAACAGTCGCAGGAACTTTGCTAGTCACAATGAAATTTTTTATTTTCAAAGTAATGTTTTTAAAAATGCCGGAAATTCTTTACAAACATATATTGCTCAAAAAAAAATCTTATCAGGGGCTACTCACAGAGAAACTAATTGAATGGAATACTTAATTGATGCTTTACCATTTGATAATATTGCATCTCATCATTTTAATCGGACCTTCCATCCAATCAATGAAAAGAGAGCGAATTTTGGGTGATCGAAGCAAATGTGTATGTATCCATGCTATGTAGAATAACAGTTAAGAAGAAATTTGGTTTCTTCATAAGATGAGATTAGTGTATAAATTCGCGTGAGGCTTTGGCAGAATTAAGAAAACAGACATAATTTTCGTACACCAGCTAATCTACTGGACTTTGAAATTTTGCCTTCAAATTATAGTATTAAAAATATGCCACATGACATAGTCATGCAAGGAATATGTTAACCCCATCAATAGAAAAAAATATTAATGAATTCAAGACTAGGTATTATTTAAGTTTATAAAGACATTTAGGCTAGAAGTTACCCTGTCTAAAATAATATAATTAATTCGAACATTGCCTACAACTGTCTTAAGTAAATCAAGGTGTTAAAAAGGCTTTTCTACGATTATTTCAATGAAAAATTAATGACGATCAATTTACGAATACACCAAAATTGTCTAATCTATTGCTATTTTGGCTTTTGAGCATGCCATGGCTGAAAACATTGATAAATGAATGATTAAGCCATGAGGAAAAACATAAAACTTTAATTGCATTAAAGAAATGAAGCCTTTCTTTTTAAATATAATATATATAGTGTTCTTATAATAACTTTCTAATTAATTTTTTGTATAGCGTTAACATATTTTTTCGGGGGTGGGGAGGCGGCAAATTTGGTTTATGCCCCGGGCGGCACATACACACGCTACGTTACTAGGTATACCCAACCTCAACTTTATCTATTTTTAAATCCTTTATATTAACTCGTGGTGTCTGTTTCAACCCTTGATTGCTTGCTTGATTGTTGGTCGCCAAAACTTTGGATCGATTTTTTAACCCACTTCCTCGTAAGCTAGCGAGGCGAAAGTTAGCAAGCAGCTTTGTGGCGATGATAAAAACTATGTATCAAAATTTCAGATCGATCGCATGTACTGTAAATAAGTTATTGAATTTTTAGATTATTTTATTTATTCCTATGTATCATTTTTTTTTATAGATAAGAGTGTCGCGATGCGTATTATATTGAACGACCTTTCTGTCGCGCAATAAGGTGCGTATTTTATTGACAACACTTTTTATAAACATATTCGTGATCGGTGCGCATTATGTTAAACATGTTTTACGACACAACTGCAATTGTGTATGGTCTTGCGCTGCTTATTATAATGAACATTCTTTTAGTTACGTCTAGTACATAAAGGATTTATAGTGAAAAAGGTGGATTTTTACGTTTTTTTTTAAAATTACGAAATCTATGTAAATTTTTACGTGCGATCTAAACAATTGCCAATTACAGCTTAAATATGATAATAAAATTGGCACGCTTTTTAATTATTTTTATTTATTCATTGAAGTACTAGTGCGTCAGTGTGAGAGAGCGTACAATGTTAGAGAATAATAACTTAAATTAATAATTATACTATTAATACTGTAGTTTAATTGTAAAAACTATAACAAATCATTTTTTAAAAAATGAGGGGTGTACCGGATTCAATTTTTTGAAACCGAACGCATCTGCTGGATCTGCTGGATTTATGAAGTGCGATCCGGCCGGATGCCGGAGCCGGATTTACAAATAAAAAAAAATAACATACTACATCACTTGACTTATGTGAGTAGAGTCACTCGACTGTTCATTACTGATGTTCATTACTATAGACATGACTATGATGACATATACTCATATTGATTCATTGAAAAGTAGGCTAAAATAATTACTTAGAATAAGTAATATTAAGTTCCATAAGCTCAAGATGAAACACAATACATAAGGACATACTGCTAATTTAGTAATTTTATTTATTAGTTTTCAATTTCAGTTTTTACTTTGCACATTGTTTCCAGTTGACAAATTGGCAGCTCAGTTTACAACTCTCAACAACAGCGACAGTTTATAGTTATTGCGCGAATTGTTCACTGAATGGTAGCAACTGCCGCATCCACACGCTATAGTATCACGCACTTAACCTGCATTAATACATGCTACGCATGCGCGATCAATGTTACTTCTAAGGTTCATTGGTCCGTGGGCAAAGTAAAAAATCTAGTGTGCAAAGTTGCACAGAAACAATTTTTTGTGCTATATAATACAAAATTTACTGGCCGGAAATTCTAAACTGCTGCGCGCGTCGGTCAGATATCTGTGCGGCCGCGGAGCCGTGCAGCTTAAAGGGAACATTGTGCAGCGCGATGTGCCATTTTGCCTAAAACGGGCCGTCCATAAATGACGTCACGCAACTAGGGGGGGAGGAGGGTCACACATTTGTGATGATGTGTGACGAGGGTGTGAGAGACGTGTTGTTGTGTTTACATTGGATGAGAATGCAATTACTCGACCTAGTATGAAACACGTGGTTTGGGAGGTGAACTGTAAGCGTGCTGGACAAGGACTGAGAGAATAGCTGGCTATAAATGTACGGTTCAAGAGGCAACCGAGGTTGATCGTAGTTAATTGCATACGAGCTGTTTAGGTAGTTGATTGTACAGTTGATCACAGTGAATTGTATAAAGTGATTAAAGACAGTTGTTAACCAGACCACAGTGTGTTAATTTCGTGTCTCTTGACCAGCCATAAGTCCTATTAAATGGTGTCAGAAGCGTTGGACCTCAAGAATATTTGAAGTACTGACGCCATATCTATTACATGGTGTCAGATGGACCGACTCCACCCGCAACATCCACTGGAGCTACATGGAAACATTGCTGGAATAGATTTAAGCAGTCTTTCCAGATATACAAGATAGCCAGTGGGCTCGACACAAAAAGCAAAGAAGTGCAGAGCATGACACTGCTGCATGTTATAGGGCCAGAAGAGGTAGAAGTGTACAATACATTCCAATGGACTGGACAGGAATGTGACGATTGTGACACAGATTTTCATTCAGTGAAATGCTTATTACGAAAATTCGAGAATTATTGTTTGCCAAGAAAGAATGTGACAGTCGAGAGACACGTGTTTTTCTCCAGAAAGCAAGGTGAGGGGGAAAGTTTTGATAATTTTATCACAGACCTTAAACTTAAAGCAAAGACTTGTGAATTTGAAAATTTAACAGAGTCTTTAATAAAGGACAGAATTGTGGCTGTAGTAAATAATGAATATCTCAGGGCTAGACTACTGAGAGAATTAGACCTGAATTTAAACAAGGCTGAAATTATATGCAAAGCGGCGGAAACGTCAGAATGGCAACTTAAAGCTTTAAATGAAGAAGAGAATGTTCAAGCTGTAAACTCAAAGGCACATGAGAGATCAAGCAGGCCAATGCAAGTATTGTGGAAAAAACCATGAACCTAGAAAATATCCTGCTTATGGCAAATTATGCAGCAACTGGGGAAAATTGAATCACTTTTCTGCTGTATGCAAGTCAAAACGGGTAAAAGTTGTCAACCGTCAACTGAAAGATCACGTGGACTATAGTCAAACATTCTGCTTAGGAAGTGTGTCCACGCAACACGCAACAAGTGATGAATGGAGGACAATCGTTACGCTTGAACAGAGGCCAGTGATGTTAACACTGGACACAGGCGCACAAGTGAACATTCTGCCACACAGATTGTTTAGTCAACTAAGAATAGGAAGAATGCAGAAATCAACAGCAAGGCTCACTACATACAGTGAGGAAACACTGCCTGTTGTAGGCAAAACATCGATCAAATGCTCTGTGAAAGACAAGACAGAGGTGCTGGAGTTTCAAATAGTCAAGACGCACTCAAAGACTATTCTTGGTCTGTAAGCTTGTCAAAAGCTGAATCTTATTAAAATCGTGGGCGTAATAAGCAAGAAGCATCAGTGGTCTCAACAGCAGAAGAAATATTACGTCAAATCAGGCATAATCAACAGAGGTACACACTCTCAGCGTGTAAGCAACGCAACAATGCAGAAAGAACATAAAGGCTCGTGGCAGCCAGCGGACGTCGTGTCGGCAGCAACGACGTCAAGGTCATGCATCGTTAAGACTTGCGATGGTGTGACACACCCACGAAACAACATGTTGAGACAGATATTTCGTGGAAAGAGAGGTGTTACGGGTGATTGTGAGTTCGACACACCAGAGAAAAAGCAAGAAGTACACGCTCCCAGCGTCGGTACGAATGGGTCATCCCCAAGCATCGTAACTCAGAGAGGGAAAGGGTCCACCCAGTCAGCAACAGGTCAGAAAACGTCAGTCATAGTTGATGACGGAGAGGGAACAAACAATCCTGGTAAAGGATTGGGTAATTCTTTTAAAAAGAACTTTTCAGGAGTTCCTTGACAACGATCATGTTTGTAAACGACCAAAACATGATACTTAAGCGAAGTCAGCAGCAACAACAACAAGATACGGGACACAGGTGAAGCCACCAAAGAGATACCCAGATAAAGAGACATAAAGGTGTGCTGTGCTTTGAAAGACATTTGGAGATTCAGTGTTAGAGTTCATGTACTGAATTGTTCGATGTTTTTAAATGTAGTATTCTCTTATTGATAATCTGGGTCATTCGTTTGTTTTTGTTAGAAGGGAGATGTGAGAGACGTGTTGTTGTGTTTACATTGGATGAGAATGCAATGACTTAACCTAGTATGAAACACGTGGTTTGGGAGGTGAACTGTAAGCGTGCTGGACAAGGACTGAGAGAATAGCTGGCTATAAATGTACGGTTCAAAAGGCAACCGAGGTTGATGGTAGTTAATTGCATACGAGCTGTTTAGGTAGTTGATTGTACAGTTGATCACATTGAATTGTATATAGTGATTAAAGACAGTTGTTAACCATCTTAACCAGTGTGTTAAAGACTTGTCACTTGACCAGCCACAAGTTCTATTACAGAGGGGGAGGGGGTTGTAGTGGTTTTCAACAACTGTGACGTCACATCAAAGCACGCAACTTTACATAAAAGTTCAAATTAAGTCTTTGATTGCTAACAATTTATCTAATGATGTTTTAAATGGCTTCTAGCATGTTACGATATTTGGGTGCAGCCTTACACTAAATAAAATTATAACAACTTAAAAGACAATAACTTCTTTTGAAAAATCCTTTTATTTGGGGTTGGGGGGGGGCGAAACGCTATGAAGTCATATTCAAGAGGGAGGCTAACTTTTTGTGACGACGTGTGCCGGGGAGGGGGGATTCCCGAAATCGCCTGACGTCTTTGGACGAACCCAATCAAGTTCTAGCACGCAGGTCGTATGCCTAACAAAGGTCGTACACCAAAAAAAAATGTTTCGCGTCCAAACAGGACGTATACCGAGTTGGACTTATACCAAAGCAGACGCATAAAGTACCACAAACTCATGAAATAATGCACCATGAAAATTCAAAATGAGTGGGTTAAAAAATAAATAAATTCTTATTTACATCTGCCAGAGATACTATACTGGAAGAGCTACTGTGCTATTGCCGAATCCGGCCCAAATCCCACAAAATTGGACAGGAGCCGAAGCCGAACCCGAAGCCGGATTTTTAGAAATGGCCGGATTCTCGATTTACCGGAGCCGGAGCCTAAATCCGATCCATCCCTTAAAAAAACGTCTCCTTCAAATGATAATATTGCTCTCCCTTGAAATGTCGCAACAAGGTTGCACTATTGAAAGACACGTTATTGCATAAATAATTATGAACAAAATTTATGGAAAAAAATAAAAATTAGATATATAAAATGATATTTCAAATGAGACATGTCCTGTCCATACAAATAATAAACCTAAAATAATGTTATATTAAAACCGATTTGCAAATTTAAACAGTTTGTGAAAAGAAAAATTATCTCTAAAAAATAATTTGTAACTTATATTTATATCAAAACATTCCTACTTTAGATATTAAAATTTTGACATATACAAGGACTATTTGCAAGGAGCGGAACTTGTAGTGACAAGTTAGATATTGATGCGTGCTTTTTCTCTTCTCTCCTCAGTTCAATGCGTGCTTCCCATTATGGAAAAGTCAGAAGTGTTGGTACGGGAGCCCTTTACCATGGTCTGCGACCACCTTCGCTTCGATTGTATGCCAGCAGAAGTTGATACGATCTGGAATATAAAACTATATAAGCATGTGCCTACCAATAATCCACCAAATACAATTATTGGCGTAATTAATAACGGTGGATATATGCAAACTTATTCAAAAGCGGTAAGAATTATTTTTATTAAATCACGCGTTTACTTTAAGTTATAACTAGGGCTGGTACTGATTTAAAAAAATTGTTCGATTTATCTTAATTTTTTAATCGATAAATCGATTAATTTCGATTAATTATACTTTTAAATCCCTTATATTAACTTCACCGCCGTCTCTGTCTCTCTGTCTTGGACGGGCGGAAAAACAAAAGTAAAAAATGACCCACTTGCCGTAAAGCAATCGAGCTGAAATTTGGCACACGGACCCGTGTCACCTAACAATGCATCGTATCAAAATTGCAGATCGATCGAACGTACCGTAATTAAATTAATGCATTTTTAGTTTATCTATATACTAAAAAATGTAATTCCATTTCACGGTTGTTGTTTTTTTCACGTGACAGCTCAGTTCGCGCGTTGACGCCACATGGTCGATGTACTAAATATGTGACATACGAGATGGTGTCAAAGACCCTGAGTTACTAAAACTCTTATAAGGCCCCTCGGGGAATTCCCCGGCAGCCCTCCCACCTCCACCAAGGTGGGGCGGCCGACGGGGTCACCCCCGAGACGGTCCTCTAGGAGAGGGGGCCGCCTGGGCAGAGGGGCGCCGCACTAGTCGGTTTAATCTGCCTCTCAAGGGATTTTTCCTACTTCGACCTGCCATAGCTACGGGACCACCACAGCGTAGAATACAGGTCTAATTTACTGATGACTGCCGCAAGTGTGGGAAACATCATTGTCGGCTACCTGAAGGGTGCGGGCAACCGCATATTCCAATCACTTAATGTTTGGGTAAGGGCATCCCCCAGGTGAAGCCTCCTCAGAGCTGGCGTCCGTGCGAAGTTCATCGCGGCACTTTTTTCTAGTATTGTACTGACCCTCCTGGCCCTAAACAGTGCCGTTAACTGTTTTAGCTAGATAGGGGACGAAAAGGTCGCTTCGGATGACCCGACCCTCAACGGGCACAATGGTTTTTATCATCGACAGGAGCACATTCCACCTCTGTGCCCTCATCTACGATCCGTGCAGCGACTGTAATCATCTTATGCCTAGCTCCCTAACAGGGCCATTCGACGTTCCTAGTCAGGACTGTTAGTTTCGGGCCTCGCAAGCCCTACTTATTCGGAGAACCTCGTAAAGGTCAGCCCCTTTCTCCTGATCGACATTTCCAGTTGTCAGGTTTGTTAGTTTCAGGTGCAGTTTGCTCTACACCTTACTCGTCTCCCGGGCCACGTAGAGGCCAAACCTTTCCGGTGGACCATCCATAGGTCCGGCTCCATTGGAGCGAGCATGGTCGATGTACCGGGGTGCTTTTGTTTACATTTAACGTGTCACGCTGAGCTCGGTCCAGCGATCGGTGACCAGACCTTTCCCCTCCCCCCCCGGCCGGGTCATAAAGAAAAGGGGATTTAACACAGATTCAGTCTGTAAATGTTTGTCGCGTTTGAACATAATCAATACTTTTAGGTATGTCTCATATATAAGGAATTTATAGACCAAAACTTTGTTTTTACGGGTTTGTTTTATTAAATCCCTCATATTAACTTCACCGCCGTCTCTGTCTTGGGCGGGCGGAAAAACAAAAGTAAAAATGATCCACTTTCCGTGCTGCTATCGAGCTGAAATTTTGCACATAGTCATGTGTCACATAAGAATGCATCGTCTCAAAATTTCAGATCGATGGAACGTGCCGTAATTAAATTAATGCATTTTTAGTTTATCTCTATATGAGGTATGTAATTCAATTTCACAGTTTGTTATTGTTTTTTTCCACGTGACAGTTCAGTTCGCGCGTTGACGCGATGTACCGGCATGCTTTTGTTTACATTTTACGTGTCACGCTGAGCTCGGTCCAGCGATCGGTGACCAGACCATTCCCCACTCCCAAACCCCCCTCCCCCTCCCCTTGTTATAAAGCAAAGTTGAGTGAAGACAGAATCAGTCTGTAAATGTTTGTCGCGTTTGAACATAATCAATACTTTTAGTTATGTCTCATATATAAGGGATTTATAGTCAAAAACTTTGTTTTTATCGGGTTTGTTTTATTATAACTTATAACACATATTTAGAGCCTGTTAAATTGCGATTCATTAGTTCACGAATTCTGTTATAAAGTCACGGTAATTCCACGGCTCCCAAATTTTGTGACGTAACACAGCAAATTCGTTATGCTATGCAAGAAGTAAGGAAAAAAAAACTTTTTTGTTTACGTATGCACGTCTAAATAAATAATAATAATAGGTGGGAAACGTATGTAAGTAACAAGAAATATAAATTATTAATAAATTGAAAAAAAAATATTACAAATGTTTTCTTAAATTTTAATCAAATTTTAATCTATTAAATTAATTTCAATGCAAGTTAAGGACATACATGTGGCACCGTTATTCTTTCTCGCTTTGGATGAGTCAACAAACGTCATTAATTTATCCCAGTTCAGCGTGGTTGCAAGGTATGTAGTCGGTAAAACATGACATGAGGAAAGTCTTGCTGTTTTGTCTATGAAGGGCAAAACAAGAGGGCATGATTTATTCGAGTTCTTCATTGAGTTCGCTAAAGAGAAAAATCTACCAATGGATAAACTTGTTTCGGTGTGCTCCGTGCATGGTGGGAAAAAACAGATTTGTCGCTCTTCTATGTGAGCATGAAAACAGACGCATCATAAGCTTTCATTGCATCCTACATTAGGATGCGCTTTGTGCTCAGATGTGAAGCGAATGTAGGGCTGTCAACCCGTGAGATTACCCAGGTAGTAAAATTCCGCCCGGGTACCGGTGAAAATGTTGCATCAAATGAAAATTTTTGCTTCAGTATATGCTGTGAAATACATCTAAAGTGAAATATCTGTCAACGGGAAATAAAATACGGTCTCGACCATCTACCATGTATTTTGATACTTCTTTTTTTTCTAAAAATAAAATAGAAATCGTCTACACAAGAGTGTTTTGGTTCTTTGAATGAATCATATATGAAAAAAAAACAACTCTTCTGCTTAAAATAAGGATGGACTGCATAGAGATGAAGGAGGCCATGTTTGTTGTTGTTCATAAAAACACCACCGCTTTGGCACTAACTTTGCTTTGAAATATGCCGAAATTAGGTTACCAATTGTTGTTTATTTACCCCCCCCCCTCTTCACTCCACTCCTATAACCGCACCCTCTCCATTCGCTTGTGTTTCTTGTGTTCTTTATCACGTGTTGATCTAGAAAAACTGATGTTAATAATGCCTACAAGGTTGTCAGTTTTTAAAGTTAATAAATTAAATAGTTACTGACAATGTTAGATGGGTAAGACGTCGGCCGTGTGGATGGACTGCATAAAGATGAAAGAGGCCGTGGTTTTTTTAAATAAAAACACCCATGCTTTGACAGTAGCTTTGCTTTGAAATATGCCGACATTGGATTTCCAATTGTCGATATTGTTCATCTACCCCTCCTCTCCTCCCTCCATTCGATTGTGTTTTGTGTGTTCGTTACCACGTGTGCCTTGCCCAAAAACTGATTTTAATAACACACCAAAATTTGTCAGTTTTTAAAATCAATAAATTGGTTACTAACAGTGTAAGATGGGTAAAGGGCTGTCCATAAATGACGTTACGCACCTAGGTAGGAGATCAAACATTTAAGATGAGGCGGTGGGATGTGTTTAAGAAATGTGACGTGACAGAAAAACACGCAACTTTAAATAAAAGTTCCACTTAAATATTTGAATGCTTATAATTTATTTAATGACGTTTTACTTGGATTTACGCGTGTATCGATTTTAGAGTTCAACTTCACATTAAATACTAACTTAACTGACAATAAAGTTATTCGACACATGCTCATTTTCAAAAAGGATTTGGGGGGAGGGGGGCGGCAAAGCTTTGTTACGTCACATTGGAGGGGGGTCTAAGTTTCTGTGACGAAAAGGGAGGGGGGAGGCCAAAATCGCGATACGTCATTTATGTACGGCCCCTAAGACGTCGGCCGTGTGGCTACTGTGTAAAATGAGGTGAATGCAAGGTGGCTAGGTAGCATTGTATAGCGGTCACGACGGGAAAATTATGTGATGTTTCAACCGGTAACCCGGGTAACCGTTCGAAATTTGGACGGGTACCCGGGCAGCTTTTTTTTAAACAATATTGACAGCCCTACTCATGGGTAATGAAAATTAGAAGTTACATATTTTTAAAAAATAGATATATAATTTTTCAAATTTTTCTGATTGATATATATATATATATATATATATATATATATATATATATATATATATATATGATAAAAACCATGATAAAACAAATGATAAACTATATACAATCATACAATCTAAACAAAGTGTATTTCAGGTTTATATAGACTTCCTAAATATATATATATATATATATATATATATATATATATATATATATATATATATATATATATATATATATATATAATTCTTGATTCACTTAATTAAGTGACCCTTTTCTGTACTAACAAAAGCCTATAACCTCTCTTTAGTTTTTCAAATTAATTCTTTCTACTTTTCTTAATTAAATTAAGCACGACTGAACTATAAGTAAAATAGAGTAAAATCGATTTCTCTTATATTAGCTAAATTAATGCCATCTAATCATTGGCTACTGGAGTGATGGATATATCTAGACCAATCATCGTTCACATGAACCTGATACCATATTTGAATGTTTACACCGATGTATACAGAACACTGTTACTCCTCTCTGTTCGCGATACAATTATTTTTTCCCCCTTAAAATGTATTTCTATGTTTAACATATGTTTTTCAGCGATTAGATCAATCTTAAATATACTTGGCAAATAAATCATATAATTTCAAGAAACAAAAACTGGAAGAGAAGGGGGCGGGGATAGAAAAAAATAGGCTTAATGATATAATTTACAAAATATAATGTCTGATCGGAAAACGTAAATAATCAAAGATTTGCTTCCCTTATTAAAACAGCACCATTTTCTATATGGGTATCCCTCGCTAAATAGGACGTTAGGTTGAAGTGGACAAAAGGGAACAAGATACTGATCAAAATAGTCTTGATGTATTTCAATTTTTTTAAAATTGATTTATTAGACTTTCTTCCTGTAAGTTCTATTAGAGAATTAAAGACGACATGTATTTTTTTCCGAATGCAATCACTTGCTACGTTGGATCTATACCTATGAGAAAGGTTGGTATGCAGGACTTTAAATGAAATTAATACCCTATTAAATTGTTTGTTTAGTTTCTTATAGCTCATTATATTACGTAAACTTGTCTTAAAAATAGGTAATTTCAATTTTCAAATGTATATTTATGACCAACTGAAAGTTGTATTCTCAAGAGTAAGATCAGCGCAAAATTTGGTTATATTATAACCAGAAGACCCAACTCAAATCGTCACATACACATGCATACTTAACAAATAATTAATTCTTGGCATATTTTCAACTACGCAATAAAACTTTTGAGGGTAGTACACCCCCGCTGCATGAGCGCGGGTACATTTCTAGTTATATATATATATAGATAGATAGATAGTGGATTTAAATACTTCTGTGGAATCCTTTCATTCATTACAGTGTGTTTTGAAATGCGGTTATACATGTTCATCAGGACAGTGGCAAGGTGTCGTCACATCAGTGTGATAAGGTGACGTCACATCAGTGTGATAAGGTGACGTCACATCAGTGTGATAAGGTGACGTCACATCAGTGTGATAAGGTGACGTCACATCAGTGTGATAAGGTGACGTCACATCAGTGTGATAAGGTGACGTCACATCAGTGTGATAAGGTGACGTCACATCAGTGTGATAAGGTGGCTGTGAAATTTGTGTGAAAATACAGGCGTCAAAATATGGCACCAGAAAGCCATCATGTATGAGAGGCTATAAAACTGGGTAATGGCCATGATCGGAAGAACCGCTAAAGAGCAGGTATATAGACAAAAGTTGACCGGGATTGTAAACTCGACGGGAGGTATGAGGACGTTTTAGGAAGCAAATGAAGATTCTGGCGGGAAGTATTTCGGACATCGCGATAATTGCTGCCTCGCCACCATATACTTCAAAGTATTCATGTACTGAGCGTATTGTTGAGGAGAGTGTATGATTACTTTTCCGTCACTGAGAACAACGGAGATCACGTCGCCGAAGTTATCCCAATGTTGAGAAACAGAGTTTACAGCAATGTTGCGAAGTCATGTTGGAAAAGAAATGGGGGAAAGAACGGGCACAAACATAAACATTTAAATTTTTTTAAAAATGTCTCAGCTGGGGCTTGAACCCAGGAACTTCCGCCTGTTAGTCGGATGTAATAACCACTACGCTACCAAATGCATGTTACTCTGTGAAGGAACAACGAAACTGAACTCAAGAAGCATCATTGGTCTCGATTACCCCCCCCCCTCCCTCTCCAGCCACTTTGCTTGCCAACCATTGACTGATTGGTTGACCCCAGTGAGGGTCATTCGTCATGCTTATTTGCACACTACTCGCTTTTGATTTGGTGAATTATTTGGTGACTTAGACAGTCATCATCGGCATCCTTCCGTCTCGCAAGGCGATGGTGCATCGCCGTTGGATTGGTTGCATTTCTTCGTATGGCTCAGCAGTCCTGTCTTTGAGGGACTGTCTTTACTACAGCTTTTGCACACGAGTTATGTGCTTCCCAATGTTTTGTCCTTTCTCCTAGCTCTTCTCTGTAGCCTCCTTCATCCTTTGTTCCTTGGCTACTATGACGCCCTCTTTTACAACTGCGCGCCACGTAGATCGGTCTTCTGCCTTACACCCCCAGTCGTTTGTGCTTATTCTGGCTGCCTTCATGTCCCTCTGGCAGACATCTTTAAATCGCAGACGTGGGCGACCTGTCTTCATCTTTCCCGATGCCAGTTCTCCATATATAATATGTCCTTGGGGATGCGACCAGGGATTATTCTTTTTACATGTCCTAGCCATCTCAGGTGTCTTTCACTAAAGATTGAGAACATGCTTTGGGTATTGCCACGCATCCGGACCTCAATATTTGGTACATTGTCCTGCCATTTATTGCCAAAGGATGCGATGCAGGCACCTCGTGGCAAATATTAAGCTTGCGCTCATAGGATGTGTAAGGGGTACATCTTTCAATCCAGTATAGCCGGATATGCTTTGTCATTATTAACCGGAAGTCTGATAACAGACTTAAATACAATCTATTTATATCTCGGTCCCCGATGGAGGTGCCGAGAGGACATCTATTTAATATTTTTTCATTACTATTATACGGAATGGTCTTTTCGAAATTTACTAAAACTTGTTCAAAACCTTAATTTTATTGAATTTTAAATTAAATAAAAATATAGGGTTGTATTATGTGGTATATATTATATAATGCCAAATAGAACGTTCTTGCGAGTGTGAATTATGTAAATGAATTCAACTAGGGACACTAGTTCTAGTACTAGTACTAGTAGTTCATTTTCTCGTTCGCCCGTGAATTTTATTCAATTCATTCATACTATTTACTACTAATACTAATTATATATATATATAAATAAAAGTATTTATTTATGTATGTATGTTTGTCCTTTATAGCTGACTAAACCATTCATCCGATCACCTTGAAACTTTAGGAAATTTTTGAGCATGCTTTCGGAATGGTTTGTGTTTTTAAAAATTTGAACATTGACACTCATTCTCTATTCAATTTTTAACGATTTTGACAAATATTGTTTAAAATATCCATTACGATCCAGATTGAAATAAACAAGTGTTTTACACCTTGCCCCGATTTGGCCCGGGGGCCCTAGATTTCTTTTTTCTTATATAAGCTATTTAAGTATTATTTTATTTATCCGATCGCTTTAAAATTCGGAAAGTTGTTGAATACATTCAAGCAAAGTTTTCTGACATAATAATTTTAAAATTACAGCTAATAGGGGGCCGGGGGGCCCAAAATGTCATTTTTTTCCTTATATGAGCTAAAGTAACAGTTTTAAAAAAAATAAAACATTGCATACTGGGTTAATGGATGATTCCTAATACATAAATACTTGACGGCCCATAATAAAACACTATTGGAAATTGAACTTCTACTGTCCATTCTTTCTTTTTTTTTGGTCGAGGGATCAAACATTTTTTTTTCTTTTGTGACCTTTTAAGTAAGACGTTTTTCTCCGTTCGATTTTACACGATCTTGACAACTATTAAAACACATATCCCTCATTATCCAGATTGCAATATATAGGTATTTTGAAATGTACATCTTGCACCATTTGAGTTGCCGGGCCTTTTAAAAAAAAATGTTCTTAAGCTTTATAATTATTATTTTCTTTAACGATCTAGGTAAAAAGGAATAAATTCAAAGAAACCAATTTTTTTAATGATCTCGAGAAACATAAATAACAGTATGGGGCTTGTCTTTTCTAAAACCGGAAAACGTCACTATGCATTTACTATTTTCATGATTATATCATTATTATTCATGCAAACTTATATAACGCGAAGCCTAAGCTTGGAGGTTTGCTCATAACACATGTGTTCATATATATAATCAAAATAAATACTCTGCTATGTCCGTTCGTAAAGCTAGATTTAAAAAAAAATAGCCTTGAAAAAAATACTGAAAAAAAAATAAATGAAAATAAAAGAAATACAGAAAAAACGCTATTTTCAAACGACCGCATAAAATTGTTCAATATTGAAAAGAGGTTTAATTTTTCTCTCTTGGTCTCTACATTTTCTGATTATTCACTATGCGGCTTTCAGGAAAAAGGGACAATTACAAAAAAACTGAACTATATATCCATTTTGAAAACTTACGTAATTTTTGACGGGTAATACACTAGTGAATGAATAAAATTCATGGACGAACGAGCAAATTACTAGAACTAGAGCAGAGTCACTAATTCATTTTCATAATTCATACTCGCAAGCACGTCCAATTTCGCATATTATATCACATCGTATATTTTAACCTAATAACTTTAAATAAATAAGCCTAAACATTTTTAAAGATGAGTGCCAGCGGTCGTTCGATAGTCGTAATCGTAAACACTAGTACTAGTCCTAGCAAACTTATATTTAAAATAAATTGTTTTCCTTGGTTCATAAAAAAATTATAACTAAAATTATGACTTAAATTATATAAACACTAGCGGACCCGTCGCGCGTTGCAAACGATCTCAGTATATAGGAATAAATTCAAAGGAACCTATCATTGGTACTTTAAAAAATATTATGCCAGAAACCTTTGACTAAAAACGTGGGGCGGGCGCTTATGAGGTTTAACATATGCAGTTCATTCATGCTCTCACTTATAGATCTCTCTTTTGCCTTTTAAATTATAAACTTTCAATTAGTATACCAAACACCCGCCCCACGTTTTTAGTCATATTAAATTAATACTTGAACTTATAAGTTTTAAATTATTTTCTTCTTTTTAGTCCGCTTATAAAAACGTGGTGTTTTAAAATCTTTTTTTACTTCTATTTATTTTATTCTTTTTAGTCTAAGTGTATGCTATAGTGAGTTTTGAAGCATTGATTATGTTCAAATATAATAGGCATTGCGCGACAAACATTTACAGACTGGAAATGACTAATTTCCCCTTGATGTTAAACATGGTTGATGTGGTTGGAGTTGGTGTGAACTCGGCACGTGAATATAATGTAAACAAGAGCAGACGGATAATACATATATATTCTTATATATAGATAAACTAAAAAGTTCAATAATTTAATTACGATAAATTCGATCGATCTGAAATTTTGATACAATGCATTGTCATCCAAGATCAATCAGTAGTAAAATTTTGAGATGTCTAGGACCATCAGAAGTGGTTAAATTTTACGTTGGCAGATTTGAAAAATTGTGGACAGACAAACAGGAACGAAAGCGAGTTAATAAAAACGTGGTAAAAATAGCCCAATGACCGAATGAGTTATAACGTTTTCCGATCTTAGAAATGACAAAGCCTATAGCAGCGTGCTGATGACGCAGGCTCGATAGACATGCAGTTTGGTTTTCTCCGTTAGCTTGGTGTTTTACCAGATCCGTCTATTTAGTTTAGCCAATGTGGCAGCTGCCTTGCCAATTATTTTACTGTTTATTTCGTCCTCGATGGCCATTGTATTAGAGACCTTGGAGCCCAAGTAAGTAAAGCTGTTTACAATCTGCAAGTTTTCATAGTCGATATTTATGGTAGGAGGAAAATGTGTGTCTTGGACCTTTATGTTTGTCTTTCTAAAGCTGATTTGCTGACCAAAGTCTTTGCAGGCGTTGGAGAAGCTTGACACGAGTTGTTGCAAACCGGTTTCTGTGTGCGCTATCAGTGCCGCATCTTCAGCAAAGAGTTTCTCACGAATTAGGACATATGTCGGTTTGGTTTTGTATTTATACTGAATATGTAACCGAATGTAACCGGCTGACGATATCCCGAGATAAAATACTTCATGAACTATTTTGTATTATTTTTTTATTTGATTAATATATGTGAAGGCTGCAGAAATTAACGATTATTTATTTGATGAATCATCAAAAATTGTATTCGATTAAAATTAATTGGATCGATTACCAATCCATCCATCAGGTGCCGTGCCCAGAGGCGTAGGCGGTCATGCCTCTCCACAGCTCTCTGTCTTTGGTCTTGCCAATCAACTCCGCTGGTGATTATGCCCCATGCCATCTTGTCAGCCCATCCAGCATCTTTTCGCTCTGTCTGCCTCGATCTATTTTGCCCTCGATCTTTCCTGTTGTTACCATGTGTTCCAGCCTGCCTCGCCTCATGAAGTGTCCAAAAAATCTAGATTGTCTCTTTCTGAAGTCAGACATAATTTTCCTTGTCTGGCCTACTTCTTTTAGAACCTCTTCGTTACGCCTCTTCTCCATCCATGTTAATTTTAACATTCGCCTAAAGAACCACATTTCACAGGCTTCCAAACGTATCTGTAGTTCATTTGTGACTGTCCAGTCTTCACATCCATAAAATAAAACTGGTTCGATGTAACATTGAAGCACTCTTTTCCTCACTTCCATTGATATGGAATTATTGGTCAGGAGATTCTTCATTTTATTGAATACTGCTTTGGCTTGTGCTATTCTGCTTTTTATCTCAGTTGTGCATCTTCCGTCTGAGGTCAACATTGTTCCCAGATATTTAAATTTGGTGACTTGTTTTAATGTTTCTCCATCTACTACTAATCCACATTCTGGGTTGGTTTTCTTTTTGGATATTACCATTACTTCTGTTTTCTTTTTGTTCAAACCTAGGCCTTCGTTTGCACCTTCTTTAACTATTTTGTCCAACAATCTTTGTAGTTCTTCCTCGCTCTTTGCAATTAGCACTGTGTCATCTGCGTATCTCAAATTGTTCAAATTGTAACCTCTCACAGATATTCCAGCAAGGTCCTGAATATGCTTCATTATGTTTTCGCTGTATAGTGAAAAGAGGTCTGGAGACATCACGCATCTCTGTCTCACCCCCAGGTTGATTTCTTGATAGCTGCCGATTCTCTGGTCGATCATTATCGCAGCTGATTGTTGCCAATATATGTTCTTTATGATTCTCATATCTTTACCATATATTTGTATATTCTCCAACATGTCGATCAGTTGGTTATGTTGTACTTTATCAAAGGCCTTATTATAATCTATAAAACACAAGTACAAGTCTGCCTTGACCTCTATGGCTCTTTCTGATATCATTCTGATCATATATAAAGCATTACTGGTACCTTTGCCCTCCACAAAACCACACTGTTCTTCTGATATTTCTGGGCTGATACGGGGTCTAATTCTTTTCATGATTATTCTTAACAAGATCTTTAGAACCTGGCTCATAAGGCTAATTGTTATGAGGTCTTCAATTTCCACTGCACCTGGCTTTTTGTGTAGTGCTATAAAGATTGATCTTCTAAGCTCCTCTTGAATGTATTCTGTGTTGTATATGTCGTTCAAAAGTTTTACAACTGTATCTATTTCTGTCTCATCTAATGCCTCTAGTTCTTCTTTTGTTTTTTTGTCTGGCCCTGTAGATTTGTTGGATCGATTATAATTCGATTAAAATTTAATAAAATATTTCTAACATTTTTTTCTTCAGTTCATTAATAATTTAAATTTTTGTTACTTACATACTTTTCCCTCGCATTCTTAATAATTACTAGATACGACCCGTGGCGTAGCATATGCGGCAGACTTGCTCATAGATAGTGCAAAGAAATGGGGGAAAGAACGGACACAATCTACAGCACGAAGAAATCAATCAAAACAACGTGAATGAACGTCGAGGGACCCGTATTGATGGTCTCGAGACATGCGCACTACAGTTAGCTACATGCCCTTACCTTACACCAACCTAGCTTGCCAAACATAACTTGTGATTGGTCAGTTATGTTCGCAAAAAAGGGTGAAAAGAACTTGCACTAACATACATTTTTAAAAATTAAAAAAAAATTATTCCGCTGAGGCTTGAACCTTCCACATGTAAGGCGGACGGGATAGCCACTACACTAAGAACAATATGTTACTCTGTGAAGGAATAACGAAAGTGAATGCAAAAAGCATTGTTGGTCTCGAAATATGCCCCCCCACACTTTTGAACACACATCGCTTGATTGTCGACCAAAGCGAGGGTCATTCGTCATGCTTATAAGCCTTTTCTCGCTCTTGACTTTGTTCTGGTGAATTATACACACACACACACACACACACACACACACACACACACCACACACACACACACACACACACACACACACACACACACACACACACACACACACACACACACACACACACACACACACACATATATATATATAATATATATATATATATATATATATATATATATATATTTAGATGTGCATACGTAAACAAAAAGGTTTTTCTTCCTTATTTCTTGCATAAAAGAAAGAATTTGCTGTTTTACGTCACAAAATTTGGGAGTATGGAATTACTGCGACTTAACCGATTTCGCAAAGTAATTAATCACAACTTAATGGGATCTGTATTTGCGTTATAAAAATATAATTAATCGAAATTAATATACCCATATATATATACAGATATATATATATATGTATGGGTTTGTTTATGTTTGTGTATAGTGCAAAAAGCAAATTATTTATTAAAATTAATTTAAATTTAAATAAAATCTTTATTAAATCTTAAATCTTAAAATTATTATACTATATAAGCTCTCAATTTATACATAGTAGTAGTACTATTTAATACATACGTATATAATTATTTATACATACATACATAAACACACACACACACACCACACACATATATATATATATATATATATATATATATATATATATTAAGGCTGCGGAAATTAAAGATTAATTTCTCGATAAATCGTAAAAAAATTTTAACTAATAAATTATTTTTTACGAGTAATCCGCCCGTCACTTACAAACTATTGCAAGTCAAAAAGTAAAAAGAAGTTTTAAAAAATAGTGGCCGATAAATAATAACAAAATTCCTGACGATTTCACGAACATTTTAGTTTTAAACTATTGACTGACGGGAATGTTAAAAATGTTGATAAAATTTGCCCACAATGGTTCTAATACTTCGCCTACTTATCAAACCAAATGAAAAGCGTATGAAGCTAATGGCAGTAATGTAGCCTGACTCAGAGACAGATACTGACGACAGCTCTTCTGATGAATTACTGCGTTGCAAAATCGAGATGAAAGTTCCTGAATCCATCAACCCTCTACAATGGTGGAAACGTAATGAACACCGATATCCGATAATGTCATTCCTTGCCAAGACCATTTTGTGCATACCAGTGAACTCAATTCCATGTGAACGATTGTTCAGCACGGCTGGTTATATTGTCAATTAAATCCGCTAATCACTTGAACCAAATAATATCAACACACTTGTCTTTAGCGTAGTTGGTTAAAAGATGACTTATAACTTATAAAGGAAACATTCCAGTGTTATTTAGATTTTCAACAAGAATTTTAAATAATTGTTGCTTATGACATCATAAATTTGAATTTTTTTCTGTAATAAAAATTAACGATTGATTAATCGTTAATTTTTTTCAAAAGTTATTGATTAAATTTAAATTAATCCTTAACAGCCCTAATATACATATATATATATATATATATATATATATATATATATATATATATATATATATATATAAATTTGATATATATAGATATTTATAAATATGCTAAATTTAACTACTTACTGATTAATAAACATTGTGATCTGTGTAAGCATCGGATATTTCATTATTAAAGTGCATTTTCTTAACAATAATTGTTTCAAGGAATTATTATACGAGAGATGGTAACATTTGATAACGCCTACAAACACACATGAAAAGACATGTATGACACATGGAGTATTATAAATATTGTAAAAAAAATATTTAAATATTATAACGCAATTGAATTATTTTGCTCAGTAAAAACAAATATATGTGTGTGTCTTTAAATCTTTGTGTCACAACATGAGTAATTATTTCAGAATATTCCGGAAGGAAGGGACTGGAAGGTAACCTTCGACACTATAAATGGCACTGGCAACAGGGAAAAGATAAATTTGACGTTGACAGTGTTCGACGCAATGGTAGAAGACAGTGGTCAATATTTCTGCAACCTTACTTATAACCTAGGGGGATATCGCTATTGTACCAAATCCATTTGGCTCAAAGTCAATCTAGGTGAGTCCTTTAAAAAACACAAATAAGGTACGCTAAAAATTTAATATGATTTAATATTTATCAAATGATTCAGCGAACAGTTATAATTACCAAGAATATTTATAAATGTAATCGCTATTTTTATTTTCCGTTCGACTGTCTGTCTATGTATCAGAATTTTATTAAATTATCTGCAACTTTACCTTTGCTCAAATTTGTAAACTTTGCACTCATCTTAAATGATAAAGGATGTTAATGGAAATAAATAAAGGTAAAAAAGGATTTTTAAAAATGACGTTTTATAAGTGGACTAAAAAGAAGAAAATAAGTTAAAACTTATACGTTCAAGTAACCTACTGTGATTTAATATGACTTAAAACGTTGGGCGGGTGTTTGGTAGAAAAATTAAAGATTTATAATTTAGAAGGCAAAAGAGAGATCTATTAATGAGAGAATGAGTGAACTGCATATGTAAAACCTCATAAGCATCCGCCCCACGTTTTTAGTCATATTAAATCACAGTAGGTTACTTGAACGTATAAGTTTTAACTTATATTCTTCTTTTTAGTCCACTTATAAAAACGTGGTTTTTAAAAATACTTTTTTTACCTTTATTTATTATAATCTTTTTAGTCCACTAATAAAACATCTTTTTTTTTACCTCTATTTATTTTAACAAACACCTCATCAGCACCCGCCCAACGTTAGTACCACGGCAATTAGGGCATGGGCTGAACTCGGCACGTGAAATCTAACAACGGCAGTCGGTTACAGATGCTTATATAGAGATAAACTAAAAAATGCATTAATTTAAATCTGGTACATTCGATCGATCGGAAATTTTGATACAATGTATTGTCAGCCAAGATGTATCTGTGGTAAAATTTTAAGCTCTCTAGGACCATCAGAAGTGGTTTAATTTTACTTTGGCAAATTTGAAAAATTGCTGACAGCCAGAGAGACAGACACGAAAGCAAGTTAATAATAAATAAAGGTAAAAAGGATTTTTTAAAATCACCATTTTATAAGTGGTCTAAAAAGAAGAAAATAATTTAAAACTTATAAATTCAAGTAATTTAATTTAATATGACTAAAAACGTGGGGCGGGCGCTTATGAGGTTTAACAAATGCAGTTCATTCATTCTCTCACTTATAGATCTCTCTTTTGCCTTTTAAATTATAAACTTTCAATTAGTATACCAAACACCCACCCCACGTTTTTAGTCATATTAAATTAAAGTACTTAAACTTATAAGTTTTAAATTATTTTCTTCTCTTTAGTCCACTTATAAAAACGTGGTTTTTAAAAATCCTTTTTTACTTTTATTTATTTTACTCTTTTTAGTCTAAGTGTATGCTATGGTGAGTTTTGAAGTATTGTTTATGTTCAAATATAATACGAATTGCACAAAAAACATTTTACAGACTGAGGTTTACTGATCTCCCCTTGATATTAAACATGGTTGATGTGGTCGGGGCTGGTGGGAACTCGGCACGTGAATGTAAATGTAAACAATAGCAGACGGATAATACCGATGCTTATAAGGAGATTAACTAAAAAATTCAATAATTCAATAATGGTACATTTGATTGATTTGAAATTGTGATACAATGTATTGTCATCCAAGATCTATCTGTGGTAAAATTATGAGATCTCTAGGACCATCAAAAGTGCTTTAATTTTACGTTGGCAATTTCGAAAAATTGCGGACAGACAGAAAAGAAAGCAAGTTAATAAAAACGTGGTAAAATAACAATATATATATTTTTTAAATTTGTTTGAATGTAATTTTTCTTATCTGTTCCGAATCAACTATACTCTCTCGAGGCGATGAATCACGATATATAGATCCATGTCAAATTCTTAAACCTGCATATGAATCAACCAGGTATATTTTAGCTTTATTACCTGTAAAAGATGACACATGTTTGAAGTACTTTTTTGCTGGTTCTTCTGTTTTCAACAATTCATATCTGACTTTAATGTGGTCAACGGTTTTTTGTGAATATTTTGTTACTGTTTTGACATATTAAGAGCAGGTGAAAGATTTCGTCACTTAAAAGTTTGTGTTTTGTATTGATCGGTTTTTGAGGTGTGTCCGCGTGTGAGTGTGTTAATAAGCATCATGGATGAAGTCTTTGTGGTGGAAGAGGATGAGTAACACAATTGTTGTTTTATTAAGTTTTGTAAGAATGGCAAATATGGAGCATTGCGACATTCACTTTCGGGGTCGAGGATCATGATCGTATGATCTAGATCATTGTTTTCCTGTCAGCAAGGCTGCCACCAGGAAGTGAATGCAGGAATTTATTCAGGGGCTCAACGGAAGGGGGGGGGGTCCCGTCAGCAACGCTTGATTTTTTAAAATGCTGATGCTGTGCGCGTATATATATATTCGGACAATTATTCAAGTGACATGTAACAAAAAAAGTTTTAAAAATTTAGATTACAAAGAAAATTGACGGAAAAACATTTCTGCACAATGAACGGTTCGCTAAAGGTGTTCCGCGGAATTTCGTGTTTTAGTTCACAGTTTTCTAATAATAATACAATTTAGTCATCAAATACGTCACATGTATGTCTTCCGATGACTCTCTCACTCTTCTGGTGACTCTCTCACTCTTCTGGTGACTCTCTCACTCTTCTGAGTGGATGTAAACATTGGAATTTTATTTCAATTCCGCCATCTGCTTTTGCTTCTT
The DNA here is from genome assembly GCA_944989445.1 of Ampullaceana balthica. Taxonomy (NCBI): domain Eukaryota; kingdom Metazoa; phylum Mollusca; class Gastropoda; family Lymnaeidae; genus Ampullaceana; species Ampullaceana balthica. Next base: position 232,163 of record CALYLW010000437.1, read on the forward strand.
TCCTACTTGCAGTCAAACTTTTATTTGCAAGAAAGTTCAACTCACCAAGTATGGTATTGATATTGTGGCGATCCTAAGGGCGGTTAGTTGGTATTCAAAGAGACATCTGGTACTTTGAAGGTGCGGCGTGGATGAACGGAGGTAGAACGGGGGCAGAACGGAGGCAGAATGGAGACAGGACGGGGGCAGAACGGAGGCAGAACGGGGGCAGAACGGGGGTAAAACGGAGGCACATTCAGGAGACCAGTAGACTGGAGGTGTGAAATGTAACGTTCTGGCACAAAAGGTTATCTCGATTGAATTGGGAAATTAAGGATGTAGCCGAGCGAGGAAGACCGGAGGTGTGAAATGCCCTAGGGTAGATAGTATGACCAGACGTGCAGGTGGCCTGCATGGGGGTAGGTAAGTGGTGGGGGATTCACAAGAGTCGGTTATGTCAAACCGGCCGCACCCCCAATTTTAAGATGACTGACATATTAGACATAGACGTACCGGACACGGGATGAATTTTAGGGGTGTAGTCTGAGGGGTATTAGAGAGGAGGCACTCGTGAGAACAGGGGAGATCCAGGCTAGGGAAAGTAGAAGAGACTCCGAGAGACGGACCGCTAGGGAAAGTGTAGACTTGTAGGCAGTTGGACAGTAGAGATTAGAGTTAAGTGACAAGTAACCTAAATTGAAGAAGTGAAGCAATAAACAGAATTAATAAATGTTCAATTCGTCTTAGAGTCTTTGTGTTCGAATTGAATGAAAGCAGAGAGTTTAGTCACACGAGTACCCAGGTTCTCCACAGTATTCATAAATGCAGCCAGCATTGTTTCTGTCGGATAAGATATTTCGGTCATTTTGTATACATATTTTAAGGTTTTTGGCCTATGGGGACCTGGGTAAAGGCTTCAGACACGAAGTGGAGCCCAGGGGGTCCCACACGTACCCAGTTGTCAGGGGCCCAAACATTTCTAGCGGTGGCCCTGCTGGCAGGCCTTATCAAGCGGGCTTCACCAATGAAATTACCCTTTCACAGTTTATGGAAATGATTCGTCAAAATCCCTGATGAGCTTCGGGCACATGGTCAACAGATGCCCAACCGCCTCCTCGACGTTTCCACATATTTGAAAGTCAATATCCCTTCTCGTGTCATATCCATCTAAGTAACTTCGTGTGGGACAGAGCCCCAGTCTTTATCTGGGTGATGTGTGTCTGATAGCTACGAGGTAGCTTCCACTAGGGATCGCTTTAGCTCGTGCGCGTCATGGACGGTAAACATTTATGGCCGTGTCTCTAGAAGCCCAGCCATGAAGCCAGTTCTAATGGAGGGCGTCTTATAGCCACTATCTAACCCACAGCTGGGTTATCGGGTGATGGGTGCCGAGTGATGTACCGTATGACCACTTTTCCGCCACGTATCCCGCTACAACCTACTGTTTCCAGAGTAACACTGACCGTCTTTGCCTCCAGAGAGTATTTGTGGCGGATCCGTTGACTAGGGAGATCCTGGTCCTCCCTTTGCCACACATATCAACAAGGCGTTAACAGCACCGAAAGAGCTTTAGCTGAATCAGGTAACGCGATACAAACACTTGAAGTCAGGTGCATCTAGGAGCATCCGATCGCTTCACTTCAATATTTTAATAATATGATCAGGATATCCTCATGCTCGTTAAAAACATTAGAGCCAGAGCAGATGTGTGTATATTTACAACTTCAAAACAACATCCTTCACGATCTAGCCTCACGAGGACTCTCTCTCTACGATACATCCCCCAGCCGCACAGCGCACTGATCCCTCGCCATCAATGCTATCTCTCTGTCCACTACCCACTCCTTCTACCACTTGTATTCTCACTCTCTCTCCCACTCCAATTCAAAGCTCATCTCATCCATAAAAAACAGAGTGTTCCAAAAATGTACACACTCATTAAATGACCATAACACACACATTTATGATTATACAGCAAAGTTTCATAAATCAAAATACTGTGAACAAATGTAGAAACCAGCCAATTATGAAGTGTTCAAATTAATGGCCGTTGTAGTCATAATGTGAATTATGTTTATTTCGTGCATGTGGGAAGGAAATTGTGAATTTAGTTTTTATGCTCATCAAAAATTCATAATTTAATAAAACGTACCTTTTAAATAGATAGAGAATTTTATAAGGCACTGCTTTAAGTTAAAAAGAACTCACGCGATAAAAAAATGTTAAAATAAATAGTTTTTTGTTGTTGTAATTATTAGTTGTTTTTTTGTTTGTGTTTTTGTAGTGCGGGGAGGGAGGGGAGTTTCTGAAGTATATTCAATTATAAAATTTTAAAAATTTTAAACCAAGAGTTTTTCATTTTTATACACGGTTAAAGAATCTCCTTAATATGTATATTTTAAATGTTCTTGATTCGTTTATTTTAGTGCGTCATTTTTCCTATACTAATTAGAGTCTAATCCCTCACTAACTTATCACTAAGTTTCTAACTTCCCATATGAATATAATACTGTCATTTTACAGGGTTATACCTAAGACATTACTTTCTAAAATGTAGCATAAAATAATATACAACAATATTACTTTCTCTTTTTTTGACTAAATTAACATAATTAAATCATTGTGGCTACCGTAGATTTATACCAGTGATGGCGAACCTATGGCACGCGTGCCACAGTTGGCACGCAGAGTCCCACCAGCCGGCACGTGAATAACATATTAATTCTTTAATTAGTGAATAATATCCAAACCCCCATTTCGGGTTTCATTGGAGTGTTGGCCTTTTGCTGTAAATAAGTGGGTTTTGATTGAATTTTGGGCACGCGGCCCAAAAAAGGTTCGCCATCCTGGGTCATTTTTTACTTTTGTTTTACCGCTCGACGTATGAAGCACGACAGAGAGACAAGATTTCGAAGTTAATATAAGGGATTTAAAGAGATAAGGAAATGTCTTATTTTAGTAAATTAAAATGAAGAGCTATTAAATTACAGACATTGGCAAAACTCTTTTCAATCGCAACTATACAAGATTGCGATAGCTTGATTGCTTCTAACAATATTTCGTTAATGACAGCAAAAACAGGAAAACCTAATACCAAATGGTGAAGAAGAAATTATTATATCGGCTGTAAGTGAAGTAATACTTACTTTGCTACACAAGCCAGCATCTGATATAATTAAGAAAACATCGTTTAGCAATCATACAGTGCAAAGAGGTATTGATGAAATTGCTCAAGGTATTGGAGATTCATTGTGGGGCTATGTAAAAACATCTCTGTTTTCTATTCAACTTGATGAGTCTAATTTGCCTGGAAATGAAGAGTTACTTTAAGCACGCTTTCGGTTCACATAGGAAGAACACATTTTCCAATTATTATTTGCAAAATATTTGCAAACAGATTCCAAAGAATAATCAATAATTCATGCATTGGATAAGTTATTTTAAAGAATAAAGGAAACCTCTAAGTAATATTTTATCAGTGGCCACAGATGGTGCACCAGCGATGGTAGGGCGCTACATGGGTGTTTTCGCTTATTTAAAAATGGAGGTGCTGAATGCATTCACAGTGCACCATATCATCCATCGTCGAGAAAATTGCCAAAAATTTAAGTGAACGCCTACATTATTCATTACAATATGTAATTAAAGCTATCAGCAACAATCAGAACCAATCATTGAATGGATAATTTTTTAAAACAGCTGTGCATTGAAAACGACGACGATTTTAATTGTTTCCTGCTTCATACAGACGTTCGTTGGTTGTCAAAGGGTGTTTGTTAAGATAGGTTTTATAAGCTGTTTAACTCGATACTGAAGTTCTTGAAAGATAAAAATGATGCTTTACGATCCAATTTAATTAATCTCAAAAGTTACATCGCTTACTTGACCGACTTGTTTATAAATTAAATGAAATGAATCTTTCGCTTCAATGTGATGAAATTAATTTCATAACAACAAAATCTGTTATTTCTACATTTGTGACAAAAAGTGTTCTGTTTAAACGTTTTTTAATGAAATTTTCTTCATCACATTTAGTGGAAAGTGTATTTAGTGTGGTAGCCAAATTATTACTACAAATTTTAAGAAAAAATCCTTTATATACGAGACATAACTAAAAGAATGTTCATTAGAATAAGCAGCGCACGACAACCCAAAAATCCAAAATTTTATTTATGTATCGTAAAACATGTTTAATATAATGCGCACCGATCGGGAATATATTTTTTAAAAAGTATCGTAAATATACTACGCACCGAATCGCGCAAAAGGAAAGTATTAAAAAGGTCGTTCAATTTAATACGCACCGCGACACTCTTATCTAAAAAATTAATATGATACATAGAGATAAATAGAGATAATCTAAAAATTCAATAATTTGATTACAGTCCATTCGATCGATCTGAAATTTTGATACATGATTTTTATCACCGGCACGAGTCTACCTGCAAAATTTCAGCTCACTAGCTTACGAGGAAATGGGGTAAAAATCGATCCAAAGTTTTTTCGACGAACAATCAACCAGACATCACGAGTTAATATATAGGATTTTTTAAAATGCATAATATAGTTAATTGCGTTGATTTAAGATTACTACTGACAAAAATAGAGCCGCGGATTACTAAATTGTTAGCATTATACCATATTCATACTTCTCATTAAGATAATTTCGAATGTTTTTTTTTGGTTACCTTTCTATTCTGAGTTAAGTAACTAGTTTCATAAATTAAAACTTCAATGTTTCTAATTAACACCTTTCTTTGCTATATTTTAAGAAAAATGCAGGAACCTTTATAAACATATAATTCTTTTTTAATTACTGTTAGAACAATGGTGGAAAAACTTTTTTCTGCGGAGGGCCACATTGTTAACTTTATTGCCATTGGGGGCCGCATGTATATTTCGTCTACTTCAATTGCAATTGACAATGTCTAAATATGAATTGAATTAATGTAATGGTAATAACAATGTATTTGTCAATTTATTTCACATTCACACTCTATTACACACGCAGATTACTTTTTAAAATACGAAAGAAAACGTAATTTCTAATTTGATTATAAAATTTTTACTTTTTATAACTATTTTTGAAATAAACACGTTTATTGTTTACTGTCATGATAACTATGAAGAAGACGGAACCTAATCTACATACAAGCTGACTACTGATTACAATTATTACCCATTTGAAGTATTTAACTGTTTACAATTCTGGTTAATAATCTTGAACTGTGAACCAGTTTACTGGTTATGATTCGCATGACTGCATTCAAATTATTTCAGTCTAGCAACATGGATCTGTTCTTAGACTTATTTATTTTCATACAAGAAAAAGCTGCTCACATATGTATTTTGCCCCAAATAGTGACAAAAGAGTTACGAACTGAGGATATTGAAGAGTGGTTCCAGTTTCTTAAAGTATTGGAACCTCCTTTCATTCAAATTCCACAGCCAAGGCATCCAACTGAGCCTTGTTCTTGTCAGCCATGTCACCAAAAATGTGTGTGTTTTTTTCAGCAAAGGGAAATAGAACAACTTGTTTTCACCTGCTTGCCAGGAGAACAGGGAGAGCTTTGCCTGAAATTATTTAAAATGTTTATATATTTCATGAGCAAACACGTTAGTGTCCTAAATTTTGACATTCAATTTGTTCAACTTTTCCATAATGTCAATGGCAAACATAAAGTCTGACTTTCACTCTTCATTTACTATGGAAGTAACAAAGTCACTAACAAAACATAACTATTTCTTCCTTGAGACCAAAAACTCGGCTCAATATCTTGTCCAGGCTCAGCCAGCGGACACTGCTGTGGTAGACTATAAGTATAAGATAATATTCAAATCTTCAAGCAGTGACTTGAACTGCCTGTGGTTAATTGCCCCGTCTGTGACAAAGTTTATTACACTGACACCTGCTTTATATTAAACAGAGTTTTACACAGACTTGATGTATTATACACTGGAGATGTAAGAGGGTATAACCGGGATGCTCTTTTTAAATTCAATTTTTAATAAACTTCACCAGACCTACTTTTTTCCAGTTAAAGCACGCGCTCCATCGGTTGTTACACTTGCCTTCTTGTTCAACACCAACCAATTTCTTTCAATACTATTCTCAAAAGCAATGAATAAATATTGGCCTATAAATATCAACAATTTCGCTGCGTCCTGTAAATTGGTATCCAACGCAAGAGAGTACCAAAAAATTCTTTGCTTGCATCTCGAAGTTGGTGCATCAAATTGTCACTTTCTATTCAACATGCCTGACTTCAGTTCTCGATAAAGCAATGCTGTCAAATATTGTTTTCTGTCCTGGACACATAATGTGGGCTGCATCTAACAAATATAATTACGTATTTTATGATATTGTACTGATGAAGGCAATAACCGAAACGTCTACTGTCGTGTTTGTTTAAAAATAAAGCTCAAATTTATTGTTTTCATTGCACAATTTGTTTGTGTATTTTGTGTTTTATTGCATCTGACAGGCATTCCTTTATGAACTCGCTGTCAGAAAAAGGCTGATTATGTTTTATGATAATTTTGGACATCACCAAACTGCCTTCGGTTTCAGCATCTTGTATTAAAGACTGTTTGGTGAAAACAGTTTGCTGCTTCTTTAAGTTATTAAACAACTCCTGGCCTCTTCCTTTTCTCTTTTCGTTCATTAATTGTGCTATAAATCATAATTTTATGTTTGGTGGTGTCTTTTTAAGTTGTACTCCTTAAAGACGCTCACACCCTCACGGCCCAGCAAGCAGGCTGCTTTGCTCCAACGTCTATGAAGCAGAATTTACTAGTCCATTCGTCATTAAAAACACGACATTCCTCCTAAATCCTTATTCTTTTTTACAGCAATCATGGTTAAATCATCGTCGATTTGCTTTTAAATATTACACATTTTAAAACTTGTTAGAAAAGTAAATTTTGAACTAAAGCCAGGTAGAGCTGAAATGTATTTTCGAATAAGTATGATACAAATTTATGACTTATTATCACGAATCTATTCTGGAAACATAAAACCGAATTAATATCCCTAGATTCGATTCAAATACACGGAATAAAATTTCAATAATGTATAAAAATTCTGTTGTTCTTCTTCCGTCGCAGTCGACGATGACCACACTCATCATATTTGTATTTGACCTGTTCTAGGCCACCACGTGTGTCCTCTGGTGGCTTATTAACCCTATTCTATCACGAAATTTGCGTCCGCATATCGGACACAAGATGGATGGGATCCCTTCAGGAGGATTTTGGATACGGTCCTTCCTGGCTTGACGTTTTGTCTTGGCAGCCTGTTGTCTATTAGCCTCACAGACAGTTGCGCCATTCCGTATCATAAAGTGCCAGTGGGCTTGGTTACTGGCTGCTGCTTCCTAAGAGTCATGTCTCATGTCAAAGGCCTTTAGAGCAGTTTTAAGTGCATCTTTGTAGCGCTTACGTGGACCTCCGCGTGCTCTATGCCCTTCGGTAAGGTCACCTTTTGGGGAGGCAATGGTCGGCATGCGCACTACATGCCCCGCCCAGCGTAGTTGCACTACATGCCCCGCATAGCTTAGTTGGCTCTGCATGAGGCTGGTGTAGTCTTGACCTGGCTAATATTTCGGTGTCTGGAACTTTTTCCTGCCATTTTATATTGATAATTTTTCTTAGGCTTTTGGTGTGGAAATGGTTCAGCAACCTCTCATGGTGTTAGTATACAGTCCAAATTTCACATGCATTTGACCTTTGTTTTTGCTTTAAGTCTCCTGATGTTGAATAAAAGACCATGAGTGCGATACCTAATGTCCAGTCCGTCATTGCTATTCCTGAAGGTCTCTGAAATCATGGCTGAAAACATAAAAAAATTCTTAACAAAGAAAATTAACATCACATGAGATCGCCAAATGAACATATGTAAGGGCCGTATAATTTTCTCTGACGGGCTAAATTCTGCCGGCGAGCCGTAGTTTGCAACATTCTGTGTTATTTTTTTTTAAATTCGGGGCTGGGGGCGCTGAGTAATATTGTTTTCTGGAAAGGGGGCGTTAGCCCAATAAAGTTTGGGAACCACTGACATAGATTATCATAGCAGTCCTTCACAACGATCTTCATATCACATTGAAAGATTATGAGATAATCATCTCAGGAACTCAACATTCACAATCTTTCGATATTATGGTACCGAATTCTCGAATTTCACGGGTAAGCTGAACATGCTTGCTTTTCGATGAAGTATGCTGTCGGACACCGTCTTTAAAACGTTCCATCTGCTTCTCGATATGGTCCTGTTCATTGTGAAAATGTTCCACAAGTTTTAAAACAGATGAATGGTGACTATACAAACTCTGTTGGAAAGCGTGGTGCCATTCTTCAATTGAGTTGTTGGTGAGAGTAAGGCCGTTTGTAACACGAGTATGTACATTCCAGACTGGAATAAGAAATCGTGGATTCACTGTTGATTTCTCTCTGCCGATATAGTTATCTTCCCAGTAATCTATTACATTCGTCATTTCTGGTGGACACTGTTAAACCAATTCATCAAATGCAGCCACATCGTCAGCACGGGGGACAAAATTGAAAGCCAGCAACATTTTGCTATGTGTACGAAAATTTTCGTCGCTTTTATAATCATTCAAAAAGTTTTTTCGCCAGAGATTCTTCCCAAGATGAAATAACCACCCAACGATTTCTGCAGCTTGGAAAGCTCGCCCAACAGCCTTTCGGCTTGCTTTTTCGAAATTAGCCCATATTTTTTCATAGTCTTTATTAGTGGTAGGTGGAGAAAATGTGTCTTGGGCCATGAAGTTTGTCTTTTTCAAGCTGATTTGCAGACCAATTTCTTTGCAGACGTTGGAGAAGCTTGAGACGAGTTGTTGCAAACAAGTTTCTGTGCGTGCTATCAGTGCCGCATCACCCACACAAAGTAGCTCATGAATTAGGACATCTGGCGTTTTGGTTTTGGCTCGGAGGTGAGCAGTGTTGGAAAATTCTCCTACAGCTCTGGTGTGTAAACAGATTCCACCTTTGCTTTTCTTGAAATCGTATTAAAGCAGTACGGAGAAGAATATGGCGAACAGTGTTTGTGCCAGTACACAACATTGTTTAACTCCGCTGCTGACTAGGAAAGCTTCTGATGTAGATCCATCGAACTGCACTGTGCCCTGCATATTTTCATACCACTGTCTGTTGATGGCGAGTAGGTGTGTGGGACAGACAACTTTTTCCAGGATTTGAAATAGTCCGCTGTGACTGACTAAATCAAAGTCTTTCGTAAGATCCACAAGGGCAATGTATAGTTGCATCTGCTGCTCTCTGCATTGTTTCTGGAGCTGCTGTATGGTAGAACGACCAGCCCGGAAACCACACCGAGATTCTGGATAAACTCGGGAGGCTAAACTCTGTAATCGTGTTAGTATTACTCTGGCAAAATCCGTCCCACAATACTCAGGAGTGAGATGCCGCGATAGTTATTGTAGTCACTTCTATCGCCCTTGTTTTATATAGTGTCACTATATTTGCATCCTTTAGGTCTTGGGGGATGTAACCCTTTTCCCAGCAGAGGGACAGAAGCTCATGCAAAGCTGTCTTGACACTCTTTAGAGCTCCGGTGGTATGCAATCATTCCCATGGGCTTTTCCATAAGCTAGGCAGTCAATTGTTTTTCACAGATCTTCCTGTGTGGGCATGACATCAAGTTCTTCTCTATGTCAACTGTGACTTTGTAGTCCATCAGTCTACTCTATGTCAACTGTGACTTTGTAGTTCAGCAGTCTACTCTATGTCAATTGTGACTTTGTGACTTTGCAGTCTAGCATTCTACTCTATGTCAACTGTGATTTTGTAGTTCAGCAGTCTACTCTATGTCAATTGTGACTTTGTGACTTTGTAGTCCAGCATTCTACTCTATGTCAACTGTGACTTTGTGCCACACTGGCTGTCTCAAGAACTGTTTCTACTGGCTCCTCATTATTCTTACCGTATTTCAAACTCTAAATCTCTATGGCCCTTCCTCATACTGGCTCTTCCTCATACTGTCTCTTCCTCATACTGGCTCTTATTCTTACTGGCAGACATAGACCATGTCGACACACTCGAGCTTTTCTATTTCAACCAGGCTCAAACACAATTTATCTTCTAGCGTGAGTGTGGTGACAGAGGAAGAGTGTTTCTCAAAGCTGTTTTTTTATAGGGGTGACATGTGACGCCGACCTCAAATCAAGCTGCTCTAGCCTTGGTCAGCGATGTCACACCCTGTTCAAAGATATCCGCATTGTTCTAGAACCAGACTGACGGAAATTGTTTACGTGATGAGAGTGCATGCACCACTCGTTGTCGCTTTGTGTGTAATGTGTCAGCGGATTTCAACATATGCTAACGAGAGAATCTTAACAAGGTTCATTGACTTTCTTATTTGTGCGTACTTCAATGAATTTTGAAAGGTCTTTATTTTTAAGAGGAGAATGATAATCTTGCACAAATCACAAAATGATTTAGAAAATAGGAGATATGGAGCAGTTAATGATCTTAATAGATAGTTAGTGTTAGGTCCGATCGACTATAGGAGGATTGCTGCCATTTTTTACATCAGAAATATCGTTTGCAATGAAGAGAGTCGGAAATAATGACTTTATTTTAAAAGAAACGTTTTAATTTATCATATAAATCTTTTCATTTATACAAATTAAGTCTTCAATTCTTTTTAATCTTGTAATTTTCTTCGCCAGTTTAGTGTCCTTTGTTGATTTTATTTGTTTAAACTATAATATTTATTTAAGCAAAACAAGAAAAGTCTTTGAAAGTTATTTTATCATTAAATCTGAATTTTTATATTTTCCATAATAAGTTGACCTGTGCTTAAATTTACAATACATTACACACATGATCAATTTGGTCTAAAAGTAAACAGAAACCAAAAACTCCACATCATAATTCTAGAATCATTATCTGAATAAGAATGAGAGTTGAACATAAAGCATAAATCATTACAACATGGTGGCCTATTTTGTGTTGTTTTAAAACAAAATATTGTTTGTTAATGCTTTAACTACACAGATGGTTGTCTAGACAACCAACACAGTTTCTTAAGTCTAGGGTGGATAAAATGCATTTTTAAAACTCCAAGTTCTAATTCTACATGTTATTTAGTTATTATTTAAAAACAACAAACTAAAAATGTTAAAATGACCTACGAAATTATGACCTTTGCTCTATTTAAGGATCTTGTTGAGCTATGCAATGAATAAATCTGAGTTTCGTAATTTCATTAAATTTCTCTAAAGACGAACAAAATTTGGGGGTTTAGTTCATTTTATATTTTAGCGACTATTAAAAACTCACTGAAATACTTCCAGTCTCTGGACCAGAAGGGTCATCAGCATCCAAACAAAAATAATTTTATTACAGAGCAATATCTCTCATCCTTATAAAATTTTCATTTAAAACTTGGACAGTTTGCATACTGCCATGCTTGGTTATTGAATCACTACCACTATTCTAACCGGAGAAAAACCTAAAATATTATATAAATAATAAGAAAAACCCGTAAAAAACCAAGTTTTTGACTATAAATCCTTTATGTACGAGAAGTAATTAAAAGAATGTTCATTATAATACGCAGCGCCAGACCATCCAGAAATACAAAATTGCAGTTGTGTCGTAAAACATGTTTAATATAATGCGCACCGATCAGGAATATGTTTATAAAAAGAGCTGTCAATAAAATACGCACCTTATTGCGCGACAGAAAGGTTGTTCAATATAATACGCACCGCGACGCTCTATCTCAAAAAATAGCATGATACATAGGAATAAATAAAGTAATCTAAAAAATCAATAATTTAATTACGGTACATGCGATCGATCTGAAATTTTGAAACATTGTTTTTATCATCGGTACGAAACTGCCTGCAAAATTTCAGCTCGCTATCTTGCGAGCAAGTGGGTTAAAAATCGATCAAAAGTTTTGGCGACAAGCAAGCAAGCAAGGTCGGCCGCAGACACCACGAGTTAATATAAAGGATTTAAAAAACAACCCGTAAAAAACCAAGTTTTTGACTATAAATCCTTTACGTATGAGACGTAACTAAAAGAATGTTCATTATAACACGCAGCGCAAGACCATCCAGAAATACAAAATTGCAGTTGTGTCGTAAAACGTGTTTAATATAATGCGCACCGATCAGGAATAGGTTTATAAAAAGTGTTGTCAGTAAAATACGCACCTTATTGCGCGACAGAAAGGTTGTTCAATATAATACGCACCGCGACGCTCTATCTCAAAAAATAGCATGATACATAGGAATAAATAAAATAATCTAAAAAATCAATAATTTAATTACGGTACATGCGATCGATCTGACATTTTGATACATTGTTTTTATCATCGGTACAAAACTGCCTGCAAAATTTCAGCTCGCTATCTTGCGAGCAAGTGGGTTAAAAATCGATCAAAAGTTTTGGCGACAAGCAAGCAAGGTCGGTCGGTCGGTCGGCCGCAGACACCACGAGTTAATATAAAGGATTTAAAAATAGTTCCAGACACCGTAGTAGTCACACAAGGCTGATAAAATTTCAAGTACGCTGAGATAGGCTTAGTGGGTGTATGTCAGATCACCAGCTCACAATAAGGCTCTTTTGTGCCGAGATGAGCCGAGATGAATTATTGACAGTGATTCCACGTAAGTAAAAAAAGATTTAAAAAATTTAAAAATGCGCTCAAAACAAAAAATTCACGCGTTAAAAAGTGTTATTTACAATAACAATAGTTTTTAAAAATTCAAACAAAAATAAGCTTTATTTTTGATCCACGATGTTTCTTCAGTTACAGGAATATCTCATTTCATTTACATTTTTGCAGGCTTGCCAGATGCCATCTCTACAAGATCAAATGTCAACAAAGTCACTTCAAGTGGTAAGTGTTTTCTTAGAAATATTGCAGATTTTTGTATGTGTGATGATTCTGTTGTTAGTTTGTATTTATTTCTACAACGCTTATAAAAATAAAGTGTATATTATGTTAAACTGGGTAAATCATAAAAATGAGATGAATATGACTTTTAAACTGAAAGAAACAAAAAGGCATATAATCCCTTTCAATTGGACGTATGAAAAGATTTAACCTTTTAAGTAATCTCTCAGATAGAAGCCAATTATATTGAAGTTAGCAAGCTCTTCGATTAGACCAACTAGAAACCAAAACGTCAGTGACTGATTCCTTATATATGAATTTTAAGTATTAATGTGTTTTTTTTTAAAATAAAAAACTGATTGATCATGAAAAAAAAGTAAAGTTGAAAGTGGACATTCGAAAAGTGAAAGGTTTAAATAAAATATTAAATGAGAGACAACTCAATGTTTACACCACAGGAAAAGAATACACTTATTAATAGTCCTTTGAGGAATAACTTCACCGTTATGTTACGTTTAAAAATAATCATGGATAGTGGGAATGTTAAAAAAAGAAATGCTGGGAATGATGTCAACGGATATAAATACACAGCGCTTTTGGGGATTAAAAAAAAATTGCATACAGCGAGAAAGTATCTGAAGTTTTTCAAACAGTTGTATTCTTTCAATTTTTATTTATAATTGTAAATTTCATTACGCCATGTTTTGCTACGCCTTCTAATGTGACCCAACAACCCGCCCCGCTCCCCCCCCCCACCCCACCATCGGCAGAAACCTCTATTTTCTCGTAAGTTTCGTCTTGCTGTGCTCGTCTGGGCTTGCTTTTATCAGTGCCATATTTGTCAGAATCAAACGTATGTCAGGAAATTTGAATAATTCATGTAATCTCTTTTCGGGGTTCATGCACTGGACAATCTCTCTAGAGCAGGGTTCGGCGAACTTTTTTGCCCATTACCCCAAAATATAAAAGTTTATGTTGACTTTATCCCTGAGGGAGCAAGTCTTGCCCACACAACTCGGGGTTTGGGGGTGGACTGTAACCCTTACCCCAGGGGCGGATTTAGGTTTGTCTTCGTGGGGGCCAGGAGAATTTCAGGGGGCGCCGAAAAATATTTTTAAAATTCATTCACTTAGTGCAAATATTTCTAGGTGTTGAAATAAAATTAATTTGTCTATATTGCTGGTTCTGCAAAGAAGATTAGAAATTTTATATGAGATTCACTCTTATTGCTATCTTTTATGTTGAAAAAAAAATTCTGTTCACTTCAAATGTGAGATTTACTTTAATAAGTTTTCATCTTAAGAGACTTCTGCAATCTCAAATAAGAAATCTAAGGTGTTTTGTTTATGTTACATACATTTTCAGATTTGCCCTGTGGCAACTTGCTAGACAAAAAGAAACATCTAGTCTTAAGTAGATATGGTTAATCAATTGAATTTATGAAAATGGTAGTTAATTTGGGAGCTGTTATTTGTGATAAAATCTAAATTTCCCATAATCCTTTGTGTTCACTTTCAATTGCTGAATATCTTAGCAGACTTTAACATAGAAAACTCAGCATAATAAGTTTATAGTCTTTGGGCTAAATAAAACATCTAAAATGTTTTGATAATGAGGTAGAATTTGATTAAAATTTGTATAGGCCTCAAATAGTTTGTTGTACTATCTGCAAGATGACTCATCAGTTTGTTTAGCTTGCCATAAATAGCAGTGACAGTAACTCAAACAAATAACCAAGTATAATAAATGCTGCGTTGATCATTCAAAGTACATTATTTAATATTATTTTTGTTTAAATCAAACCATTGCAATGAATCTCTTTAATATACAAACAATTGCTTTAATTTATATTCAGGAGAGTACCAGGTCACAAATGCAAACAAAATATGCAGTATTTTGAAAAAATGTTAATTATTAATAAAAGGCCTAAATAATTAAAGAAATCCTTTATCAAATACATATTATATGCAAATATCATATGTAGGATAAAAAGATAACAGTAAATTATGAAATTAGTTCCAAAGAGAACAACTTATTTTTACGAATAAAATTTTAAGAGCTACTATTTTTAGCTCTTGAAATAGTTTTCTATCTGAAATATTGAAATGAGAATTTTAGCTGGCAAAATAGTTCAGTTTAAGAAGACAAGGTAATCTGATGCTACAAATAATGAAAAGCACAGTGACTTGGTGGAGCGAATTGGTCAGGATTATTAACACAAACACAAAGCGTGCCAATAATATCATACTAATAAATAAACTAAACAATTTACTTCAGAATTTAAAAAAAAATTATCACTAGAAGTTTGAGCATCAAACTTTGGGAAAATCAATGAACTTTACACAAAACAATGATTTTAAATTCCTCAAATAAACATTTAAAACTCTAATGAGAATGCAGGACTAAACACAAACCATGGATAAGCATATGACGCAATAGTGTACCGTATAGAAGGAGCGTCTGTAACATATAAGTCAAGATAAGATAATATAAGATAGAGCCTTGAGCCCTATATAAATTGCTTTCTACGTGATTTCATTGAAGCAAAACGATTTATCGTTGATTCAAAGTCAACGTTCTCAGCTAGATCACGTTCAATTGAAACTACATGTAATGCCAATCGAGACAGATGTTTGTCTCTCATTGTTGAGCGCAAATAATTTTTGATGATTTTCAATCTACTGAAACTTCTTTCAGCAGTAGTAGCACTGGTAACAGGAAGAGTCAAGTACGGTAAATTTGATAGAGTATTGACAAATTAGGGAGACCTGATGTCATTTGTTTTTCAGTCAAGAATGGCTGAACCTTTTTAAGTTGTAGTTCACTAGTTAATGTTATCTACATTATTGCATACAAATCTTTGAAGGTATCATATTCTACGATTGCTTCTTCAAGGTAAATGTCATGTTTGTAAATTTTACATAAACTTTAAAAAAGAATCTTTTTCTTCCGACATTTGTGGTGGATCAATACAATAGAAATATGTAACTGTGCTCCAAAAGTCATTAAATCAATCATCTATTTGTGTAACAAGTGTATCATGATAGTGAAGTAAGTTTCAGATTTAAAGCGTTGGGTTGGATCATCAGCCATTTTATCTCTGCTAAGTTCGCCTGCCATACTTTTCTTCTTCTTTTTTTTGCAATTCGCTTTTCTTTAAATTCTGTTTTAACATCTAGTTTGGAACAATTTTCGTTAATAAATGATTTGACATCTACATTCAGAATTTCAGAAGCTTCGTCGCTTCTCATTTCAACAAACGTATTTCTTTCAACATCTTGCAAAGGCGTTGCAAGTAGTTTGATAACACGAAGATAACTTTTGTACAAATAGCTTCAGAAAAACAAAATAATATTTTGTTACTAAAACAGATAGTCCCATAGCTTCTGCTCTGACACTTACTTTATCTTCTGTTGATTCCCCTGAATCAAGTGTGACTAAAATAGCAGAGAGTGATCCAACAACTGCATGAACTGCATACCTACGGCTTGCACATCTTGTATCAGAAATTCGTTACAGAGTATCTACTGTTGATTCATGTTGAGAATTCTGGTGTTCTTTAAGAGTATGTAGACGTGGTAAACTAGACCTAAGGTATGCATACAACCTTAAAGCTATGCCGAAAAACAACTGTACACAAGTGTATAGTAATCAAATTCAAAACATGGACACAACAATTGGGTGAAAGTTTTTTTTTATTTGAGTTTGAAGGCCACTCTTAATTCCAGAGTATGCCTGACCTCGACAGAGTGTGAAATCAATGTTTCGCTTTTGTAGTTCCATTAAAATCTCCTCAGCAAATGCGGCAGCATTGCTGTTTACCAAAAGTATAAACGCCTATAAATCTTTCCACAACATGTCCTGATTTTAAAACTCAGCGTAAAGAAACTGACATCTGATCAACTCTAGATATATCAATGGATGAATCAATAATTAAAGAAAGGAATTGTGCAGACTTAACTTCATTATCAATTGTCACCTATGGTTCAGATGCGACTGATTGAATTAAATCATTTTGCACATCATGACTTAAGTCCTTTAAACGGTGTTCGTAGGGGGTCCTAATGTTTCCATTAGAACTTACTAGGGGCGGGGCTTGGTAGACCTTGGTGGGCGCCCCCTCTCCCTTCCAGGTCAGCAGAGGACTTTCTTATCGTTAGTCATTCCATTTTTAAATCCCTTATATTAACTTCGCGGCCGTCTCTGTCTGTCGTCATCTCATGAGCTGGAGGGCGGAAAAACAAAAGTCGAAAATGACCCTCTTTCCGTGATCCGATCGAGCTGAAATTTGGCACAATGACTCGTCTAACAATGCATCTTATCACAATTTCAGATCGATCGAACGTACCGTAATTAAATTATTGCATTTTTAGTTTATCCTTATATGAGGTATGTAATTCAAATTCACGGTTTGTTATTGTTTTTTTCCTTTGAAAGTTTGAGTTGACGCATTGAGGCGACCCATCGAAGCACCGGGGTGTTTTTGTTTACATTTTACGTGTCACGCTGAGCTCGGTCAAGCAAATCGGTGACCAGACTTTTCCCCTCTCCGCCTCCCACCACCCCTCCCCCCTAGGGTTATGAAGCAAAGTTGAGTTAAGACAGATTCAGTCTGTAAATGCTTGTCGCGTTTAAAATTAATCAATACTGTTAGTTATGTCTCATTTATAAGGGATTTATAGTCAAAAAAATTGTTTTTACGGGTTTGTTTTATTATTGTGGCTTTAACGTGGGCTAGATCCCACGCCCCTCAGCTTGTGAGGCGAGCGCGCTTTGACTTCGCTATCCAGCCGCTGTTTACCAAAGTATAAAAACCTATAAATCTTTTCACTCCATGTCCTGATTGTAAAACTGAACGTAAAGAAAAACTTACATCTGATCAGTTCCAGATATAACAATGTTTGAATCAATAATTAAAGAAAAGAATTGTGCAGACTTAACTTAATTATCACTTGTCACCGATAATTCAGATGCGAGTGATTGATTTAAACCATATATTACAGTTTCATCATTTGAAATACGATATTTAGCAAGCAGTTTGCTGTTGATTAGAAGTTTCGTGTTTAGCAATCTTTTTTTCTGCTCTGGTGACACCTTTTTAGTGTTCATCGAGGGCGTCTTTAGGGGGCGCCATTTTAGACTCAACAGGGGCGTGGGGGGCAAGCTGCCCCCTGCCCTATAGCTAAATCCGCCACTGCCTTACCCCACTCCACCCACTCTCCCAGGGTCTGGTGTGTTTTTAGAAGTGATCAAAAATGAAACTGGAAAGGATTATGCGTAGATATTTTAACTGAAAACGACATTAAACAATCATTTTTCAGGGGGAATTCATTAACTACAATTGTAAAGTTTTTTTCCGAATATAATGGTTATAACGGTTATAGGTTTAATGGCACTGGTCATTCTATTATTATGATAAATAGGACATAATGCCATAAAGTAAGATATACACAAATTTACTTAAACACTTACATCGAAATTGGCGCCTTGGATGTCAGGACAAGTTCGGTACTTCCTTCAGGTTTCAATGGATTCCACAGCTTAGTTTTTTATGTTCATTAGCGTAGAAAATCCTATATAATTCCAGGACTGTCCGACCATGATATTGTTAGGGTCACCAATACAATAAAAACTAAAATTAATAAGATACCGAGAGGAATAATCTATCTTTGGAATAAATGTAATTCAATAAAACTACACCAATCAGCGGCTAACTTCCAACAAAATTTCCTAAGTAAATTTAACACAAATAGCCCAGTAGAAGAAATTTGGAAAGATATAAAAACAAATCTAAAAACTATAATGGATGAGAATGTTCCAACAAAACTAACATCAAATAAAATTAACAAATGCTGGTTCAATTCTAGATTGAAAAAGCTATGCAAACAAAAAGAGAACTTATTTAAGAAATATAAAGCTACCTATTCATATAGGATACACAAAAAATACTTAAAGATTAAACACTTGACACAAAAACTTAGTCGAAACCTCCAAAATGAATATATAAACAATGTAATTACCAAAGATAACAATAAAAACTTATGGTCCTTTATCAAATCTAAAAAAATGGAACCTTCAGGAATAGCCACACTAAAAGGCTCAAATAATAAAACCTATAATGATAATGAAACTACAGCTAATATCCTTAACACATATTTTGCATCATCTTTTTCTGCTTCAGGCGAAATCGAAGTTTTAATACATTTAAATAAAATGGAGGAAATAGGTAACATAACTGTAGATGAGATAGGTATACATTCACGCCTAAAAAACTTAAAAATAAACAAAGCTACTGGCCCAGATGATTTGCCTGCAAGGTTATTAAAAGAACTAAGCAATGAACTGTCCCCAATCCTTGTAGTTCTCTTTCAAGCCTCTCTAAACCAGGGTAAAGTGCCTCAGGATTGGAAATTAGCTAACGTAACTCCACTCTTTAAGAAAGGGGATAAATCAGACCCTGGTAATTACAGGCCTGTATCACTTACTAGTATCACCTGTAAATTACTAGAACAAATAATATATAGTAGAATAGTTAACCACCTTGACAAATATGATGCCCTATGCCCACATCAACACGGCTTTAGAAAAAACAGATATTGTGAAACACAATTAATAGGTTTAATAGATGAACTATCAAAAGGCTTAGACAAAAATTATCAAATAGGTACAATATTACTAGACTTCTCAAAAGCATTTGACAAATTTCACCACCTTAGTTTACTTAAAAAACTTAACTACTTTGGAATCTCAGGTTCCTTACATCACTGGATCCAAGACTTCCTTTTGGGCAGGGAGCAAACTGTAATAATTAATGGATCTAAATCTGCACCAACAAAGGTTAATTCAGGAGTTCCACAAGGAACTGTGCTAGGTCCCTTACTCTTTTTAATATATATAAAGGATTTACCCAACAACATCTCAACAAGAAACATAAGTTAGGTTATTTGCTGATGATTGTATAATCTATAGAACAATTAAATCAGAACAAGATAGCAAAATTTTACAAAAAGACCTAGATGAATTGATAAAATTGGAAACTAACTGGAGTATGAGTTTCCACCCAGAAAAGTGTCAACTGTTAAGAGTAACAAAGAAAAAGAAACAAATAAATTCAAAATATTTCTACATCAACCGACACAGCAATAAAGTCTTCCCACTTTTTTTTTATTAACCTCATCAAAGTATTCACTAACTTAAATGAATTTATCAACTCCTAGACATTGAAAGTCGAGAGGAGCCAAAAGTTTTCCTCTTCAATGATTTGAAAAACTTTGTAGCGAACATACACCATAAGCTGCGCAAATAATTTACCCGCATTTATAGACTGCTTTCTAGAAGTAGAAGGAAATGTTAAAACAATGTGGTTATCTTCCCATGCGTACACGTACACATGTCGGATTTTAAATATATTTAATGAATTTTGTATGTCCCTGATTAATCTCCGTTACCCTCAAGAATTCTCTTTTTAACACCCTTGTTCGTTGACCTCTGCTTTAGAAAAACGCAAGCATATTGTTGCTCTAGTGAAGAGCAATGTGTAGCTACTTGAACTTCAGAAATTATGAATCTAAACATTTACCAATATATTAAACTCTAGCTTCCTCGGTAAACGATTTCAGCAGCTGTGAGGGTCGGTTTCAGGAGAGTGGTCCCACCGCAAGTCTTGACCGCTGAGATGCAGGATACACAAACGAAATGTTTAATCAAAACAAGAAATTAAATCTTTATTTAACTGACCCAAACTAAAGATGCAAAATACTTAGGAGTCTTAATAAATGAGAAACTATCATGGAATCCCCATGTCAATGAAGTTATTAAAAAAATCAAACAAAACCTTAGGCTTTATAAAAAGAAACTTTAACAAATGTAATAGAGATATAAAACTAAAATGATACCTCACTTTGGTGAGACCTGTACTAGAATATACATCTTCTGTATGGGACCCATCCACCAAAGAAAGCATTGATAAACTAGAACACATTCAAAACAAAGCTGCCAGATTCATTACTGGAGAATATTCAAAACTGACAAGAATAACACCATTAGTTAAATCATTAAACCTTGAAACACTAGAGGATAGAAGAGCCAAGAGCAAAGTAGTAATCATACATAAAGCAATTAATTCTAATTTAGAAATACAACACAAAGATAACTTAATACAACCCTCAGATAGACATAAGGATAAAAACACCTTTCTTATTCCGTATGCAAGAACAAACACATACACATTTTCGTTCTTCCCGTCCGGAATTCGGGCATGGAATGGTTTGCCTGAAGAATCCAGAAAAACCAACACTTTATCAACATTTAAATCTCTAATAAAAATGCAGGACTAAACACAAACCATAGATAAGCGTAGGACGCAATAATCTTGTGTAAACAGATAAGATAAGAAGATAAGATAAGACCAATACACAAGTAATGAAACTTTAATTTATTGTCTGAATCACACCATTTGTCTGTGTATGTTGTATTTTATTTAAAAGCCTTATCGCTGTCATATTCTCTATAATACATTATTCTCTGATAAGACACTGTCTTTTCCAAACATTTATTTCAGACCCACTCAGAAAATAAAATACCATGCAATAATGCAAGTGCACAACATGGCAGTGCACTTGACGAGTTACTACATTTCTAACCAAGGCGGATACAACAGAAACTCTTTCAGTTAGCCGATCTAAAGTGTTTAAAGTAAAAATAGGAAATTGTTAGCTCTTTAATCAGTAAACAAAAACGCGTCCTTCTCCAGGGTTAACAACGAAGGGGCATTGAAAGATGGCACA
Organism: Ampullaceana balthica; assembly: GCA_944989445.1. NCBI lineage: Eukaryota > Metazoa > Mollusca > Gastropoda > Lymnaeidae > Ampullaceana > Ampullaceana balthica. The sequence goes on from CALYLW010000437.1 coordinate 253,817, forward strand.
AGGACACAATATAAGAATTGCTCCATTTTCTCAAAAAGAATTTGTGAGTGGACAAAAAACAAACAATGGAACCATTGAGACTAAAAAAACTTGACATATTCGTTTATATTGCCTTATACTTTCCAACCTCCATTTCCTAAAATCCCCGTGACCAGTAGAGTAAGTAACATCTACGATACAATAGAAATATTGATGGCCACTTTTAACATTCAAAACGATATAGATCGATGAATATTTTGATTGTTGGCGCTTAAGATTACAGTTGAAGATTTAAAAAGGTACTTTGTATCATTTACATTTCCTAAAATTTTTATTGTATTGTCATAAAACTTTTAAAGTTAATTTATAAACATTCTGTGAATTGGGTACCTGCAGCTTCGAAATGGCACATAAATATTTTATGCAAAAAAAACCCTTAATAAAACCACATCACATGCGCAGACAAAAAAAATTCTTCAAGGTTCCACTTATGGTCGAATGTGTAAGTTTCGTCTTTTAACCTGAAGCACTCATCCTCATCATCATCAACAGTGGCACTACAGCCCATGTAGGACCCTGGCCTGCTCCACCACATACCACATCCTTCCATTCGGATCGATTCTCCATGCCCGAACCCCCAGCTGTTGTAGGTCCGTTTCCACATCATCGATCCACCTCAGTCTTGGGCGACCAGTGAGTTGTCTGCCCCCTGGTTTCTGCCTGTAAATAGTATTTGGTGTTCTACACTCTGGCATCCTTTCAACATGTCCTGCCCAGCGTAGTCTTCCTTTTTAATACTTGTGACTATGAGTGGGTCTATTTACAGATAGTATACTTCTCTTGGTTTATACGAATTCTCCAGGTATCCTTTTCTATTACAGGGCCATATATTTTCCGGATGATTTTCCTCTCCAAAGTGTTGAGTAGGTTCTCTGCCTTTCTGGTCAGGGTCAAATTCTAACTAGCGTAGTTTCTACCGGCCTTATAATCGTGGTGTATATTATTTTCTTTGTTCCCCTTTAGAGGTTTTTGCTTCTTAGAAGATATTGTAAGCTAAGTAGGAGCGGTTGCCTGCTGTTAATATTTATTTCAACTCCGAAATTATCTCATTATGTTAGTTTATAGTTGCCCCTTGATACTTGAATGCAGCAACTCTCTCAAATTTGTGTTTGTTTATAGTGATGTTGTCATCAGCATGGGTGTTTTGTGAAAAGAAACAATATAATTTACAATGTATGTCCGTGACGCTAATTTATTTTAGAAAGCAGTGAATACCATAATACTGCACCAATGCATCAAAAGGTGTGCAAATTAAAGAAGCGCTGTAAAAAAAAATGACGTAATTATTTTCGCTCATACATGTATTTTAATTTTGGGATCAATGTAATAACAAAAAAACTTTAAAAAACAAGTTTTTGACTATAAATCCTCTATGTACGAGAAGTAACTTAAAGAATTTTCATTATAATACGCAGCGCAAAACCATCCAAAAATACAAATTGCAGTTGTGCCGTAAAAAATGTTTAATATAATGCGCACCGTTCAGGAATATGTTTATAAAAAGAGTTGTCAATAAAATACGCACCTTACTGTGCGACAGAAAGGTTGTTCAATATAATACGCACCGCGACACTCTATCTAAAAAAATAACATGATACACAGGAATAAATAAAATAATCTAACAAATCAATAATTCAATTACGGTACATGTGATCCATCTGAAAATTTGATACATTGTTTTTATCATCGGTACGAAACTGCCTGCAAAATTGCAGCTGGCTAGCTTACGAGAAAGTGGGTTAAAAATTGATCCAAAGTTTTGGCGACAAGCAAGGGTTCAAGGGTGCAAGCAAGCAGACACCACGAGTTAATATAAAGGATTTAATAAAATAATCTAAAAAATCAAGAATTTAATTACAGTGCATGCGATCGATCTGAAATTTTGATACGTTGTTTTTATCATCGGTACAAAACTGCCTGCAAAATTTCAGCTCGCTAGCTTACGAGGAAGTTGGTTAAAATTGATCAAAAGTTTTGGCGACAAGCAAGCAATCAAGGGTTCCAACAAACAACCAGACACCACGAGTTAATATAAAGGATTTTTTTAAAAACCGTAAAAAACCATGTTTTTGACTATAAATCCTTTATGTACGAGAAGTAACTAAAAGAATGTTCATTATAACACGCAGCGCAAGACAATCCAAAAATACAAAATTGCAGTTGTGTCGTAAAACATGTTTAATATAATGCGCACCGATCAGGAATATGTTTATAAAAAGAGTTGTCAATAAAATACGCACTTTATAGCGCGACAGAAAGGTTGTTCAATATAATACGCACCGCGACGCTCTATGTCAAAAAATAGCATGATACATAGGAATAAATAAAATAATCTACAAAATCAATTATTTATTTACGTTACTTGCGGTCGATCTGAAATTTTGATACATTGTTTTTATCATCGGTACGAAACTGCCTGCAAAATTTCAGCTCGCTAGCTTACGAGAAAGTGGGTTAAAAATTGATCCAAAATTTTTGCGACAAGCAAGGGTTCAAGGGTGCAAGCAAGCAGACACCACGAGTTAATATAAAGGATTTAATAAAATAATCTAAAAAATCAAGAATTTAATTACAGTGCATGCGATCGATCTGAAATTTTGATACGTTGTTTTTATCATCGGTACAAAACTGCCTGCAAAATTTCAGCTCGCTAGCTTACGAGGAAGTTGGTTAAAAATTGATCAAAATTTTTGTTGACAAGCAAGCGATCAAGGGTTCCAACAAACAACCAGACACCACGAGTTGATATAAAGGATTTTTTTAAAAACCGTAAAAAAACATGTTTTTGACTATAAATCCTTTATGTACGAGAAGTAACTAAAAGAATGTTCATTATAACACGCAGCGCAAGACAATCCAAAAATACAAAATTGCAGTTGTGTCGTAAAACATGTTTAATATAATGCGCACCGATCAGGAATATGTTTATAAAAAGAGTTGTCAATAAAATACGCACTTTATAGCGCGACAGAAAGGTTGTTCAATATAATACGCACCGCGACGCTCTATGTCAAAAAATAGCATGATACATAGGAATAAATAAAATAATCTACAAAATCAATTATTTATTTACGTTACTTGCGGTCGATCTGAAATTTTGATACATTGTTTTTATCATCGGTACGAAACTGCCTGCAAAATTGCAGCTGGCTAGCTTACGAGAAAGTGGGTTAAAAATTGATCCAAAGTTTTTGCGACAAGCAAGGGTTCAAGGGTGCAAGCAAGCAGACACCACGAGTTAATATAAAGGATTTAATAAAAATAATCTTAAAAATCAAGAATTTAATTACAGTGCATGCGATCGATCTGAAATTTTGATACGTTGTTTTTATCATCGGTACAAAACTGCCTGCAAAATTTCAGCTCGCTAGCTTACGAGCAAGAGGGGTTAAAAATTGATCCAAAGTCTTGGCGACAAGCAAGCAATCAATCAAGGGCGCAACCAGACACCAGGAGTTAATATAAAGGATTTAATAAGAAAAACCCGTAAAAACCCAAATTTTTGACTATAAATCCTTTACGTACGAGAAGTAACTAAAAGAATGTTCATTAAAATACGCAGCGCCAGACCATCCAAAAATACAAAATTGCAGTTGTGTCGTAAAACGTGTTTAATATAATGCGCACCGATCAGGAATATGTTTATAAAAAGTGCTGTCAATAAAATACGCACCTTATTGCGCGATAGAAAGGTTGTTCAATATAATACGCACCGCGACGCTCTATCTCAAAAAATAGCATGATACATAGGAATAAATAAAATAATCTAAAAAATCAATAATTTAATTACGGTACATGCGATCGATCTGAAATTTTGATACATTGTTTTTATCATCGGTACGAAACTGACTGCAAAATTTCAGCTTGCTATCTTGCGAGCAAGTGGGTTAAAAATCGATCAAATGTTTTGGCGACAAGGTCGGTCGGTCGGCCGCAGACACCACGAGTTAATATAAAGGATTTAAAAAGAGGATTTGATGATGGTTAATTATAAAATAAAAAAACAAAGGGGCTTCGTAGGCGCCTTACAACCCCTATTATAAAATACTTTGTGTACATTTCAGAAAGTTTAATATTTCATATTTATCAAACAAGGACAAGTTATTTGGGCTTTTGAAAAAGTCGGCTTTGTAGGCGCCTTAAAAAAGGGCATTTTTTAAAATAAAATAAATAGATTTCAGCTGAAAACTTCCGTCATTTTTGACGGGTAATACGCTAGTAATTAAATATTTTGTTTTCGGTTCGTTTATAACAAGACCAGCTTCGGCAGAGGCATTTTCAAGTTCCTTGAAAGCTTTAACTATGTCATTAAATAATTTGCATAAGAATCATCTACACAATGCATTTGTTCAGACCTGCAAGTTGTAGGATACCCCAGTTGAAAACTATCGTTTCGTTAAAATTTCAAATATTTTTCTTAATTTAGGATTGAAAACTCCAAAATCAACGCCTAGAAACCAAGGACATTACATTTTCACCAGAGAAGTTCCAGACACCGTTGGACGTTTCATTGTTTGTCTCGCTCCTTGGCTAATTAAGACCATATGAGAAGGTTTAAGGACTGAGAAAGTACCTGAGTATAATAAATTGATAAAAGTTAGTTGTTTCTTTTTCCCTTATTTTTTAAAATTAACATTGCTTAGCCCATTATTAAAATTTATAAATAACCACTGATATTTAATAGAAAAGTTTTATATTACTAATAACGTCTTTTGGAAAACACAGTTGTCAGAGGTGATGTGTGAGCTTGATCATTTCATAAATTTGTAATTTTCAATAGTAGTAATTACCAATAAGCATTTTAGTATGGTAAACTTGTTAATAATACTTGAAGTATGTTTTGAATATTTCTGTATAAATATCTATTAAGAACAAATTATCAAAGATTTTTAAAATTTATGAACATTCTAAATGTCTTTTGCCCCAAAATTTATTTAAATTTTTTAAAAAAATATGTCAATTGTTTATCAATTAGTACTAATTCAATTAAACATTGTTTTGAAACTCTACTTTAGCTGTTAGTCAAAGACATTGCATTTTGTAATTTCAAATTTAAAATATTTTTTAATACTTAAATGGTATAAAAATTCTAATTTAAAAAAGAAGAAATGGATTATTAGATTTTTTTCTTCATATTTTAAAATTCATTTTGATTTAAAGTTGAATAAAGTTTACGCATATAATTTTACTTAAAACTGATTGTTTCTTTTTCTTTCTATTCAAGTCACAATATAAAATTAATTTTTACATTTCTAAACGAAAATCAACTTTGAATATTGATGCATTAAATACAAGACTTAATAATTGGTATGCTATTGTTTGATATTAATGGCGGTCGCTGTCAAGAACTCCAGATGTAAAGTATTGACTCTAGTTGTCTGGGGTAATGTTATACAGTTAATACATTGAATTTTGGCTCTAGCCCCCAGTGTTAAGTACGAGTATTTGTCTAGATTAAAGTATTCACATAAATAATTTTCTTCGCACTGAGCCATTTCGTCAATCCTTTTAACTGTATTATTACTCAGTGGAATTATTCTTGTAATGTTGAAAGCTTGGTTGTGCAACACTGTGCATATTAACTCAATTACAGCTGGTAAAATAAGTTTTTCACCAATACAGTACGTCTTAGCCGATTATGAAATAAATAAAGAAATGTATTAATGTTCACAGTCCATCTTCATCTCGCTCGGATGTTGTTCCTACGAGTTATTACAGTGGCGGTATTTTCAAATATTTATTTTTGTTTTTTCTAAAAGTAACGTTAAATCATTATATATTTTTTGTTACTATGGAATTTTATTGAATTTTCTTTAAGCTTGGGATTTTTTATTGAATAAATTTACATAGTTCTATTACATAGCAGAAACATAAGTAAAATGCCATTTCCTGGTGATGAAATAAAACCCGCTTCAAAAGATTCAATACTGTATTGTCGACATATTTTCTTCGAATCTCTCCTACTCTTAACTGTTGTAACAAACCACTGTTAATAATTATAACATTTTTCATTGGAATGTCGCAGTAAAGCCCTTTTGAAAAAAATTATTTGATGTTAGGATACAATTTAGATAAATATAAGTTCCCGACATATAAAAAAATACGCAACTTTGGAACCCTCATTGATTCCCATTTAAAAATTGTATTTTCTGACCTATTTCTAGGGCTTAGCATTTCTTTGGCATCAAACTTGATTGGCAATAAAGCAAATATTTTTTATTGGTTATAGCTGTGGAAATTATCATAGTTCTAATTCCGTTTCTAGGCAAAACAACATTATCATCCATGACTGATTGCACCTAGTAGAAAAAGCATTCAGATACAATTTTATTTATTTTTATTTCTTTTAAATTCCATATTAAAATTGATAACAATTTTATTATTTTATTTTTAGCCTTGCACGGACCCCCTGACATTGTTCAGGGACCCCCAAATCAATTTTTATTTTCCACGGACCCCCTGAATGGTACCAGGGACTGGGACCTCTGGGGGGTCCGTAGGGACCACTTTGGGAACCACTGAATGCAAAGAAACAAATGATCAGACTGAAAATAACACACTCTATTTAAATGAACAGATTAATCATTTATATTAATTTATATTAATTTCATTGAAATATTTGGTAAATTTTAGTGAGTATTATAATTTATTTTTTTAATTAAGAAAAAAATATAACTTAATTTTGACAATGTTGCTGTTTTTTTAAAGCATTATATGATTCCATTTAGGACTAAATGAAAATTAGTCTTCATTTATTTCAATACTTAGAATTATTATAGATATGTCCACCAAACTCAAACAACAGGTTTGTACTCAGGTGTGTTGTAAAATGAAAAAAATTAAATTTTTGATTTGTTTTTTCCAAACTTGAAAGATAATAATAGATATAATGAACTTGATAGTTGATACCGAAAAGATTTATTTTATTAAGCCAATTTATATATGGAAAAGAGGGGACCAATTGATATGTTTATAAAGAGAAGAAACATTAATGGTGAGTGTCATGTCTCATATTTATAGGATTTGCCTTGCTCTCCGCTTGCACTCCGTACACAGAAAATGACTCGAGGATATAGAACTTCAAATGTTTATTCCGTTACACAAACTGGCTGTTCTTTATAGAACATCAATAATATCTTTATACAACTGCTTTACAACAATCTTAGTATACTCAACAGTCTCCCTGACTGGCTATCTCATGTACAGCATGCGATTAGGGCTCTTTACACAACTCGCTGTACAACAACTCGACCTACTCTTGTTTCACAGTCATAGCCCTCGGTCTGACCCGGCCGATCTTGGGCCCTGCCCAACTCTCAACTTCTACTGCCTCTGTCTGACCCCACTGGTCCCTACTGTCGCAACCTGTCTCTCTGGCATCTCGCCTGATCACTCACGTGATCAGAGTTCATTACAAATCATACCAGTGAACACATTCACCCACAGTGATTCTCACACCCCTGACAGTGAGCATCAAACATATTCTGACTCTTCTTCACAATTAGATGATGGAAACATAAATCAAACCGAATCTTCCTTAGTGAAACTAATTTGTTCTAGCCTCACTTGAAAATATCACTCTTCGTATATTCAATTCGGTTTTGTAAGTGAGGATGATGCTGGTATCCAAACACCTCCCGGTGTTAGTTGCAACGATGTTCTATTGAATGTTCTCAGCATCTTTTAAAAAGAAATGAAGACAATAGTAAATGAACAATAAGTAATCAGTGCTCAAGATTATTCTTTTTAAAATTGTTGGATGACATAATTTGTATCTAAGTATACATAAATAATCCTATAGATCAAAAGGCACTTTTCTGTCCGTTCCTCGAGAGCGATTGGTCCCTCAAACTCCTACAGCCAATCACTAGCAGAGAAAAATCTACATTTACGTGGACGTTCAAAACGAGTAATTTTTGGTGCAGTATTTTTGTCATCATTTGGTACTGTGTTCCCATCTTGAAGTGTGTCACTCCTGCTAATCACTACAGTCACTCCTAGACAACATGCCACCGAAACGGTGGCGGAACTTCCTTGGACGGGCTTTGCTGCTCGTACAAATAAAATTTCCAACTATATGGATTTACAAATAGGCACTATATTTTGTCAGTGAGAAGAAAACTAAAGACTTTATCTTTAAAAAAAATTGCTTTGTCAACATCAGATGTGCATTATAATTTATTTGCCCGTAATCGCTGCACCACAAAGCACCGGTACAAATATGTCTTATTAATTGCGTTGTTCTTGAGAACATTTAGGTGACAAGAGAAGAACTGTTAATGTCCTTTAAACTCTTTTGAAATTTAATTTACAATACTTTGAGAAATATTATTAGATCTATTAACTTGTGTTACAAAAACAAAATTCTTTTTTGTAGCTTAAACCTACGTTTACAAAAATTAAATTCAAATCAAAAATACATTCTAAATATGAAATTAATATATTTAGTTTCATCTGTATGTATCTTTAACTATTTTAACGCTGCAGTTACTACTCTTTTAGTGCTTTGGAGATCATTTATCCTAAATGGACCTTTAACCATAATAATATACATTCGTAGTATTTCGGATTTAAATATATTTATGTAAGTGTCACGCCACTTGACTTCGCTACCTATGTTTAGGGAGACAATGACAATGAAAGGCAATGATTTTCGTACATATCGGTTGACATTAAATTTTTTTAAAATCTATTTTATGCTATTTTTCGATTTCTAATGTTTCATAAAATTGGTAACTTGAATGTAGAAAAAAATTAGCATCATTATAATTTACTTTGTTACGCACAAAATCATAGAAACAATCAATGACTTTTAATAAATTTTTTATCATATATAAAATGAGGACCAGCATTTGACACCTTTGATTGTTCAGTAACAATTTTAGAAAACAATTCATAGTTCCAGTCCTGAACGCGTTCGTTCATAAGCCGACCCCCCCCCCACACACACACACTTTTGGAAGAGAAAAGTATAAAAGTGTTATAACCCGATTTAATAAACAAAATTCCATTAAGTTATGTAATATAATTAGAATATTTTGCCAAAAATAAAGAAGAACATTTAGGGTTTTATATATCAATAATAATTTTATTTTTTTAAGTAAATGCAACAAAAGTCATGAATTTTTATGATATTCTTCACTGAACATAAAACATACATTTTTGTAATGTCACCCACTGAATTCAAATTTCATTTTTCTAATACACACTTAACATATTTTGCTCAAACATAAATCATACACACACTACCGTCTAAATGATTGCACATGTACAAATAAAATATGAATACTGATTTGCATATGATCAAATGTCAATAATTGCATATTAAAACAATCATAAATAATTCTGCAAACAACAATCGACAGAGTTGAATTATAAAAATATTTTCTTAAAATGTTCACCATATCAATATTAAGCAAAAGATAACAAAATTTTCAAAATGGATTTCTTTTAAATTTAAAATAAAATTAAAACTGCATGAATAACAAATATGTAATGAAAATGTCTAAGTTTCTTTCCTTTATTTAACTTTGTCTGCGAGGCAATTATTTGAACACCAGTGCAATCTTAAAAAACATTAACTTTCGACATTACTTAATAAGTAAGGTAATATTTTTATATCAGAAAGTAGAAAATAAAAATAATCTTAAAATTATAAATGATAATAATAAGAGACTATTAAAAATAAGACTGTATCGTCTTTTCTTTTAGCTTAGTATAATAAATTTTACCATTACAGAATTTAATTTAAGTTGTAACGAAAAGAACACTGTAGCCAGAAAATCGGAACATGAAATTAGGGTCACTTTAGTATATTTTATCAGGAAGGGGGATACCATAAGGTTTTTTATTCCTTCCAAGACAGGGATTTGGGTGTAAAATGTAATAAAGGCAACATTTTTTAAAGTACCATCTGGGGCTATGCTGGGCATGCGTCGGATTGTAAGCTGTTATATAATGTAATCCCAAACAAATTATTTCACGGGTTGATATATCTTGACTAAATGTAGTAGATAAGCATTTGAGGATTATTTGTTTTAATTTAGGTTACTGGAATATATAACATCACTAACTTAAGAGCAAAAACTTCAATTGAAGCTGCCTTAATTTAACTGTATAAAAGAAATTCTCTGAACAGTTCAATATTATATTGCTTTGTGTCTAGAAAATATGGATAATCAATGGTAGAATAACTTTGGCATGGCATCTTTCCGTCTGCCAGAGAAGATAGATTTATTTTTCTTGATTGCAACACTGTGTGTGGCTGCTGAGATAATTTAACACACACAAATGAAAACACTTGCTGTGTCGATTACGGTTCCTAATAATTTGCATAAAGCAATAACATTTTTTAGAATAAACTAATTTACTTTTATATCTCTTGTATTCCAGTGCTTTTTTGTGCCGGTACGCACCGATATGGCGTACCGGCACCTTTTTCAATGTGGGAAAAAATTATTACTTTTCTTGTATTTTATCATTTATTATTAATTTATTATATTATTAATTTGTTAAAATTGAATTATTTTAAAATTGCGCGCAATAAGAATTAAAATATAAAATGCGAAACGGCTTTCCACACACACTTTTCCCTATAAAACACAAGAAAACTTAACACAATTTTTTTTAAAGTAAATCAAGAATAACCTGAATAAGTTGTTAGTTGAATTTTACAAATCATAACAAATGTATACGGTATACTGAGAAAGTAATAATAAAACAATTTAAGTTGGTTAATCTTAAAATAAAAGTGTTTTAGACATTTAGTCCTTTGCAGTTGTGATTTAGCTTGCATCGAGGTGCGAACTGGTGGTTAAAAGTTAGGCAATCCATCACCGAGTACCGGCACCTATACAAAAAAAGCTCTGTTGTATTCTATCCTTCTAGTCACACTAATTGACTTTAAAAAAAAATACAACCATTTAGGTGGAAAAAAAGTAAATGCCTTGTTATATCCAAATTTTGATTCCCTGATTATTATTATTATTTTTTTTTGGTTGAAAATTCAAGACACAAAAACTAAAATATTTGTATAAAAATGTTTCCCTTGGTCAAAAAACAACGACCTGCGTACGTGCTCTATACGGTACGAAATTACACTTTTTTGGAAAGGGATCCAATTACTTAAAAACCATTCACAAATATGATTCAATTTCCTAGCAAAATCTAGTTCCCAGGTGGGTTACCGATCCTTGTAGAAATTAATTTAATTACATCCAGTTACATAATAGGTCGTGTTCCCAGTGACATCATGTTTTGGATTCTTTCACGTTTTCTTCCTAGATATAGTTTAGATAAGCCTCAAATGAAGAGAACAAAAAGATTTCAATTAAAATAATCTGACAAATCATGAGATAAAACCTTGGAAAGTTGTCAAAAAAAACCATATGAACTATAAAGGAATGAAAGGAAATTTTTAAAAAAAATTTAAAAACATTCTAGAACACCGCAACGTAAATACTATTGACACTATTGTTAAATTAAAATTAATTTTACATTTAAATCCGGTTTGCATCACAAAAAGAAAACACAATCAAATTCGTCTTAAATTCAATTCCAGAGTAATGCTTTATTGATGTTCTTTAAAGTAATTTCAAATGAAATGATATTTTATCAAATAAAAAGAAAGATGTGGATTTCGACTTTCAAATATATAGAGTATTTTTAATGTGTCGCAAAATGGTAACAGGGAACACGACCTATCATCTTACTGGATCCAATTAATATGTGTGTAAAGTTTAGACTATTCACCCACTAGTCAATGTTTAAACTATTTTTTATAAATATTTTATAATAAAAACACTATTGTCAATTCAAAGCCCTAAACGATGTATTATATGAAAGTTAATAACCAATCTAGATGATAATCTGGATTACAATAAATACATGTGAAAAAAATGTATCAAGTTAGTGAAAGATCTAATCAGTTAATTTTTTTTTATAATTAGGAAACATGAATATTCGGAATCCGAGACTAGAAGAAATTGATAGAAATTTGACTGAAATCCCTATTTACATGCAGAGTAGGGGACTTCTTCAAAATGACGATTGGAGTCCACCAGGGCTGCATTCTCTCACCTGTCCCGTTCAACATCTTCCTAGAAAAATCATGCAAGAAGCACTCAGTGATCGCAGGACATCAATTTCTATTGGTGAAAGATCCTTGTGCAACGTAAGATTTTCTGACGATATAAATCTTTTGGCTGGGAATATAACGACAGGAGCTTACTGAAATACAAAATACATAAATTGTGTAATGAAAACAATAAATTTAAGCCTTAAAATTTAACTAATACAACAGCATATATTTCGACTACTGCCTTCATCAGTAAAATTAACATAAAATACTTACATAAGTATCAAAATTATATTTAAATTATTAAAACATACTATATCAAGAAAATAGTTACGTAAAGATAAACAATAAGAGAAACAACATCAAACAAACAATGTCACAGATCAGGTGCATATAGAATGGAAATCACCTCTGAGAAAAGCATGACATTGGTTAACACTTCAGTTGCCAGAATGGCAAACATCATATTGAACTAATAAAAGCTAGAAGGGGTTCATAATATCAAACACCAAGGAGCCATTACATCCAGAAATGGTACATGTGAAGCTGAAATTCGATCTTAGAATAGGGTCGGCAATAGTAGCAAAGCCCAGGCTATACTGAGCTCTCGTTAAAACTATTGTCCTGTATAGATGTGAGACCTGGATACTACTTGTACCCACTGAAAGCAAGCAGCAGGCATTTGAAAACAAATGTATGAAAAAATTCTCCAGATTACTTATCTAGAAAACGAAACCTATTAATGTGAATGGTACAGATTGCGGCAATCAAGACCCCATTAAAGTGACAATTAAGAGACACAAGCTGGCATGGTTAGATCATATGCTGCGACACGATAACCTGACCAAAAATCATCATTTAAGGCACTTACGGCAAATTCGCGTACTGGCTGCACTTCGGACTTTGGCCGTAACAGTACATGTTCAAAGTTTTATCGAGATCCATTAATGTATTTCGATCAGTAAGCGAAAAAAAGTCATATACAATCCCACAAAGTTTATCCGATATAGATATTCACAAATATTCTTTACTTAATCCCAGTTGATTTCTTATGATTTCATGCGCATGCCTACTGAAAATCAAACTTTTTTTCATTGCTTAACGCAGGTATCTTGAATAGAATTTTAATAATTATTTAATTCAACGTGCTATGCTGACAATTGTATTATATCATTGAACTTGAGACATTTTAAATGTAGACCGTGTATTTATGTGAATTAATTTATAATTCCCACCCCATTCCATTTTTTTTTATAAAACAAAACTCGAATGTTGCATTAAAAAGAATGTACCCAAAGTAAGCCCCACTTATGATGGATTTAAACATTATCATGTTTAGTGAATTTTAAATAACTAACTAAGAAATTAGTTTTTCATTATATTACTGCACTCTTATATCATTACCGTTTGAACACGTGCTCGCTCCCATTGCCTCGGTGGTTTTTTTGGTGCCTGAGGTACCACACACACCGTGTTTAGTTTGTCCCTCTCTAAATGAATTCCTTCGCTAGCTTCATCCTTGAGAGTTAAGTCGTTTTTTTCATAAACAAGTTCTTGAAGTTTACTCTCATTTGGATCCATCTTTGATGATTCAATGTGGTGTTTAAGAGAAATCTCGACAATTTCAATTGTGTGTCCTTGAAGACTCACTGGGGTCAAGGGGTTCGTGTGACACGACATGTCAATAACGTCATATGTGCTGGATGCTTCATTATGTGAAATCAACCGGCTGTTGGATACAAAAGAGGAAACATTCTATGAATGTCACACCGATATTAAATTTTGTGACATTTAAAATCAGCAAGAAATATAACTAACATAATAATTTAAATCCCATCGATGCTCAAACGAAAAATAATTATATACGTTTTTAAAGTAAATGTTTTGAATAAAGTAATCAAAATAATCACTGTTTTTAAAAAAATTATTACCTGTCGTTATTTTCTAATGGGGGAGTACCTGTGGAAAAGAAATAATATTAATTTTAAATTTACAATCATTAATAACAGAAAAATGTTAGATTTGTTAAACTTAACTTTTCAGAAAAAACATTTATAAGGGGAAAACATAAGATCTATGAACCAAAAAATGTAAACAATAGTCATCATTGCATTGGAGAGGCATCGCATGGATACATTACACCGATCTCCACATTCGGTAATCTTGAGTGGCGGCCAGCAATTCATTCAACCTCAGCTCTGTCCCATCTTTTATTTTTATGTTGTCAAATCATCTTTTCCGGTTTCCAACTCTTCTACAGTGCCTTGGTGGATGATTTTTTTTCAGGCTATTATGTCACAGCACATTATCGAATCACACCAGCTCGAGTCAATTAATTGTCGCTATAATGATTTCTTAACGACCCGCAAAGGAGGTTATTCTATCCAATACTTACTGATTGGTCTTGTGTTCAAGATAATTTATCCGGATAATTTTTTTATTGCATTTTTTTTATCAAATGCCTGCAGCTTGCTATCAGTGGCTTGAAGTAGTGTCCAAGTGTCACATCCATGTAGGACAATAGTTTCAACGAGGGCTCTGTATAGCCTGAGCTTTGTTGGACGGCTAATGTTTTTACTGGTCCATATTTTGATTAATTTCCAAATTGCTGCAATTGACGACCTAATCATAGTTCGAATTTCAACGTTACAGCTAAAATCTTTAGATATAATGGCTCCAATGTATTTCATGCTCTGCACCTCTTCCAGCTTTTGATGGTTCATTAAACTTTTATTATGTTTGCCATACTGGCAACTGCGGTGTGTCAACCAATAAACACTAGTTCATAACCAGTATAATCAAGACATAAATAGGATGGAAACATGTTACAAAGCAAAAAGTATTATAAACTATCTTGAAATTATGGTTCCACTCTCTCTTAGTTAACAATTCTAAAATACACATTTTTTCTACACTAGAGATATTCAACAATAATATTGATTTATTCATGCTTTTCTATGACTAATTAGGCAAATTATTGATATACTTGAAATGGTTCAATGACAAAATGACAAGGTGACAAAACGACAACAAGTTCACCGTCAATAATGCCTTATATACAATTAAGTTTAATCAAATTTTTAAGATATTCTACATGCATAACAGATAGAGAAACACGGTAATCGGTTATCAGACTATTGTATGATTATATTAACATGTAATAACCAATTGAATTATTTTACCTATTCTTTTAATAGTACACCATTACTTCATTCAAAGGTGTAATTAAATAGCATTACAAATTAACTCCTCTTTAAGATGTAATTACAATTATATGTACTTTTTTAGTTACATTTGTGTACTGAGAACATTTGGTAATTCTCTCAATAAAGTTAAAATTTTGTACCCATATCGTTTTGTCACTTTATCCTTTTGTCACTGGTCGTTTTGTTACTTGTAGTTTTGTCTGGTCACCGCTAGAAATTATTTTACTTGAACCAGAACATTCACGAATTAGTAAACGTAATTTCGAATGTAGAAAGTAGGAACGAAGTGTAGTTTATTTCATATCTTTTCTAACATCCATCTTCTTCAATTTTCTAGAAAGTCTATTTAAACGAAATTGATTTTACAACCCAAAACTTTAAAATTATAGTAAGATCCTAAAAAGCTTAGGTACCATCCATTCATGACTTCACGTGCCTAGAGAAAGGGGGGGGGGTTGTCACGCATTTGTGACGAGGGAGTGTTTAAGAAACGTGACGTCACATCGAAAACGCGCAACTTTAAATAAAAGTTTCACTTAAATATTTGATTGCTTGCAATTTATCAATTTATTTAATGATGTTTTCATTGGCTTCACACGTGTTACGATATTAGAGTGCAGCCTTACACTAAATACATATTTAAATGACAAAAAAGCAATTTGCAACATGTTAATTTTAAATGTGAAAATACGGCTTGTAGGGGAGTGGGCTTCAAAGATTTGTGACGTCATATTGGAGAGTGTCTAAATTTTTGTGACAAAGTGTGACGAGGGGAGGGGGGGAAATTTGCCTAAATTGCGTGACGTCATTTACTAACCACATTTCTCATTAACGATAAATATTACTTTAGACTTTATTGTGAATAAATTAATTATGTAAGAGTTTATTTATATTTGACAAAGGAACAGTGAGTTTTAAACTTTCGAAACCTAAAGAAGAGCTTAGTGCTAAAATTACTGAGGCCACAAAGACACAAATATATCTTAAAAAATAAATCATATTAATTGTTAAAAAAACGTATTAAATTTTCTACAGATTATTTATATACAATTTATTGTTAAATGTATTATGTAAAAACATAAACAAAATTATTTTTCACAATTTAATATTATTTGCAAAAAGGAAACTAAAAAAAAATGCCTAACATATAAAACGAAACATTAAGGGCCGTGTTGCAAGACAAAACTTCCTCCATACATAGTCTACCTTGGTGGATTTATTTTAAAATAAATCATCCATGGAGAAAATATTTCCTCCAGATTAAAATTAATTCTTCCCAATCCTATAAAATAATATCTCCCTTTAAATAAACTCGCCCGATTCACTTTCAATGCAGCACAAAATGATCACTAAAAACCCAACAATGGTAACAGTCACACTTGTTTACTTTAATACTGTTTATGGTAGTGGCGTAAGTAGAGAGATATGAGGGTGAGGGCTACACAAATTGACATTAATTATTCTGTTGATTATACAATATGCAGCAAATAACATAAATTTTGTTCCTGATGAGATGCTGTTGGCTAAATTATGTATTTAAATTAAGGTGAGTTTTTGGCTTAGGACCGTTCCTTTTGGAACTCTTGAGGTTACCGTCATTGGTTATCGATGTATAATTCATTGCAAAGAATAAGTAAATCTTTCTAAATTTTACATTAAAATTAAGAAAACAAACATTGCATTTTTTTTTAAACATATCAATAAATGCTGTTTTTGATTTTTTAAAAATTAAGCAAATCTACCTTTCATAGTTATAATAAAGTAATAAATTATTTTTTAATGTGTCGTTTATACGTGTAATTACATGTTAATGTTGAATTTTAATGTACACAAATGATTACTATAACTCTAAAAGATCATATGCTACATGAGCAGTTATTTGGGATCCGTTGTAATTTAATGTTTTAAAGCACTGGTTTCCGGTGGTGTCCCTAGGGTTGGTGTCACCCAGATCGGTAGCTAATGGTGTCACCCCCTCACGACTTATCCCTTATACCCCTTCCCACTCTGCCAGTGCCAAATAACGGGAATAAACAGAATTTTACATTTTTGATGTTACCCTTGTGGTGGTGACGGTGTCCCCCGGTGTGATCATCACCCCACACCACTCCCACTAGTAGGCTAGTGGTGCCGCTGCTGGTTGCTGTTTTCTCTAATAGCAGCAAGTATGTCTTATATCCATTATATTTAAACACGTTTTGTGGTTTTCATGCATCAAGACAATACTTCTTGAACTCAATATAACACAGACTAATAACAAAACATTATTCCACTAACAACAAATCTGTTCCATTTTACAGACCTACACACGAACACGCACAACAGCTAATTTTAACATTCACCCAATAAAATTAATTTACCTGTTATCAGTCGTTTGGGTACATTGCGTCTATGTTTGAAAATAATAGCAAGTGTAATGGCGAATAAAATAAGACTTGTCATAACTCCAGCCACAACCCAAGGTGTCGTAAGAGTTTGTGCAGAACTGGTTGCTTCATCTTAAATATAGAAATAACGGAATAGACATCTCATTTATTAGATAAGGTTAAAAGCGTTGTAAGAATTAAAAATGTGTAGAAAATTTTAAAATAAAAAATTCTGACTTTTGATTAAACTTGCAAAGAGAAAACACATTAAATTTTTCTTTTCTTTATTAAATTTGATTATTATTATTTTTGAAACAAAGATATGAGGATAAACTTTGATTTCCTTTATAGCATTCCTTCTTTTCTATTAGTATTCACTCTTCTTTCTTTTAAACAGGTTAATTAATCTATACTAATAAAAGCAAAAGCCCTCACTGACTGACTGAACTGACTCATCACTAATTCTCCAACTTCCTATGTAGGTAGAAGCATAAAACTTTTGGAACTTGCTGAGTACACTCTTACGACGACAAATGGCGACAAAAAATTTTGAAAATCCCACTCATTGTTTTTTTCTTATAAGGGCTTTATAAAACTGAATCAACACTAATTCAAAGTATGCATCTTCCCGTGAAGTTAGAAGCATGAAACTATGGGAAGTTGTTGAGGACACTCCCGTAAAGTTAAATTAACACTCACTGGGGGCTGAGGGCAAAAATGTAGTTTTGTTTTCTAATATGAGCTAAATAAAAAATTGACTTATCACTAATTCTCCAACTTCTTGTGTAGGTAGTAGCATGAAACTTTGGAAAGTTTTTGAGGACACTCCCACGAAGGGAACAGACGAAAAAAATATTTAAATTATCAATCATTGGGGGCCGGGAGGGCCGGGTTCCCAAATGTAGTTTTTTCATCTTATATGAGTTAAATAAAATTTGTTTAAAATTTGGATACTGTGTAAATTGATTTTGAAAAAACTTGGAATATAAAAACTTGATGGCCTATATTAAAATACTATATATTATATATATAATAATATATTATTATATCAGGGGTTCCGTGGGGTGGGTGTTTGGTATAAAAATTAAAGATTTCTAATTTAGAAGGCAAAAAAGAGATCTATAAGTGAGAGAATGAGTGAGCTTGATATGTTAAACCTCATAAGCGCCCGCCCCACGTTTTTAGTCATATTAAATCGAAGTACTTGAACTAATAAGTTTTAAATTATTTTCTTCTTTTTAGTCCGCTTATAAAAACGTGGTTTTTAAAAATCTTTTTTTTACTTCTATTTATTACCACGTTTTTATTAACTCGCTTTCGTTGGGCATTAATTGTCCAAGATTTTTTCAAATCTGCCAACGTAAAATTGAACCACTTTTGATGGTCCTAGAGATCTGAAAATTTTACCACAGATAGATCTTGGATGACAATGCATTGTATCAAAATTTCAGATCGATCAAATGTACCGTTATTAAATTATTGAACTTTTTAGTTTATCTATAGTCTATATATAAGCATCTGTACCGTCGGCTTTTGTTGACATCCGTGAGTTCCCCCCGTGACCACATCACAATGTTTTTAAAACGTTGGGCGGGCGCTTGTGAGGTGTTTGGTAAAATAAATAGAGGTAAAAAATATTTTTTAAAAACCAGGTTGTTATAAGTGGACTAAAAATAATAAAATAAATAGAAGTAAAAAAAAAGATTTTTAAAAACCACGTTTTTAGAAGCGGACTAAAAAGAAGAAAATAATTTTAAAACTTATT
Source organism: Ampullaceana balthica (assembly GCA_944989445.1). Classification (NCBI taxonomy): domain Eukaryota; kingdom Metazoa; phylum Mollusca; class Gastropoda; family Lymnaeidae; genus Ampullaceana; species Ampullaceana balthica. The sequence goes on from CALYLW010000437.1 coordinate 273,269, forward strand.
AGTACTTCGATTTAATATGACTAAAAACGTGGGGTGGGTGTTTGGTATAAAAATTAAAGATTTCTAATTCAGAAGGCAAAAGAGATCTATAAGTGAGAGAATGAGTGAACCGCATATGTTAAACCTCATAAGAGCCGGCCCCACATTTTTAGTCATATTTGTTGAATAGTAACTCAATATACTTTTGAGAACTGTTACTATTAGAATTTTAGAACCATTGGGTTCAGACGCTGACCTTGAGTGGACAAAGATTTTGGAATAATCTGATGGGTCATGGAAAATTTATTAGGACGCTACAACTACTTAAGTCACATGTGATCACGTGTCAGGTGCCTGATGACGCCTGAATGTATGCATGCGAGCACGTGCAAAGGAATTGGTACATGAGGGCTGACCAATCAAATTAAGAGTTGCACGCTGACCCATGCCACCCAGTTGAATAGCCAATAGTAACGGTTAGGAATCTAGGACAGCGGGTCACCACCCACGCGGTGAGCAGCCCAATATATACCCCAGCAAAACCCTAAGGCGTCCTCTCTCTCTCAGAAGATCACAGTCACAGACCACCATAAGATTGAGTTCTGAGGTGTTAGGCTGTTCGATTAGAGGAGCCTAGCTGAGAAGTTTGTTCCCAGCTAGTAGGTCATAGCGGAGAATAGCGGTTAGGCAAGCTAACCCATAGCAGACCAGACAGGAGACGTGCTGCTTTGAAGAAGGGGACAAGGCGACCCCATCTCTAAACGTGAGAACCACTGTGGAAGACGCTCATCCCTGTGAGCAGACCAAGCAGACTGTCAATCATTCCACATAGCTGAGTCTTGACCCCGGACTGACCTCCGGAAAAGAATTGCCCAACCGAATTGGGAGACGCTACGCCTGACTGCGGAGCAGATAGAGGCAGTGACGTAGAAGTAACAGTCACTCATCCATTGGCCACACCCGTTTGACCAGAGGGGAGTTGGGTCAAACGCGAATCATTGTTAGATTCAGTCGTTTGTCTTATGTAGTGTATTGTCCAACCATATATGTTGCTAAATATATTCTATTTCGTATTTATATATATATATTTATTTAATGTATTAAATATTATCTCTTTTGTATAAAGAGGTGTTGTGCGTCATTATTTGTATGTGTTTAGATATAGTAGTATTTATACGTAGTTGTGTAGTTCTAACTTGTACTTACGTATTGTAGTACTGGGGGCTGGAGCCAAATGATTAATATTACTCCTAGACAATAGAACCAAAATACTTAACAATATTAAATCGAAGTACTTGAACTAATAAGTTTTTAAAATCATTTTCTTCTTTTTAGTCCGCTTCTAATAACGTGGTTTTTAAAAATCTTTTTTTTTACTTCTATTTATTACCACTATTTTTTATACCAAACACCTCATAAGCGCCCGCCCAACGTTTTATACCACGGTATTGTGTTCACGTGGTGAACTCATGGATGTCAACAAAGCAGACGGGTACCGATGCTTATCTATAGACTATAGATAAACTAAAAATGCAATAATTTCAATACGATCCATTCGATCGATCTGAAATTTTGATACAATGCATTGTCATCCAAGATCTATTTGTGGTAAAAATTTTAGATCTCTAGGACTATCAGAAGTGGTATAATTTTACGTTTCAAGTTTTGAAGGAAGGATGGATGGATGGAAGGATGGATGTATACAACATACAAACATTGTGACTTAAATAAAAGCGGGTAATAAAACAAACCCGTAAAAACAAAGTTTTTGACTATAAATCCCTTATATATGAGACATAACTAACAGTAGTGATTATTCTTAAACATTTACAGACTGACACTGAGTGATGTCCCTTGTCTTTAATAAATGGGGTGGGATGTGAGGGGGTGTCGGCACGACGGTTGTCCTCAACACGACGGTCGGCGTCAACTCAAACTCACGTGGAACTAGAATTAAAAAAAAATAACAAACAGTGAATTTTGAATTACATACCTCATATAAGGATAAACTAAAAATGCATTAATTTAATTACGGTACGTTCGATCGATCTGAAATTTTGATACGATGCATTGTTAGGTTCGACGGGTCCGTGTGCCAAATTTCAGTTTGATCGGATCATGCGAAGTGGGTCATTTTTTACTTCTGTTTTTCCGCCCGCCGAGCCCAAGACAGACAGACAACAGAGAGAGAGAGAGAGAGAGAGAGAGAGAGAGAGAGAGAGAGAGAGAGAGAGAGAGAGAGAGAGAGAGAGAGAAAAGCCGGTGAAGTTAATATAAGGGATTTAAAAAAGTAAATCTAACAGTCGGTACTAGGTATATAGATGAATTTATCAACACATTTGGTATAATAAAAAATTCTACAGGGTAATAAACTCCTAACGTCTGTTCCTTTAGGGCGTAAATTATCGTAATCATATTAAAATTAATTTTGTTTTCAAATCATTTTGAAGTAGCGGTACATTAGATAATATTCTCGATTGAAATTTTAAAATTCGTAATCATCTTATTTTTTTTTACAATATGTTACAAAAAATTTAAAAATTATTATTATTTTAAATTATTTCGATGTTTAGAAATTGAAAAGTGGTTTAAAATCTTAATGGGAACCCCATGAACACAACGAAGAAAATACGATCGGTGCCATTTTTTTTTCTAAAGACGATGACGGGGTGATGACGTTGTGGAACTTCTACCAGTTCCCAGCAAAGTGTTAACTGACAATGTTGACGTTTTTAATCAATCAGGGCTTAACTCATTTTTGAAATTTTCAATAACTATAACCTTTTTTTTTAAATTTAATTTAATTAAATTAAAAAAAAAGTATTAAAGACATTTACAGCGTACCGGATCGTAAAAGTGAAGAGAAAAATTCCAATGTTTACATCCACTCAAATAAGTGAGAGAGTCACCGGAAGACGTGTATGTGACGTATAAAATGAATAAATTATATTATTTTTAGAAAACTGTGTCGTAAAACACGAAATTCCGAGGAACACTGAGCAGAGACGTTTTTCCGTCAATTTTCGTTGTAAGCTAAATGTTTAAACTTTTTTTGTTACATTTTACTTGAACAGTGCCGTAGCTAGGGGGTGCAGGGGGGGACATATGTCCCCGGGCGCCACGTAAGGGGGGTCCAGAATGAGTATTAAAATTATTTAAATTTAATTAGATGTAAACCAATAAATTTCAATTAAGTTTGCAAGATTGAATTTTGGAGCTCTACAAATATCTTCTTTACAAACCAGTTGGCAGGCATGATTTTTGCGCCCCAATTGAGCATTAAGTAACCATTTTTAGGTTTTGTTCAGATATATTCCAAAGACGCAGCAAGCCTTGTAACGGTTATCGTAGAGAAACTGGAATATGATAACATACCTATAGCCCACTGTCGGTCACAATAACACAACAATACTGATGTAATGACTGGGGATATATCCGTTCTTCAACAGCGAATATGTGCCAGAAATCACAGAGCATTGTTTGCAAACTGTGACAACCACAGCTTAAACTCAGTTAAACATAGGGTTGCCAGATGTCCGGCAGAAGGAGGACATGTCCTTTTAGCTGAATGTTCTCCGGCCGGCAGGCAAAGCTAAAATCGTTTAAAATGTCGGGCTTTTCTTACATTTTATATTATAAATTTTATGTATTGTTTTTACAACTATTAGAATTTTCTACATCGTATTATCGTATGTTTACTTTAAATAAAAATAGATTATGGCTATTTTTAAAACTTACAAATCTAGACAAGGACAAACAAATCTAGTTCTAGGTTAAAAAATATCGCAGTCATTGAAGATGAAATGGAAGAAACAGCAGTATTGGAGGTTATGAGCCGTCTTCACAAACCTTGTAAGTTTTGAAAATAAATTGGAGGAGACATTTGTTACACCGAAAGTCAAGGAGATGTTGAGAAGACTTAAGCAAAGTGGTCAAGAAGAAGAGTGTGGCAGATGTTAAGTTGGTGTATGAAGCATGCATTATTAGTTAATTAGAAAAGTGGTTGAAAACTTTTGATGAATTTCAATGCTTTAATTGGATGTACTTAGATAATATCATAGAATGTAAACTTGATGACCCTTTGGCGTGTATATTGTATTTGAAAGAGAAGGGTATTGTAGATGATGTGCAATTGTTTGACCAATAAAGCAATCTTAAATCATTTGTACAAGACAAAAATGAACAGTTTTTTAAGACTCTTGCATGAAAAGTGGAATAAAAATTACAATAAAATTGTACTGACTTTAAGTTTAATCCTGGACGAATCATATGAAATATTCAAAATGTCCTCCTTATTGTTTTATTATGCCTTCCTTTTGGTGTCAACGTATCTGGCAACCCTAGCTTAACAGGATCTAGTTGTTATCACGTTTTTTGGAACAGATGAAAGTATATATTTGTTTTTCTCTCGTTCAACAACTCGTTGAGAAGAATTAAAAAGAATTGTGCCAATCACAGTGAAGAGGTAGTGTAAAACATGCTGGAGTGCAGGATCAGAAGCTGTTAAAGATATTTATGAAGGACTAGATGAACTAGTAGGGCTGTTGGAAAAATTATCAGAAGATGCAACTATGACGCCTGACAACAGAAGTGATGCAGAAACTTTACTGGCAGGTATATTAAGCTTAAACTTCCTAGTTTCGATACATTTCTGGAACATCATACTTGGGAAAATTGATCGTGTCCAGAATCGGTTGCAGGATCCTACTATGAATTTCAAGGAAGCAGCATCTGATCTTGAATCGCTGCAAAAACTTGTCAACATTCGTTATTATTTTAGCCTAGTTGCGATAGACCAGGGGTTCCTAAACAGTGGTGCATGCACCCCCAAGGGGTGCATGAGCAAGTTTCATGGGGTGCATGAACGATTTAGCGAAAAAGAAAGATGAAGCACTGGTAAAGAAAGAAGTTCCAGATATTGTCACTACACACTGTATCTTTCATTGTCAGGCCCTGGCATGCAAAACTCTACCTCCAACCTGGAAGTCAATTCTTTCTACTGCAGTCCAAGTTGTAAATTTTATCCGCCGCTCACATGCCTTGAACCAAGACCTCTTCAAGTTGTTCTGTCAGGAGGTGGACTCTGAGCATGAAGTACTGCTCTACCACACTGAGGTGCGCAGGTTGTCCAGGGGACGGATACTTTCTCGGTTAGTAGAACTGAGATTTGAGCTTGACATTTTCTTGCGAGAAAAACAGAGTGACCTTGCTGACAAGTTTGACTGTCCAAATTTCATTCATTACTTGGCATACCTGGCTGACATCTTCTCCATCTTGAATAAATTGAACACATCTCTCCAAGGACCTGCTGTGACTGTAATGGATGCTACTGAGAGATTGCAAGCCTTCCTTAACAAACTGCTACTATTCACTATTCCAACGATGACTAGAAAAGTCCAACTTGGTCAACTTTTCACTCTTGGATGAAGTTGTAATATCTACTGAAGAAGGAAGCACTGAGGGATCACTGCCTGACAACGTCAAAGGGGAAATTTCAGAGCACCTTACAACATTTCTGTCAAGAAATTGCTAGGAAAAACCTTTGGATTCGCAATCCTTTTCTCTGTGACTTGGACAACATTGATGACAGTGACCTTGCCAAAGGTGGCCTGATTGATTTGAGAACCAAAGAAGTACCGAGGAGTGCCTTCAGTTGCAATACCTTGATTGAATTTTGGTACGCCCAGCTAGATTCCTACCCACAACTAGCCAAGAGGGCAGTACTGACCCTCCTTCCATTTGCCACAACCTATCTCTGTGAAGCAGGATTCTTTACACCTTTGACGATTAAAATCAAGCAAAGGAATAAGTTGAATGTAGAGGATGACATGAGAGTTGCTTTGTTCAAAACAGTCCCCAAATTTAAATCGCTGATTGATCATAAGAAGCAGCAGATCTCTCACTAAATTCCCTGTTGCCTATTATCAAAACTGTTGTGTTCCTAAAATAAACATAGTTTATTATGCATTTTCTGCAAGTTTCACAAAGGGGGTGCATGGACTTTTTTGGGCATCTGAAGGGGTGCATGGACCCCAAAAGGTTAAGAACCAATGCGATAGACAATGGAAAAACAAGATGCACAGCTTGGGGAATCGAGGTTGACAGAAGGATCTTATCTTATCTATACAGACGCTCCTTCTATGCAGAAGATAGTTGCGTCCACAGACCATGACAGATGATCTGTTGGCAAGTGATGCAGCATTCACAGGCCACGGCTTTGTGGGTTCCACGCATTACCCAGCCGCCTAACTACATGTAGTGTTAGGTACCCATTCGGAGCGGGGTGACTCAGGGACGCCCTAGGCCCCGGGAACAAACCCTTGCCTTCACAGGGATTCGAACCCGTGACCATCGGTACGACAGTCCAGTGTACTGCCACTCGACCACCGCATCCCACCGATTAGACGACATCGGACGATACCTGGAAAATTAACAATAGATGCAGAACTTTCGGCAGAAGAAGAAATTGCACGTGTTATGAACTGCGTAATTGATAGACTCCAACAGAGATATCCATACGGGTTTTGTCTAAAAATCTTAAACTTAAACACCAAATTTGGATTGTTAATAAAAGTCAAACTCTTCTCGCTGAGACAAATGTCGATACATATCGTCAAAATTGCTTAGATTTTGAAAATTTCTACGACACTGAAGTCAATGGTCACGAATTGTGCACAGAAATCGGAGACTACAAAATGCTATTCAGTTCTTGGACTGAAGTTCTACAGGAAATTCCTTTTGATCTTCTTGGTTTTATTGTTTCATATGGAGATAACGTATTTCCAAATCTGTACATTCCACTGCAAATACTTATAACAATTGCGTTTCAATTTCAAGCTGTGATCGATACTTCAGCAAACTGAAGCTTATTTTGTCTTATTTACATACTTCAATGGGACAAGATCGTCTTAGTGATCTTGCACTCCTTAGCATCGAAAGAGAAACGCTTGAGAATATTAATTTTACAAGCTTTTATTTAACTCACACTGTTTGTATGTTGTATCCGTCAAATCTTGTAACGTAAAATTAAATCACTTTTGATGGTCCTAGAGATCTCAACATTTTACCACAGATAGATCTTGGATGACAATACATTGTGTCAAAATTTCAGATCGATCGAATGTACCGTAATTAAATAAATGCATTTTTACGTTTATCTTTATATATAATCTGTATCCGTGCTATTCTTGACTTTCACGTGAATGTCAATGGAGTTCACAACCAGCCATGGATGACGACATTCCAGGTGTTAAACAGCTCAGTAATTCGAAACTAAATCTAAATTGACATGATAATACAAGAGGAACAACTGTTATTTGTGTAGCCTAGTTGGCCCAATTGTTAGCTTAATGGATTTTCGACCTGGAGGTACTGGGTTCAATTTTCAATTGGGAAAACTGTTATTTTTTAAATACATAAATTTGAAATTAATAATCTATCGTTTTACCACTATCACATTTAAGTTATAGACAACGAAGTTTGACTAATTAAATTGAGTTGATTATGTCAAAAAATTGATTAAAAAATTGTGTTACTAAAAAGTAGAAAATAAAATATTTAAAAAATCTTTTTTTAAAAGGACACGCTTTTATTTACATATAGAAAGTGCACATAAAAGCGTGGGGCCCTCATCACAACTCGCAATCATGTACAAAGCTGCGAAACATAAATACAAATTTATATGAATATTAATAAACATTTAAAGTTTCACAACTTTGATAATATACATGCTGCTATCATATTAATTAGAAAAATTTATCTATATGCAAAAGAGTAGTTGCAATAAGAAATGAGTTGTGATGGGCGCCCCACGCTTTTATGTGCAGTCGATGGGTTCACGGATTGAAAATTTTTATTTTCTTCTTTTTAGTGCACTTTCTATATGTAAATAAAAGCGTGTCCTTTTAAAAAAAGATTTTTTAAATATTTTATTGACAATGTGATTGACGAGTTTGCGACTGTCAAATCAAGGAGGATCAATTTGTTGTAGATTATGTCTATTCCAGTCATGTATAATTGGTAGAGTCTATTTTTTCCTCAAATAAATTGTTTACAATCGCATAGAGAATTATAAGTCTGTATTCTACTTCATTAAAATACCAGATGTTTCGAAAATGAACCGTAAAATTTCAAAAAAATTTCTTGGGGGCTCAATGAGCCCCCAGAATCTCTCGGTCCGAGACCGAGAAGGGGCGCAGAATTTGTGTCATGTCCCTGGGCGCAGATGACCCTAGCTACGCCACTGTACTTGAATACTTCTGCGAATATACATCTACGTGCGCAGCATCAGCATTAACAAAAAAATCAAGCTTGGCTGACGGGGCCCCCTTTCGTTGGGGCCCCTGAATAAATTCCAGGTTTCAACCCCTGGCGGCGGCCCAGCATATCCCATTGCCATCCTTTCGTATAATGGTATCCCTTTCGAGCTGTAATCAAATTCGGATGTAATTCCATACTTCGATGTGATCATATATCCCAGTATTATTCCATTGCATTATGGTACGCCGTTCTATTTTGAATATTATAATAGTACTAGAAATATACCCGCACTCTATAGCGGGAGTGTGCTGACCCTTTTTCCCAGTATTAGTTGCTGGTTATTACAATTTTTATTTGCCAAGTTATAATTCAGATTCATCTATTAGTTAAAATCTTATGTTAAACAGAGACATTCCAATTTTAAGAAAAATAAAATTAAATATAATTAAATAGGCTATATTTAAGAAAAAAAGGGAGAGAAAAAAAAACAACAGACACAATTATTTAATTTTTACCATTTTAACGCGTGAGTTGTTTTCCCTTAATGCAGTGTCTTTTAACATTACCTTACTATCTAAATGATATGATTTATTAAATAATGAATCTTGACGACCAAAATAACTATATTTACTATTCATCCCCACTTGTACTAAATAAACATAACTGATAGGTTTTCCGAAAGTGCACTACCACCCTCGTCACTCAAAATTTCATAAATAGTTACGACACTGCATAGTTACACAATGGTATGTAATACAATATTTGTAACCGCGTCTATGAGATAAAGAACATATGGCACTATCCCTTAAAAAGGCAAAGGCTGCATAACTCACAGCGCCTATAAATAAAATTATAAATGTACTTTCTAAAATACTTTTTTTTAAAACCGTCGTATTTAAATGATATAAAGAAAATGTGCACATCATATTTAGACAATAAAAGACTATAGAAAGCTGGCCGCATAAAATAAAGTCTTGTTTTAAAGTAAATGTACTGGACAACAATAACTCTTCCTTTTGACGTTTCCATAGTTGTTGTAACAGGGAACTAATATTTTAAAAAATGTCTCTAAATTTTACGATTTATATTTACGGTTTTTATGCATTTTGTATAATTTCAAATAGGAATCATTTTTTGTTCCCTTTTTCTGATAAGGCATCATATTTTGTAAATTATATTCAATGCACACACACCAGATTTTGTTTCTAAAAGGAAAAAAAATATATATCCACATTTAAAAAAAAAGATGTAAATGTTTCTTCAGTACTGTTGAAAAATGATTAAAAAGCAACTTTAGAAATGGCCTGTTATTCCGACTACAAAGTAATGAATATAACATGTTCAATTCGCAATTCATAATAATTAAGCGTTTTCAAGCTTACTTTATTAAATTTAGTCAACTTCTGTTAATACGTTCAGTAGCGAAAGTTTATAATGTACAAGAAATATACCCGCACTTTGTAGCGGGAGTGTGCTAACCCTTATCCCCAGTATGAGTTGCTGGTTATTACATTTTTTGCCTAGTTATTTATCAGATTTATCTATTACCAACCATTTTGATAATGGTTCCCGTAAAAAGGGAACTGCTTTGTACTACTCAGCTTAATTTAAGATGCGTACACGAAAATGCGCGCACTGTAATTTGACATAAAAGATTTTTGAAAGCGCACCACTCAAAATAAAGTATTGGAAAAAACGCAAAAAAAAATGAGCTAGTTTTAATTGTCCGCATGAAGCTGTTCAATATCGAAATGAGATTTAATACTTCTCTATTTGTCTCAACATTTTCCGATCTTTAAATTGATGGCTTTCGGGCAAAAAGGGAAAATTACAAAAAAATATATGTAAACCATCGGCAGATTAAAAGAACCATCCTGACAAATTTGGTCCTCGTCCGTCATTTGGTTTTTCAGTGAATGTGGAACTTACAGTCGAAAAGTGAAACATACAAACATACAAAGATACAAACACCAACTGAGCTTTATATATTAGATGTAAACTTTTTTAAAGTGTACGTTTATTTGACATAGGCCATCGCTTTCAACATAAAATAAATTCGCTACATCTATGCTTTTTAATTAAATGTCGAGTTATGAATTATATTTTTAAAAATCGCAATTTCATTCATAGATGTAAAATACTGGGGGCCAGGGCCCAATATGTACTTTTTTCCTTATATGAGCTCGTAAAATAATGACGCAAAATAATAAACATTTTGGTGCCGAGATTAACAAGAAGGCGACTATCGCCATAAAATAATTGTTTTGTTGTTGTTGCTTTGTTGTTGTTGCTTTTGTTGTTGTAGTTGTTGTTTTGTTGTTGTTGCTGTTGTTGTTGTAGTTGTTGTTTTGTTGTTGTTGTTATTTTTGTTGTTGTTTTGTTTTTGTTGTTGTTGCAGTTTTTGTTGTTGTTGTTTTTGTGTTGTTTTTGCTGTTGTTGTTGTTGTCCACATCCCTTGCCCTGCGACGACAATGCCCTTCATGTTGCTGTTGCTTTGTTGTTGTTGCTGTTGTTGTTATAGTTGTTGTTTTGGTGTTGTTGTTGTTGTTTTGTTGTTGTTGTTTTTGTTGTTTTTGTTGTTGTTTTATTTTTGTTGTTTTGTTGTTGATTTTGTTGTTTTTGTTGTTGTTCTCTTTTTGTTGTTTTGTTGTTGTTTTTGTTTTTGTTTTTGTTGCTGTTGTTGTTAAACCCTGGAAAAAGCCGGGTACTTGCCCCTAGTATATGTATATTGCTTATGTAAACTTTTTTAAAGTGTAAGTTTATTTGACATAGGCCATCGCTTTCAACATAAAATAAACTCGCTACATCTAGGGTTTTTAATTAAATGTCGAGTTATGAATTATTGTTTTTAAAAATCACAATTTCATTCACACATGTAAAATATTAATCCAATTCATCATAAAAAAAATTGAAATAAAATATTTTAAACGTATATCTAATATATAAATCTCAATTGATGTTTGTATGTTTGTTTGTTTGTATCCATTAAAAAAAGGCCATTGCTTTGTTGACATTTTTCCAAAAGATCTCTACCACTGTCATCACTAAAAAAGCTCGTATATATTTACGACACTGCATCGTAACACAATTGTAATTAATACAATATTTGCATCAGCGTCTATTAGATAAAGATAGTACGGCACTAACCCCCTCAAAGGCAAAATCTACTTAACCTATAGTGCCAATAAATTAAATTATAAATGTTAAATATGAAATGTACTTTCCAAAATACTTGAAAGAAACTAAAGCAGTCGTATTGACAATATTTCAAGAAAATGTGCGCACCGTATTCCGTATTTAGACAATAATAATAAATGGTTATAGAAATATTTTGGCTTAATAAAAAGTCTGCTCATAAAAACTGGACCAAAAATAACTCTACTTTTGTAATCTATTTATAGTTGTTCTAACATGGAAATAATAATTGATTTGTTATATAATTGTTTCTACATTTACGATTAAAATTTACTGCTTTATGCAATTGGTATAATATCATAAAGTAATGCAATTCTTTTTTGAGTCCCTTTCATGGCCCAACAAAAAATTTTGTTTCTGAAAAATAAAGAAATTATATTCCACATTTAAAAAACAAACAAATACAAATCAAATGTCTTTTTAAAACGAATGTGAAACAATGACAAAAATTAATTATAACAATGTCCTATGTTAATCCAACTACAAAGGAATGAACATAACAAATTCAATTCACAAAACAAAATAATTAAGCTTCTTCAGGATCACTTTATTTAGTTTAATCTACTATGTTAATAAGTACGGTAGCCTAAGTTTAAATTGTATAAGTGTATAGCTTATGTAAAAGACAAACAAAATATAAATGTTATATTAATAGGACACAGCTCAATTTGAAATGCGTACACGAAAATGTGCGCACAGTAATCAAGGGGCTGTCCATAAATTACGTCAACAATTTTTTGGCGATTTTTACCTCCCCCCTCCCCCTTGTCAACAACTTGTCAAACTTCCAGAGACCCCCCCCTATAAAATTACGTCAACATTTGATAACAAAAAAAAATAAAATAAATAAATAAATAATAAAAAGAAAAATGTTTAGAAAAACAAAGTTTAATAAAATTTTAACTTATGACATATTTCCAATTCATAACTACAAAGGCTTACACTAAACAGAAAAGAGATTACAGGGTTTACAAAAATGTTTACACATTAGGGTAAAGCAGGGTAAAAGGCCCCGTGGGGCAATAGGCTCCACTTACTGGGGTCATTGAGTAAAATGCTTGACGCCATTTTTTAAGGGAAGAAAGGCATTAAGGTCTACATGGTGGAAAGAAACAAAATAATCTGGGAATCATTTAAAACAAAACTTGGGTTTCTAGCCTATGGCATTGACTGTAACTTTGCATTATATTTGTATGAGCTTGCTTGTTAGCTGCTGTCAATCCAATGGGGACTCTGGCTTTGTCATCTTGACTGATGAAGCATACTTCTTTAGGACCTAACAAAGAAGCCACTTCTTCTAGGTGATTCAAAGTAGCTGTACAAAACCTACCATCAATGTGTTTTGAGTGTAAATCATTTTGCGCTCGAATTAACTTCACTGGCACAGTTGTTACATGGCGTTTGCCTTCTGATGATAAACTTCGTTTTGGCAAAAGGCGAGTATAAACAGCGCTTCTACTTATTTGTAAACCTTGAATCTTTAATTGTTCTGTCAAATCATCGAGATTTCTAACACTACGATAAATTTCACTCTGTCTTTTGTCGTGAGCAGCAGACCCATACAATGCAATGTCAACAATGGTTTTTAAAAGGAGCGGCTGATCTTCTTCAATTGTTGGTCGACCAGCTTTCTGTCGGATCTTTAATTTGCTGCTGACGTCAGGATTTTCAGCACAAATTTGCGCTAAAGTTTCTTTTTTTCGGTATATCTTCTGTTTTTCTTGTTCATATTTCTTTCTTTTCAGTTTTTTTTTCTAGCTCATCAACCTTAATTTTTTTTCCTTTTAGTTCCTTTTCCTGATCTGAACTTAAAACACCACTTTCTTTTCGTTTATACAAGCCAATCAAATCGGTCTTGAAGATGCTTATCTGACTCAGTAATTCACCTTGTACTTTTGCTTTGTATTTTACAGATTTTTCATCACAAGTAGTACTTAATGGACAAGCTTCTAAATCGATTTCTATGTGGTCTTGTTGAATGGTTTGTGTTTGATGTTTCACAACTTCTTTTTCAATTTTTACATGTGTGGCTGCTTTTTTAGGAAGAACATTTACACTCTTCATAGACTGGTCTGCCCAGAAGCTCATTAATGTTGCCTTATTTTTCTGTGCTAAGGCGGCATAACTATTCAATAACGAATCTACTTTTGTTGGCAAATCATCCTCTTTTTTCAATTTATTCCAAATTTCAGTTACTTCTCTTTGAGAGTCTTGCTTGCGCTTGTTGGGAAATGCCTTCAAATATCCTTCATACAACAACTTGTGAAAGTTTGGTTTCTCCATTGTACATCTAAAAAAACAAAAATTAAGTTATTAATTCAATTGTTAATAAATTTGTTATTTAAAACAAAAACAAAAAACACAAAACCAGGGAAGAAAAATAATTAGGCCTAGGCCTATTTAACAATATTTCATAATTAATGATAATTCTAAACATTCTAGACATGTACTGTATTTTTAAGACTTCAAATAAGGGCCGGGATAAGCCTGCAGTTTTGGCACGTATATTATTTCGCTGCTAATTTTCTTTTCTCCTGAGAACTTTCATTTTTAATTATTAAATGCATTAATATATGTTATATTTTAACTATTACAGCGCTAATTTTTTAGTTTTTAAAATTTCTTAGGCATTTTTTTGGGCTCTTGTAAATACATTCATTTTGTTTATCTAGCACCTTGCTAGCCAGATTTGTTACCCATGCTAAAATTAATTTACTTACTGAAGAAGTTTTTTTTAAAAATTATCCAGGAACCATTCATCTACTTTATTGTTCTAAGAAGATCAATATATATTTTATTGTTCTTACAAGATCAATAAAGATTTTACCTGATATTTAATTTTTTATTTCGTTACTAGACGTTTGATTCTTATTTTGTTTGTTTGTACTTGAGAACATTTTATTTGGCATCTTACTGTGACAACTCGGCAAGTAGGGTGATACAAAAAAATAGTTGTATAGTTTATCGTTCGTATCGAGTTCGGACTATGACTATGTTAACTATGTATTGTTTAGAGCCGAAAAATGCCTTAGAAGTTAAAAAAACTAAAAAATTAGTACTGTAATAGCAAAAATATAATATATATTAATCATTAATTCGCTGCAAAATAATATAGGTGCCAAAACTGCAGGATTACCCTTTAACTTTAATCATTTAATCTTTAACTTTAGACTTAGACCGTTAGACCTAATCTAATTTCACAGTGAAAGCCAATGATTTCTAATACAGTCTAGTATAACCAATAGTGCATTTTATAATTTATATATAGACATTCAAATAGTATAATGTAGACTGTCTACTTACTTATTTTTTTTTGCACAGCAGACCAACAAACAACAACTTTGAAAAAATAAGTGTTACCAGTAAACATCTCGTGTGTCTATATTGAATTGTGTGTGGTCTCTAAAAGCACAGCACGGTTTTTAAAAACTAGGAATAGGGTTAGATCAATTAAAATACTGAAGGTTGGGCGAGTGTGTAACACAGGACTACAAACGCTGTCTAACTTTCATTTGTTAAGTGAACTTAAGTTAAGTATTAAATTTTTTTTTAAAGTAACATTGTTGACGTCAACTTTTCTTGACCTCCCCCCCTCCCCCTTGTCAACAATTGTCAAAAATTTTCAGACCCCCTCCCCCCCCCCTATTTTGTTGACGTAATTTATGGACAGCCCCCAAGCGATAAAGATTTTAGAACGCGCACCGCTAAAAATGAAGCCTTGAAAAAAATACTGACACAATTATTATATAAATAGGTTTTTATTAAATGTCGAGTTATGGAACAGAAAATAATTAAAAACAAATTCGCAATTAAATATAAACGTGTTAACAATTAAATCTAATGCATCGTGTGGCAGTTGTAATTAAATAAGTTTACGTGTCTATAATATATAGAAAGTAACAGTAAAGAAAATGATAATTCTTTTTACTGCACAGCTAAACTAAGAAGCGTACACGAAAATGTGCGCAGCCAAAATAACTCGCTTTGAACGGAATTTGAACGTCCGCGTAAAGTTGTTCAATAACCATCCCCAGGGTAAATAGGACCGTCCTGCCAAATTTGGTCCCCGTCCGTCATTTGGTTTTTCCGTGGCTGTGTAACAGAAAGTCGAAAAGTAAAACATACAAACACCAACTGAGCTTTATATATTAGATTAACTAGCGTACACCCGTCAAAAATGACGGAAGTTTTCAGCTGAAATCTATTTATTTTGAAAAAATGCATTTTTTTAGGGTGCCTAGGGCGCCGACCTTTTTCAAAAGCCCAACTAACGTGTCATTGTTTCATCAATATGAAATATTAAACTTTCTGAAATGTACACAAAGTATTTTATAACTTTTTACATAGTTCCCTTTTTACAAAATTAAAATATCACCGAAAACAATTACGTCATATATATTTTTTTTTACAGTGCATATTTAATTTGCACACCTTTTGATGCATTGGTGGAGTAATTTGGTGCGCTGCTTTCTAAAATTAGTATCTGTTGAACATATTTGCAGCTTGTCTCACAGGGTCCGACCACGAAAGAAATCTAATATATAAAGCTCAGTTGGTGTTTGTATCTTTGTATGTTTGTATGTTTGTATGTTTCACTTTTTCGACTTTCTGTTAGACAGCCACGGAAAAACCAAATGACGGACGGGGACCAAATTTGGCAGGACGGTTCCTTTTACCCTGAAGGTGGTTTTAAGTTAGTTTTTGTAATTGTCCCTTTTGCCCGAATGCCTTAAATTAAATAATCAGAAAATGCAGAGACAAAGAATAAAAAATTTAACCTCATTTCTGTATTGAACAAATTTACGCGGACGTTCAAATGCCGTTCAGAGCGAGTTACTTTTGGTTGCGCTTTTTTTTCCCCAATACTTTATTTTCAGCGGTGCGCATTCAAAAAATATTATGTCTAATTACGGTGCGCACATTTTCGTGTACGCTTCATAATTTGAGCTGTGTAGTACAAAGATTTGTCATTTTCTTTACTGTTACTCTCTATATATTAGATAGACACGTAAACATATTTAATTACAACTGCTACACGATGCATTAGATTTAATTGTTTACACGTTTAAATTTAATTGCGAATTTGTTTTAATTATTATCTGTTCCATAACTCGACATTTAATAAAAACCTATTTATGTAATAAATGTGTCAGTATTTTTTTCAAGGCTTCATTTTTAACGGTGCGCGTTCTAAAATCTTTTATCACCTGATTACTGTGCGCACATTTTCGTGACGTATCTTAAATTTAGCTGTGTCCTATTAATATAACATTTATATTTTGTTTGTCTTTTACATAAGCTATTTTCTTTAACATAACCTATACACTTATACCATTTAAACTTAGGCTACCGGACCTATTAACATAAGTAGATTAAACTAAATATAGTGATCCTGAAAACGCTTAATTATTTTGTATTGCGAATTGAATATGTTATGTTCATTCCTTTGATGATGGATTAACATAAGTCATTTTTAAAATCAATTATTGTCATGGTTTCACATGCGTTTTTAACATAAAATTGATTTGTTTTGATTGTTTTTTTAAAATTAGGAATATAGCCTAATTTCGTTATTTATCTTTATTATATTTATCTCATAGACGCTGTTTCAAATATTGTATTAATTTCAATTGTGTTACGATGCAGTGTCGTAAATATATAAGAGCTTTTTTAGTGACGACAGTGACAGGGATCTTTTGGAAAAATGTCAACAAAGCAGTGGCCTTGTTTTAATGGATACAAACAAACAAACATAAAAATATCAACTGAGCTTTATATATTACATATGCGTTTAAATTATTTTATTTTATGTTGAAAATCATGGCCTATGTCAAATAAACTTACACTTTAAAACAGTTTACTTAAGCTTTATATACCCTATACATTATAAACTTTCGCTTACGAATGTATTAACAAAACTTGACTCAATTAAATGAAGTGATCCTGAAAACGCTTAATTAATATGAATTGCGAATTTAATATGTTTTTATGTTCATTCCTGTGTATTCAGAATAGCATAGGGCATTTCTAAAATTGCCTTTTAATCATTTTTAAGATGCACTTATTAACAGACGGTTAAATCTTTTTTTTTCATTTTTATTTTATTTTTCAGATATAAAATCTGGTGTGTGTGTGTGCATTGAATAAAATTTACAAAATACGTTGCCTTATCCGAAATAGGGAACAAAAAAAAAGATTCCTTTTTGAAATTATACACATTGCTTATAAACCGTAAATATAAATCGTAAAATATAGAGCCATAAAAAATGTGAAATATTATTTCCCTGTTAGTACAATTATGAATACATCAAAAGGAGGAGTTATTTTGGTCCAGTACATTTACTTTATAACAAGACTTTATTTTATGCGGCCAGCTTTCCATATTGTCTAAATATGGTGTGCACATTTTTTATATCATTTTAATACGACCGGTTTTTTTTAAAAAGTATTTTAGAAAGTACATTTATAATTTTGTTTATTTGCGCTATGAGTCACTTAGCTTTTGCCTTTTAAAGGGATCGTGCCACATTTTCTTTATCTTATAGACGTGGTTACAAATATTATATAACTTACAATTGTGATACGATGCAGTTTCGTACTTATATATTAAATTTTTGAGTGACGAGGGTGGTAGAGCTCTTTCGGAAAACCTATACGTTATGTTAATTTTGTACAATTGGGAATGAAATTTTAAATTTAGTTATTATGGTCGGCAAGAATCATTATTTAATAAATCATATCTTTTAAATAGTAAGGTTATGTTAAAAGGCACTGCATTAAGTGAAAACAACTCACGCGGTAAAATGGCATATCTCTGTTTCTCATAAGATTTTAACTAAATAGATGAATCTGAAATTTAACTTAGCAAATAAAAATTGTAATAACCAGCAACTAATACTTGGATAAATGGTCAGCACACTCCCGCTTCAAAGTGCGGGTATTTTTCTAGTTACATATATAGATTGTATTTTCATCGGCATCCTTCCGTCTCGAGAGACGATGACGCATCACCGTAGAGGTGATGCAAGCCTGGGCGGGTATTATGGAGAATTATCTGCTGCCCATACCGCATATGCCCCCTCTCCACATCAATGGTGTAGCCAAGGGAACGACTTGCGTCGATGCAGCTTTACGCCATTGGCGTCGCAGGAGCTGTCGGAATGTAAGTAAACTTTGTGTATAGACCGCCGTAGGAGCTCGATTTCCTGTTTTTCTGTCAGAGTTTACTCCCTTAGCCTTTCCAGGGTAGCGGAATAGTATTTTATTATGGCTATAATAGTGTAGTATACCAAGTTTGGTCTATATCCATGCAAAGAACAAGTAACCATATAAAATATAAAATAAAATAATGAAACAATTATTTACCTTAAGAAAAAAAAAGAAATAACGGGTCCCCAGGCCCTAAAGGTGCAAGATTCAAAGTTTTAAACCCCTGTAAATACTAATCTGGATAATGATGGATATATTTGTCAATATTGGTAAATATTTTGCAAAATAAAATGGGGAATAAAGTCTTCAACTTTCAACGCAAAAATTGATTTAGAGCCCCCGGCCCCAGAGGATAGGACATTTGGAATTTAATTTAATAAAATATTTTAATATTGGCCCTTGTGCCTATGTTTATAATATTTTGTATAGCTCATAAAAGGAAAAATGAAACTTTGGGCCCCCGGCGTCAAATGAGTGGGTATTATGAGTTACATTCCATAAAGTAGCTTAATATGGGTCATGATGCTTTTGTTCACCAAGTTTGGTTTAGATCCATCTGAAGTGTGGAAAAAATAAATGATAATTTAATGCAGAGACTTCAAGAACTTGGATTCACTCTTCAATTTCGTCATTTAGTGCAGAAGTTGATTTAGACACAGAGGATATACTGTAAGAGCTGCTTGACCTACAAACAGATTATGACCTGAAGGAGAAGATCATGTCAGTTCTTCAGCTGGAGTTTTATGGATGTTTGCCAGCAGCAGCATTTCCCCACTTAAAAAGCTTTGCCGCCAAACCTTTGTCACTATTTGGATCCAAATATATCTGTGAGCAAGCTTTTTCTTGTAGGAAAATAAACACGTCTACGAACAGATCAATGTTAACTGACTGCTATTTGAATGCAATCTTGCGAATCACAACCAGTAAACTGGTTCCACAGTTCAAAAGCATTATCCAAAATTGCGAACAGTTACATATTTCTCATCAATTATAATTGTATTCTATGATTAGCTTGTATGTACATTACGTTCCTACTTCTTCATTGTTAATATGACAGTTAACAATAAACATTTGTTGAACTAATTATGAACAGTTAAATCTTATTATCAAATTAGAAACTATTTCAGTTCGTATTTTAAAATGTAATGGACATGTGTAATAGAGTTTTAATGTGAAATAAAATGACATACATTTGGTTATAAACATTAATTAATATCTTTAGACGTTGTAAATTTTCATTTAAGTAGAAACAATATACATGCAACCCTAATTTTGCAATAAAGTTTTCAATGCGGCCCTCCGTAGAGTAATTTTGCCGACTACTGCAGTAGCCCATTAGAGATATATATATTTTTGCCACATATTTTTATTGTCCATTCTTCTAAAACGTGTATAAATTGTAGATAAAAGATTATTGTTTAATTTTCTAAAGCAGTGCTTCTCAATCTTTTTCGTATGACGGACCGGCAGGAATTTTTTGATTGCCCCACGGACGTGATTTTCCATATTCTGTCGTGATAGCAAAATAACAAAATGAGCCTAAATGACCTTAAATGACTTTAAGCCTTACACGACTAAGTATAATAATCGGATTGTTTTATTAAATTTTACAACATACAGGAGTGCAAATCTATTGTTTGAGTTTGGGGGACAGATATATAATTCTGTGTTATCGATGTTTTTCCCCACCTGCTTTTATTGTAGTTGATTGAAGTGAACTAATCATCTCCTTCATCCGCATGATTTGCCATTATGAGTGCGTATCGAATTAGTAGTTGACTAACATTCATTAAAAATTTAAATAAATAAATTTTTACTGTTTCACGTGGTCATAAATGAGGTTGTTAAAATGATCATTTTAAAAAATCAGGATCGGTTAGCGGTAGGTTTAATTTGTCAGTATTAGCTCATTACTCAGAGTTCATCTTTGTTAGGTTCCAGTTAAGATGCAGGGCGGCATAACAGAGTCAAAAGGTGACGACGGTCACAGCAAATCATCTTCTAATATTCCAGTATATTTATATATATAATATACACGTCATCACTATTAGTATTAGTCCATTTCGCTTAGTGTTAAGGGGCTGACCATAAATGACGTCACGTGATTTTGTCCGATTCACCCCCCCCACCACCCGTCACGCATCGTCACAAAAACTTAGACCCCCCTCCAATAGGACGTCACAAAATTTTACCCCCCCCCCATAAAAGCCATATTTTCTATTAGAAAATAAACATGTTTCAAGTAACTTTTTTATCATTTAAGTAGTTATTTAGTGTGAGGTTGCACTCCAATATTGTAACATGCGTGAAGCCATGTAAAACGTTATAAAAATAAATTGTAATAATTCAAATATTTAAGAGGAACTTTATTTTCAAGTTGCGAGTTTTGATGTGACGTCACATTTCTTAAACTCCCCCTCGTCACACATCGTCACAAATGTGTGGATCCCCCCTCCCCCTAGGTGCGGGACGTCATTTATGGACGGCCCCAAATGAAAAGTTTTTTTTAAATTTTTTTATCATGTTTTTTTTAAAGTTGCCGAGGTATAGTAAGACAGCTAACACACTCGGTCTTATGGGGACAGTTTTCCTTCTAAGTACGTGTGCGTCAAAGGCATTTTATCTAAAATTACCACATTGATATAAAATCTGATGTTTTCTAAATATTATTTGTTGTGCGTTGGAAGAGGAGTACGGCCAGTACTTTATGAACCACACATTTGTACAGGGAAAGTAGGGTGTCGTCTTGTGGGTCGCAAAATAAAGTAATTCCGGTGAGTTGACGATGAAAAATATTATGGCATTTTTATAAATATCCAATATTATCATAACTGTTTACTCCGTACGCTCACGAGTTTTTTCAAGATTATTTTTTCACGATTTAACGTACGTCACACAAGAAAGGTTAATATGATGTCACCAACGGACGAAGCATGGTCAAACTGTTACATTCTCTTGTTGGTTTTAAAAACTAAGGACAAATACCTCGCTACAGCTGTTGGAAGGTTTAACCCAGGAGTCGGTGAACAGGGGGTAAATTATACCATTTGTGGTAAAAGGGAACTTTTGGGGGTAATGCAGACTCGTTGAGAGCATATACAATTCGCTAGAAACCCGCTCCTTTTGGGGTAACAGGAATATTAACATAGACTTTCATATTTTGAGGTATCAGGCAAACAAGTTCGTCAATCCCTGGTGGAACCGGTCAGTTTTTTTAATTTTTAGAGTTGTTAACCAGCCTGCAAAAAACGAACCGTCTTAACATCCTTCAATAATCTTTCATTTTAATGCATACAAATTAAAAATCGACTATTAATCATCACGGTTAACTTCTTTGGAAATTTTTAAATATTTTTTTTAAAGATTTTTTTTTAATTCCTTCAACTGACTGACGGGCATCCCTTCAAGGGAGCCGAAACAGGAGTGGCAGTGATATCACAGGCGCTTGATGTCAATATCAAATGACGCGGGGTGACAATTTGATACATTCTCTTGTTGATTCTCAAACTTGAGGAAAACTGAAGGATTATAATTAGATTTATTTTTTATTTCTTTATAACTTCCGCGGACCGGCAGCTAATGGCCCACGGACCGGCACCGGTCCGCGGACCACCACTTTGAGAAGCACTGTTCTAAAGGACTTGTCATTCAATTGCGAAAATATATAGCGTCCCTTGTGTGTGTTTTGATTGACACAAAGTTCACCTGACAAAAATGTATGTCAAAACTTACCTAGAACAATAAGTTGCTCAATTTCTTCTAAGGTCATGTGTTGGTCATTGACTATAATGACCATGCGGCATGTGTAGTACCCTTTGTCTTCTATTGTCCCATCTTTAATCGTAATAGCAGCATACTGATGGTTGTGTGTAGTTGAGTAATTGTACTGCAGTCTTTGGTCCGTTCGTCCCATCTGAAAAGTCCAACATCTGTCTTAGTAATATATTTAAATATCAAAGTAAGACAACTACATCATATTCACAATGATTTTTATTTTAAATTTACCAGAGTGAGCTAGTTCCCTTGTGTTTATTTTTTTTAAAATAAAAATATATATACTTATCTACGCTTTAAAATAAAAGCTGCAAAACTATATCAGGGGTGGGCAAACTTTTTCTACGGAGGGCTGCATTGAATATTTTATTGTTATAGGCGAGCCGCATATATAGGCCTACTTTGTCTACTTCAAATACAATTTACAACGTTTAAAATATAAATTAATGATTATAACCATGCACTTATCATTTTACTTCACATTCACACTCTATTACACATATATATTACATTTTAAAGAACTGAAGCAGTTTCTAGTTTGATAATAAGATTATACTATTCACTATTTCAACAAAAATTTATTGTTACCTATCATAATAACTATGAAGAAGTAGTAACGTAATTTAAATATAAGCTGACCATAGAGTACAATTATAATTAATGAGAAGTATGTAACTGTTCACAATTTCGGATAATTTTATTGAACTGTGGAACCAGTTTACTGGTTGCTATTTGCATGACTTCATTCAAATTGCAGTCGGTCAACATCGACCTGTTCTTAGACTTGTTTATTTTCATACAAGAAAAAGCTTGCTCACAGATGTATGTGGACTCAAACAGTGAAAAAAGTTTGGCAGCAAATTTTTTTTTCTCAAATAGTGACAAAAGTTTGGCAGCAAAGTTTTTTAAGTGTGGAAAAGATGCTGCTGCAAACATCAATAAAACTCCAGCAGAACTCACTGTCAGAAAAAGACTTGTTCCATTTTATAATCTTATGGAACAGCACCAAACTGGCTTCGGTTGCAGGATCTTGTATTAAAAACTGTTTGATGAAAACAGTTTGCTGCTTCTTTAAATTATTAACCAACTCTTGGCAATTTCTTTTTTCTCTCTTCGTTCAAATTGAATGTTACATTTTGCCCGAAATCAAAATGCTTTGTTTGATGTTGTGCTCTTTAAAGACGCTCACACATTCACGGCACAGCAAGCAGACTGCTTTGCTGCCAACGCTCGCGAAGCAATATTTAGCGGTCCATTCATCATTAAAAACAAGACATTCGTCATCAATATTTCTTCTTTTGGCATCATTCATGGTTCAATCAATGTCTATTTGCTTTTAAATGACAATTTTTAGAAAACTGCCAATATGTAAATCGTAAACAAAAGCATCTTCCGGTTGAGCTGAAATGCATTTTCGAATAAGGATGTTAACAATTAATGACTAGATCTAGTGATCACTAATCAATTCAGGAGCAATATAACCAATTTACTATCCCTAGATTCGTATCAAACACATAATTTTTTATAAAATATAGCGGAAATTCTAAACTACAAGCCTATTTAAATCTTCAATAATTTAGAATTTCAGCACGCGCATCGTAAATTAAATCGCTATCAAAGTAATTTCTGTTTACAAATCGAGTTTCCACAAGAGTTATATATGTCAGGGTATGAGAATCACTGCGAATGATTGTTGTGAGATTGTTGTGAGATTGTTGTGAGCCAGTGTTGGAGTCGGGTCAAGGCGTTGTTGACGGGTATGAACTCCTATCACGGGAATAATGTCTAGTGATGTCTGAGTGAACTTCTGGTCACACGGGATATGTCAGGGACATGACCAGAGGACACGCCAGGGTCAGTTGAGACCAGTTGGGGGGTTTATAAGAGAGTAGTCGAGACGAGGGCAGGGGTTGCAGAAAGCTGTGTAGTTCGCACAGTGTTGTGCGGTCAGACCGGTCAGGGTAGACCGGGGAGCTGCAGGGTTGCAGTAAAACAGAGTTGAGTTTAACGTCGCCCAGAAGCGGTCGGGTCGGACCGAGGGCATGCTTGAGCATACAGCCCGTTATATATAGATGTATTTTATGTCAAGGCAAGACAGCCAGTTGTACAGTTGTTTATAGCAGAATAAACATTGCATCGTTACACAGACTTGTGTCATCTCTTGTGTATGTTGTGTGTAGCGGAGAGCAAGGTACAATCCACCTAAACATAGAGACTTAACAATATACGATATGGTTAGCTTAACTGTAATATAAGTTTTAAGTTTTGCTATAATCTTTAAAATTAATATTTTTTAAATTGTACACAAAGCGACACCAACATTTCTTGTAATAAAATCATTGCGTCAAGATAATATCTAGTCAAACAATAAAACCTTGTCTATTTTAAAAACCGTTTCCATAGTAGTGGAACCATGTAAAGCATTTATATCGCTCGAGCAATTTTAAAGTAACTAAAGGTTTCTTTATATTTTAAAATGGCCAGAAATTTTATTCTCCTTGACATTTTTTTCCGGAAAAAAATTGTGACAGTAGAAGGGTATAACTCTTTAATTGTAAGCACAAGTCAAATATAAACTTGTTGTGGCAGAATATCCAATGATACATATTAATTATTCTGATTACACGTTATCATCAGCTTTTAGGAGGTTTAAAACAGGAGATTAACTTGCAATTGTTTTGACAACTAATCAGAATTAAGAAATAGAATTTATTTCGGTGGGCAAACAATAACTAATGTCACCAGAATGCCAGTTTGGCCCAAGTTTGGCTATGTTCTCCGCTACTTTTGGACTTTTAACTGGCCACCGACAAAACCCCTCATGAAGCTCATGTCAACGTCATGTTATGAGGAATCCCGATTAGGAACCTCTTTTTAATGGCGTTAGTCGTATAATAAACTTTATAAACTATCAACATAATGATTAACATTTAATAGATGGGGATAATGAAATGAATATTGTCGATATACACAAGATGTTTATAGATACATAATGTATATAAATATGATGCACATATGGGGCTGTCCATAATTGACCTCAAGTGATTTTTGCCGATGTTTGACCTCTCGTCACACTTCGTCACAAAAACTTAGACACCCTCCAATAATACGCCACCGAGCTTTGACGCCATCACGCAAAAAAAGAGCCGCATTTTTTAATTTAAAAAAAACAACCATGTTTCAAATATCTTTTTTAGTATTTACATATGTATTTAGTGTAAGTCTGCAATCTATTTAATATCGTAATTAGGTGTGTACCGGATTCAAATTTTTAAAATCCAGCCGGATTCAGACAGATTTATGAAGTGAAATGTTGCCGGGGCGGATTTGTAAAAATGGCTGGATTTCGGATTTGCCCGAGTCATTATATATATATACAAGGTTGTGCTGGGGCGCCGTGGCTCCTACAGTGCCCTTTTTTTAGGGTGCCTACCACGCCCCCTTTTTTTCAAAAGCCAAAGTAACTAACTTATCCTTGTTTGATAAATACTTAATATTAAACTTCCTGAAATGTACACAAAGTATTTTATAATAGGGGTTGTAGGGCGCCAATCCTCAAATCCTCATTTACACCGTTCCCTTTTCAAAAATTAAAATATGAGCTAAAACATTGACGTCATATAACATTTTTTTTACAGCGTCTTTAATTTATAAATATTTTGCACACCTTTTTGCGCGCCTTCCGATGCACACCTTTTATTAAAATATAAGCTCAAAAATGACGTCATAGCGTTACACATACATCAAATGTGTGAGGAGTGAGTGACTTGAGCCAGATTACTTATATTATATAAAATATATATATATATATATATCCATGTATATATTATATATATATATATTTATATATATATAATAAATAAATATATATATATATATATATATATATATATATATATATATATATATATATATATATATATATATATTAGGGCTGTTATCGATTAATTTAAATTTAATCGTTAACTTTTGAAAAATTAACGTATAATTAATCGTTAATTTCCATTAATGACGAAAATAGAAATTTATGACGTCATTAAACTGAACATTTCAAAGGAAGTAACAAAAAACAGGTAATTGACTTTTTTAATTGAGTTATTTCCCCTGTCTCAAAGACATTGAAAATTAAGAATATTTTGAACTAAATTTTATGAAAATGTGTTGATACTTGATCGGATGTTTGTGCTGAAGGTGGTACATCAGCGATGTATTTGATCCTTTAAAAGAGAATTGTTTATGGCAGTGAACACAGTAAACTTTTTCATCATCTTCGACTTTGCCATCCGCAGTTAGCTTAGATACAAAATTATTACTGAACTTTCCAGTTATATGTTAAAATTTAACTGCGCTGATGCTGTCAGCCATTTTTAGTTGACGTCTGCCGGTCCAAATAAATTAATAAAATTAACTATAATATTACGCGGGAGAAGTTTGTACGTAAAAAAATATATAAATTATTTATTAATTATTTATTAATAATTATTTATTAATATATATTTTTTTAATATTATAATATTTTCTTTAATTTTAATCGAATTTTTAGCGATCAAAAAAATTTTAATCGATAAAAATGTTTAACGATTAATCGAGACATTAATCGTAAATTTTTGCAGCCCTAATATAAATATATATATATATATATATATATATATATATATATATATATATATATATATATATATATATATATATATTATGGCTATATGGCCAGCCGGTTTTATGAAGTGAAATTCAGCCGAAGCCGGGGCCAGATTTGTAAAAATGTCCGGATTCCGGATTTTCTGGAGCCGAAATCCGGTATATCCCTAGTCATAACTAGGGCTGTCAATATTGTTGAAAAAGCTGCGCGGGTACTCGTCCAAAACATCGCATAATTTTCGCGGTCATGACGGCTATAGAATGCAACCTAGTCCCCATCCATGCACCTCATTTCACACAGTAGTTAACAGCATACTTCCAAAAACATACTATCATGTTCTACAAACTTTTATTTCTGCTGTTAATGCATTCGCCATACTCATAAACTAAAACTACAGTAAACTGAACATTCAAACAAAATGTCAACAACAATGACGTAACGTTCAGTCATGTCATAGGGCCCAGCAGCTTGAATGTTAATGACAGCTAGGCGGCGATTAATGTTCCCTCTAAGGTTCGTGTGCAAAGTAAAAAAAAAGTAGTGAGCAAAGTTGCACAGCATCCATTTTTTGTGCAATACTACACAATTTGCTGCGCAGTTATTCTAAACCTCTGCGTGGCGTCAGCCAGAGAACTGCGCGGCCGCGCAACCACGAAGATTAAAGGGAACATAAGCGGCGGTAGTAACTTTTTAATTGATAAACTTAACACGCTGACAACTTTGTACGTCTAATTAAAATTACAATAATTTTTTTCTGTTAAAGCTAAAGAAACACAAGGGAATGGGCGCGAGTTTGTTAATTTTTTCCAGTAAGGCGCTTCAACACCTGTGCGCGGGTGGTAACAGTTAGTGCGTCACCAATCATTTACAAACCAAACCTTTTAAAATTTGTAATCAAGTCAAAAAAATTTTCAACCAAAAAAAAACAACCTTCATATATATTTTTGTTATATGATTGTTTATTTTGTACTACCTATCTTATCTTATCTGTTTACAGACGCTCCTTCTATACAGAAGATTAATGCGTCCTACGCTTATCTATGGTTTGTGTTTAGTCCTGCATTTTTATTAGAGTTTTAAATGTTGATGAAGTGTTGGTTTTCCTGGTTTCTTCAGGCAACCCATTCCACGCCCGAATTCCGGACGGGAAGAACGAAAATTTGTATGTGTTTGTTCTTGCATACGGAATAAGAAAGGTGTTTTTATCTTTATGTCTATCTGAGGCCTGTATTAAGTTATCTTTGTGTTGTATTTCTATATTAGAATTAATTGCATTCGCAAAAAGTATTTTGTGAAAGTTTAATATATATAGAATATATATATATACTAGAAAAATACCCGCACTTTGTAGCGGGAGTGTGCTGATTCTTTACCCAAGTATTAGTTGCCGGTTATTACAATTTTTATTTGCCAAGTTAAATTTCAGATTCATCTATTTAGTCAAAATCTTATGAGAAACAGAGATATGCCATTTTACCGCGTGAGTTGTTTTCACTTAATGCAGTGCCTTTTAACATAACCTTACTATTTAAAAGATATGATTTATTAAATAATGATTCTTGCCGACCATAATAACTTAATTTACAATTTCATTCCCACTTGTACAAAATTAACATAACTTATAGGTTTTCTGAAAGAGCTCTACCACCCTCGTCACTCAAAAATTTAATATATAATTACGAAACTGCATCGTATCACAATTGTAAGTTATATAATATTTGTAACCACATCTATGAGATAAAGAAAATGTGGCAATATCCCTTTAAAAGGCAAAAGCTAAGTGACTCATAGCGCAAATAAACAAAATTATAAATGTACTTTCTAAAATACTTTTTTTTTAAAAACGGTCGTATTAAAATGATATTTTTAAAAAATGTGCACACCATATTTAGACAACATAGAAAGCTGGCCGCATAAAATAAAGTCTTGTTATAAAGTAAATGTACTGGACCAAAATAACTCCTCCTTTTGACGTATTCATAATTGTTATAACGGGGAAATAATATTTAACATTTTTTATGTCTCTATATTTTACGATTTATATTTACGGTTTATAAGCAATGTGTATAATTTCAAAAGGAATCATTTTTTTCCCTATTTCGGATAAGGCATCATATTTTGTAAATTATATTCAATGCACTCAAACACACACCAGATTTTATATCTGTAAAAATAAAATAAAAATGAAAAAAAAAGATTCAACCGTCTGTTCATATGTGCATCTTAAAAACGATTAAAAGGCAGTTTTAGAAATGGCCTATGCTATTCTGAATACAAAGGAATGAACAAAAACATATTCAATTCGCAATTCATATTAATTAAGCGTTTTCAGGATCACTTCGTTAAATTGAGTCAAGTTTTGTTAATACGTTCGGTAGCGAAAGTTTATAATGCATAGTGGATATAAAGCTTAAGTAAACTGTTTTAAAGTGTAAGTTTATTTGACATAGGCCATCACTTTCAACATAAAATAAATTCGCTGCATCTATGGTTTTTAATTAAATGTCGAGTTATGAATTAAATTTTAATAAATCCCAATTCTATTCATTGCATGTAAAATATTAATACAATGTATCGTGAAAATAATTGAAATAAAATAATTTAAACGCATATGTAATATATAAAGCTCAGTTGATATTTTTATGTCTTTTTTTGTTTTGTATCCATTAAAAAAAGGCCACTGCTTTGTTGACATTTTTCCAAAAGATCTCTGCCAATGTCGTCACTAAAAAAGCTTATATATTTTTATGACACTGCATCGTAACAAAATTGTAATTAATACAATATTTGCAACAGCGTCTATGAGATAAAGAAAATAAAGATAAATAAAGAAATTAGGATATATTCCTAATTTTAAAAAAAACGAATAAAAAAAATCAATTTTATGTTAACAACGCATGTGAAGCCATGACAATAATCGATTTTAAAAATGGCATTTGTTAATCCATCATCAAAGGAATGAACATAACATATTCAATTCGCAATACAAAATAATTAAGCGTTTTCAGGATCACTTTATTTAGTTTAATCTACTTATGTTAATAGGTCCGGTAGCCTAAGTTTAAATAGTATAAGTGTATAGGTTATGTAAAAAACAATAGCTTATGTAAAAGACAAACAAAATATAAATGTTATATTAATAGGACACAGCTAAATTTAAGATGCGTACACGAAAATGTGCGCACAGTAATCAAGCGATAAAAGATTTTAGAACGCGCACCGCTAAAAATGAAGCCTTGAAAAAAATACTGACACATTTATTACATAAATAGGTTTTTATTAAATGTCTAGTTATGGAACAGAAAATAATTAAAACAAATTCGCAAATAAATTTAAACGTGTAAACAATTAAATCTAATGCATCGTGTGGCATTTGTAATTAAATATGTTTACGTGTCTATCTAATATATATAAAGTAACAGTAAAGAAAATGACAATTCTTTGTACTACACAGCTCAAATTATGAAGCGTACATGAAAATGTGCGCACCGTAATTAGACATTATAATATTGTTTTAAATGCGCACCGCTGAAAATAAAGTATTGGGGGAAAAACGTCAACAGAAGTAACTCGCTTTGAACGGCATTTGAACGTCCGCGTAAATTTGCTAAATACAGGAATGGGCTTAAATTTTTTATTCTTTGTCTCTGCATTTTCTGATTATTTACTTTACGGCATTCGGGCAAAAGGGACAATTACAAAAACTAACTTAAAACCACCTTCAGGGTAAAAGGAACCGTCCTGCCAAATTTGGTCCCCGTCCGTCATTTGGTTTTTCCGTGGCTGTCTAACAGAAAGTCGAAAAAGTGAAACATAAAAACATACAAACACCAACTGAGCTTTATATATTAGATATATATATATATATATATATATATATATATATATATATATATATATATATATATATATATATATGCATATGCTAGGCAATATGTACAATACAATACAAAAGAAGCATGCCTATTCCCTTACAATACAATACAACCTACACGAATATGACATATTACCTATATATTACAATTTTAATATGATAACTAAATTAAATACATTATGAAATTTATTATTACTTTAAATTTTATTTATTCGTTTTAAGCCATTTTATGGGCTTGTTTTGAAATTAACTCAACATATTTATTACATAAATTATAGTTTATAGTAGGTTCATAATTTAATAATTATTGTTGTCTATAGTCTTTGGGCTTTAGGGGCCGTCTATAAATGACGTCGCGCACTTTTGACCGATTTTTCACCCCTTCCCCTCCCCCTCGTCACGCGTCATCACAAAAAGTTAGACCCCCCCTCCAAAAATACGTCACAAAGCTTTGATCCCCCGCCCCCCGCCCAAAAAAAGACCACACACACACAAAAAACAATTAAAAAAATAAAAACAAAACCCCAACCTTATTTTCTATCTGAAAATGAGTATGTTTCAAATCATTTTATTTTTGTCATTTAAATATTTATTTAGTGTATATCTACATTGTAATATCGTAATACGCGTGAAGCTATGTAAAACGGCATTAAATAAATTGTAAGCCAGTGCTTCTCAAACTTGTTTGTATTAGACGACCGGCAGGTATTTTTTTAATACATTTCACAAGGTACCGGTTCCTTTTTTTTCCCGTTTTGACGTGATTTTCCCTGTACTGACGTGATAGCAAAATGAGCCCCTACATGGCTAAAAGCCCTATAGCATTGAGTATGATTTCGACTTGTTTTATATAATTTTTTTTTAAATTGTCTAGTTGCCAAGGCATAGCAAGGCAGCTAACCAACAATGCAGCGGTAATGTCAAAAACCATTTGATGTGATCAACCTTCGCGATTAAGCTCGCGAATAATAATAATAAATTGATATTTTATATAGCGCTGTATCCCAGTAAGGAACTGACTATGTGACTATTGATATTACAAGGATCATTTCATTGTTGATAAACCAAGAATATGTAGATACAAGACGATTCCTCAAATTGATTTCGATCTTATAATGACAGTTTTCCTGCTATGTATATGCACATAAAGGCATTAGATCTAAAATTACCACATTGATATCAAATCTCATGTTTTCTAAAAATTATTTGGTATGCGCTGGAAGAGGAATGTGGAGAGTACTGTACGAACCCCACATTTGTACAGGAAAGTAGGGTGTCATCTTGAGCGTCGCAAAATACAGTAATACTGCAAGTTGAAGACTGAAAAATACTATGACATTAATAAAATATCCAATATTATCATAACTTTTTTTCCGAAGCTCACAAGTTTTTTTGTTTTTTTTGGTTGTATGGACGAGGAGGCGTGTTTAAATTGTTGCATTCTCTTATGGAATTTATAAACTAATGAAAAATTCATGGCTACCGCTATCGGGCGGTTTAACCGAGGGGTCTGTGAACAGCGGTGCATTATCTATTTTATGGAATTATGGAATTCTCTACCATTACACATCCGTAGTATTCCAACTACCAAGTCCTTCAAGACTGCACTTAAGACTCATCTTTTCAAAATGTATTTTCAAAATTAATGAAACAACATTTCTTTTAATGATTAACGTAGCTTATGTGTAATGTACTGTCCTTTATGTTGTTATTATGGTATGAATGGTTATTTAATTATTATATGTATGTTATGATCTCAATGTAAAGCACTGTGAGCCCGGTCCCTTGCTGGGATACAGCGCTATATAAATTATCAATTATTATTATTATTATCTCATTTGAGGTAAATAGGGAACTCTTGGCGTTTGACCAAAAACCAATCGAACAATTATAACAAACTTAAAGCGTTTATAATTGTATCAAATAGATTCCCCCCCCCCAAAATTTTTAAATTAAAATTGATATTCCGTGTCGTTTTGACTTAAAATATCTATACATAATCCTATTCAGATCATTTTTATACACTTGTCATGCTTGTAAAACTCACAAGTTGCATTTCCGGGGGGGGGGTGCTAACGACCCTCCCCCAAATCCCCGAGTCATGTGAGCAAGACCTCGAGTCGGTAACGCACACAGAAACTTGTATATTTTGGGTTAACGGGCAAAAAACTTCGTCGACTACTGCCGTGAGAGAACCAAACGGAACGGCGGTGACATCACAAATGCTTTGATGTAAACATCAAACGACGCAGGGCAACAATTTCATACATTCTCATGAGTTCTCAAACTTAAGGATTATCATTAGATTTAATTTTAATTTCTTGATAACATACGCCGACCGGCGTCTGATGGCATACCGACCGGTACTTTGAGAAGCACTGATTTAAAAAACAAACAAAAAATCATTAAATAAATTGTGACCAAATATTTCAGTGGAAGTTTTATTTTAATTTACCCTTTTGATGTTACGTCACATTTCTTCAACCCCCTCCCTCCCCCTCATCACGCATCGTCACAAAAGTGTGACCCCTTCCCCCCATGTGCGTGACGTCATTTATGGAGGTCCCTGAGACTATAGGCCTTTATCTCGTACTTATACTTCTTAACCTGTTTAATTTGTAAGAGTAGAGGCACTAGAGTTAGAGGCCTAATGAAAATGAAAAGTATAACTATAATTTAGGTTTGGTTAGAATTACATTAAATTACAATTACTAACTACTACTATTGCAACTATTGGATAATTATTTAAATTTTAATTACTAAAAGAGAAGTAGCAGTGAAAATGATTATTTAGTATTGCCAAAGCACAAAGTCTAAGACTAAGTCCTTAAACTTAAAAGTCGTAATTTTTAAAAAAAAATTATTTAAATTTATGTATCTGTACGTTGTAGAGGCATATAAGCCTAACACTAATTTAATTATGCTTTTTTTAAAAACATAACGGGAAAAAAATAATGAAATATTAATGTTTTTTCCAACCCAGTCAGTTTAGATGCAAACTTCAATTGCAATCAATTCAATCATTTTTTCTCCATGTTCCCGATAATTAATGCATGCGATACTAGAACGAAAGCGGTTGAGACACTTATAATGAACTCAACAAACAAACTTTTAGTAGAATTAAGAAGACGAAAAACTCCTAATGCCATGTTAGTATTTATAAACCGTAAAACGGTCATATGAAAGCACACATTTGACGTAATTTATGATAAAATTAAATTATTTTTTTAGAAAACTAGGTTCAAGCACAAAATTCCGATTCAAACGGAGTGCGGCGATCAATTCAATTATTTTGTCTAAGTTTTTCCGTATATTGTAGATATGCGCAGAACGATGCGCGATCGCGCGACGATGAGATGCTACCAAAAGGAAGGGAGAGGTCACAGTCAAGGTACCAGTCCTATTTATAGCGAGTCCGCATCTCACTGAATAGGCTTTCCACGCCGCGCGTTATGACTTTTCCCCCCTCCGTTTAACCCCAGAAGCCAAATTTGAAAAACTAAACTCGCAAATCCGGAAAATCCGGGAAGAGCGAAAAAAAAACATCGCGAATCCGGAAAGAGCAAAATCAAAAACTCGAGAATCCGGAAAATAAAAATATTTAGCTTCATGAATCCGGAATTCCGGGATAAACCGGAGTGGTGGCACCCCTGCCTTTGTCTTTGGGTTCTTTTTAGGCAAGAGTTACCAAGTAATCGTTGTTTTTTTTTGGTTGTGTGTAAAAAGTGTCGAAAGCGCGTACATTAAAATTCGTTGTTGAAAATAAAAACTGTAAAACAATTTATTAATAAGACATTCACAAAAATTAATAAAATCAGTAAATAAGGTAATTGCAGATTTTAAAAATTATTTTATAGCTTCTAATAGAGCAGTCGAATCTTGTAGAATGTAGAAAAGGACCTTGATGATCTACAATAACAGCGATTTTCAATGTACATGCAGAAATCACATTTGACCCGCTCGTAAGTCGACCCCCCCCCCTAATCTTTCCTCATAGATTTTGGCCAAAAATGGTCGGCTTTAGAATGAGTATATACGATAAATAATGTCGGCGCATTTCAAAGACTAGTTAAACTTCCTGTCAGTGATTCATTCAAGGAACCAAAATCTTTGTGTTTTATGATTTTTGTTCAGAGGAAAATATTGTATTAAAATACCTTGTATTTTGTCAGAATTTTGACAGATAACACGCGTGAAGCCATTGAAAACGTCATTCAATAAATGGCAAGCAATTAATTACGTTAGTTAAGTGGAAATGTTATTTAAAGATGCCTTTTTTTTTAAAAATGATGTGACGTCACATTTCTTTAACCCCCTCCCCCTCTCCCCATCGTCACAGATCGTCCCAAATGCTTGACCCCTTCTCCGCCTAGGCGCGTGACGTCATTTATGGACGGGCCCCTATCTAGTTTGGCAAAGACAGTGATGGGTACAAGCTGATAAATTACTTAAAGAAAAAATATAAATCCATAAATAGTGTACCTTTAATATAATGAAAAAGGAACTTAAAGATATGAAGGACAAAAAGAACTCATGACGTAGCTACACATTTGGAAATAAAAAAAAACAACAACTTTTGGAAGTAAAATACCTTTATATTTTGTGGCGTATGTAAGGCAACATCCATAGCAAACAGAAGTGTTTCATTTCTCAGGTGTGGCTTTTGTAAAACTTCAATGGTGTGCACTTCAAAAAATTCTTTGGATAAATTAAATAAGTGTACGCTGCAGTTCACCTGAAAATCATCTCCAGAGTGGATTTGTGTTGGACTCAGAAAACCAGTGGCTCCAATGACATAAGCTGTGATGAGAGGAACAAATCTTATTAATTCTGCATATTAATGTAATTAAAGTTGTTTGTTTTTTTTTAAGGAAAAAAAAAGGAAAAAAAATCATTAAAAAAAGTGAGAGAGAGAGAGACAGACGTAAACTTTTAAAAGATATTTTTTTAAAAATTGACTACATACACGACGTTGGTCGTGTATGTAGTCAATTTAAAAAAAAATAAAAAAAATAAATAAAAAAAATTGACTACATACACGACGTTGGTAGAACCATGATAATTGATGTTTTATTTAGTTGATGCATTTGCTTCACAAGAACATGTTCTAGATTATGAGGAGGAGTGGTTGTGGGTTTAGACAAATTTTATACTAGGGGCAAGTACCCGGCTCCCGCCCGGGTTTAACAACAACAGCAAAAAAAACAACAACAAAACAACAAATACAACAGCAACAACAAAGCAACAACAACATGAA
Organism: Ampullaceana balthica; assembly: GCA_944989445.1. Taxonomy (NCBI): domain Eukaryota; kingdom Metazoa; phylum Mollusca; class Gastropoda; family Lymnaeidae; genus Ampullaceana; species Ampullaceana balthica. The sequence continues at coordinate 309,455 of CALYLW010000437.1, forward strand.
GGACATTGTCGTCGCAGGGCAAGGGATGTGGACAACAACAACAACAGCATAAACAACACAAAAGCAGCAACAACAACAAAAACAACAACAGCAACAAAAACAAAACAACAACTACAACAGCAACAACAACAAAGCAACAACAACAAAACAACAACTACAACAACAAAAGCAACAACAACAAAAAAAATTATTTTATGGTGATAATCGCCTTCTTGTTAATCTCGACACCAAAATGTTTATTAATTTGCGTCATTATTTTACGTCTTAATTTTCAATAATTTTTATTTTATATAGCTCATATAGGGAAAAACTACATTTTGGGCCCCCGGGCCCCAGTATCTTATATATATGGAACGAAACCCGTTTAATAACCTTTCCGGTATAATTTTGTGTACGTGTACCAAATTTCACGTTATTTGGTTGTCTGGATCTTGAGTTATTAGGGAACAGACATAAGGATAAAAACACCTTTCTTATTCCGTATGCAAGAACAAACACATACAAGTTTTCCTTCTTCCCGTCCGGAATTAGGGCGTGGAATGGGTTGCCTGAAGAATCCAGGAAAACCAACACTTTATCAACATTTAAATCTCTAATAAAAATGCAGGACTAAACACAAACCATAGATAAGCGTAGGACGCAATAATCTTCTGTATAGAAGGAGCGTCTGTAAACAGATAAGATAAGATAAGATAAGATAAGATAACAAATGCGGCTTATATATATAGAGACTAGATTATGAGGAGGAGTGGTTGTGGGTTTAGACAAATTGTATATGGTGTAACCTCAGGTGTAATGAAATGAGAGATCTGTGTGTGGCTAAGCGCAGAGGCGTCACTAGGGTCGGTGTCACCCGGGGCGGTAGCTCATGGTGTCACCCCTTCACGACTGAAGGGGCCGTCCATAAATGACGTCACGCGAGGTTGCCGATTTTTACCCCACCCTCTCCCAGCGTCATACTTTGTCACAAAAACTTAGACCCCACCCCTTTTTTACGATATGACGTCACACAGCTTTGACAACCCTCCACCAAGCCGTATTTTCTCAATAAAAATTAGCATGTTGCAAATTTTTTTTTGTCATTTAAATATGTATTTAGGGTAAGTCTGCACTGTAATATCGTAACACGCGTGAAGTCATTGAAAACGTAATTAAATAAATGGTAAACAATCAAATATTTAAGTGGAACTTTTATTTAAAGTTTCGCCTTTTTTGATATGACGTCACATTTCTTAAACACCTTCCTCCTCGTACCACATCGGATTAAAAGGGGGGGGGGTGCTGAACGGGCTAAAGACCCCAATAATTTAAGGGCCCCCAAACTTATTATGAATTAAAGTGTATAATAAAGATGCAGGCCATTATGTTTGTACGAATCCCTGAAAATGCCTTGGACAGTCATACGGCAATGTTGCAAATGAGTAGGAAGTGTAACGGAAACCAGGCTATTCTTCGTGAGAAGTGCATTGTAGCTCATTATGTGCCATGCACAGCTCATTCCTTTAATTTGATTTGGAAAAGAGCAGCAGGTTGTCCTACTGTGGTCAGATTTTTTTGTCTTCTTCAAAATCTTTATACCCGACTTGTTGCATCTACTCATCGTTGACAGGTACTTCAAAAACATATGAAATTGATACATGCTAACAAATCCTTGTCTGACACAAGATGGTCAGCCTGACATTATGCTGTAAGGTCTGTTAATAGCTCATACCATGAGAATATCGCAGCACTGGAAGAATTAGCAACGAATGAAAATCAGCAACGTGACTGCCGACTTGACGAAGAAGGATTTCTAAAGGAAATTGAACAACTGGAAGTCGCTATTTACTTGAAATTTGGGAAACAATTTTAGGAAGGAAGTCTCTCATTGAGTTTGTTAAAAAATATCATTCTTAATTTTAATCCTATGAAGACAAAGGAAAGGAAAAGTCCGTGGTAAAAACAGTGTAAACAATCTTCAATACTATCAAACAAAAAAGAAAGCGTCAGTTTGATAAAGGGACATCAACAAAACAGTATTGTCCTGGAGGAAAAAAAATAAGATTTAGGTATTTCTGGTAATCATTGACAAACTTTCTTAAGCCCTACAACATTGGTTAGGTGTATATAAATACATCCATGAGAAATTTGGCTTTCTTACAAACCTAATTGAGCTCAACACTTTCGCCACCCGATGGGCAGCAGCCAAGTTAATGGAAGAACATTCAAGTGATTTCGAAGAAGGGGTTGGGTAAATCCGAAGCAACCGTTTCGCCCCCCTCAATTTACTAGCAACGCCATCGAGCGGTGCCGGTTTAGGGCCAGGAGCACCAGTACGGATTAGCAAAAAGTGCCGCGAAGAACGCATTGGACGCCAGCTCTGAGGAAACCTTCCAGTGGGGGTTGCACCCTAGGTAGGTCTTTGATGATCATCCGGTCTGCGGCGGTCCTAACCATGGAGACCTGTGTGCTTTGCCGGGATGGCGCCAAAGTGGTAGCGGGTCGTAGTAGGAAATTCCACCACCTCCTTATGAAGGCAACTTAGTGGGAGGCATCTTCGACTGTATCTCCTGGATGCCCAGGTGGCCGCTTCAGAAGCGACCGCTTTTGGGGGGGTTCCTCAGCTGTTACGTCCCCTTGGTGGCCAGATGGCTACGGGAAATCCTATAAAGAGGACTAGGCTCGGGGCTTCTGATTTTCTTCCACATGTAGGTTCATGAGTGATTTCGAAGACTGCTTACCTTCAGAATTAGTCCAATTTTCAGAACTCTTAAAAAAGTTATTGTCCAGCCCCAGGCTCAGGGTAAGGAAAAGGAATTAGCACAAGGCGAAACTAAAAAAACTTGCACAGAGCTAAAAAATGTGCTGCTTTTGAATGAGCTATATTTCACATAGTCCTTTACAAATGTACACATCGCACTTCGCATCTATCTTTCAATGATGACATCAAACTGCAGCTGACAGCGATCCTTTTCAAAGTTGAAAAGAATATATAATGAGTTAGAATTTGCATGGGACGAAAAAGGCTGAATATGCTCTCTCTAATGAGCATTGAAAAGGAACTTGTAAGCTTACTCAGCTTTATTGACTTGATTGAAAACTTCGCCATTTGAAAAATTCGCAAACAAAAGTTGTCGGTTGAAATAATAATTGTAAAAATTTTTCAATAATTTTTGTTATTTCAAATAGAGAAAAGAATTCGTTACCTCATGAATTTTTTTTTAAAATATGGAATAACGCGTAATACTATTCTTTACGGGGGCGCGTTCGTAAGCACTAAACAGCGTTAGTCGGGATGGGACCGTCGTAACCGGAGGACTACCTGTATATAAATATGCATAGCTATGCTTTCACGCCTTTAATAAATAAATAAATATATATATATATATATATATATATATATATATATATATATATATATATATATATATATATATATATATATATATATATATATATATATATATATATATATATATATAATATTAACTCAAAGACATTGAAATCATAATTTTCCTCAAGAAAAACATCTACAAAGAAAACCCATCTTTTGATTTTTTTTTCTTTGTGGGGGGGGGGTGATAAAAATCGTATTCCCCCCCCCCACCCCACTGTGGTGGAGGGAGTCGTGAGGTGGGATTCGTTCATGCTGTCGGTGTGTCCAAGCCCAAATGGCTTTATATCTTTTAAAACAGAAGACACTGCCTCTTTCATTCCAGCCTTTTTTAAAGATCTCTCTGCTGCGACTATTTCTTTTCCTTTTTTCCTAATTTCTTTAAATGTTGTTCGTGTGTTGGGGCTGTTTTATTATTGCAAGTTAACTGATATTTTTTTAATAAGAATTTTCGAGTTTAACATATTTCATTGTATTTCTTAATTTCTTTATAGATTAAAAAATTTGTCATCTTTTGTTTTCTGACATAAAATCGTACACAGTAAAATTTTAGGCTCGGGTGTCAATCCCTGATGGGTGTCACCCGGGGCGGCCCGCCCCCCTAATGACGCCACTGGCTAAGCGAATGAATGAATATCAGTTAATGGTGTTCCTTTGAACTTACGAAATCTTAAATTCACACAATAATTGTGTTCGGTTGGACGCAAGCATCGGAATTATGGCGTGAGACAGATGTGGTTTTGTAGATCATCATTAATGTTTACAATTTTTTGAAAAATATGATGTTTGGTATCCAGCACAATAAATATTTGCATAACAACAACTAAATATAAGATTGTATGATTTAATATAGAAGTGTAAGCAAAACCCCCCCAAAAAAAATTAATAAATAAATAACTCCAAAAAAAGATCTTTAAATGGAAAAAAAATACTGGGGACATAAAGCAGACCAATCACTGTTTGCATGGAAGCCTGCCATCGGCATCGCTAATACTTTCTACTGTTGGTCCCGGTGTAACAGGACATATGACTTTGACTTGACGTGTAAGTCTGACATCATTATACGACGCTTGAGTGTAGCATGCCTTTGTACCACGCGTGAGTCTAAGATGATTTGAAACCATGCGTGAATGTTTTGTGGATTCGTCTCACGTCAAAGAAAAGGTAGGCAATGTCTTACTTACGAGTATAGGATGACTTCGTGTCTTCAATGAGTCTAAGACGACTTTGAAACATGTCTAAGTATGAAAACTTTCCCTTGAGTGTCAATGACGACTTTGTTTCACTTGTGTGTGTCGGAATACTTTTTCTCCCTTGTGACAGTATATTGAGCTTGTCTTAATTTTGATTCAAGGCTCATTTAGTCTCAAATGTTGCCGACTATTATCATATGACAACTTTGTACTGACTGTGAGTATAGGACGACCTATAGACGTATTTAACCTTTGAAAATTAGATTTCAAGAGCAATTGTTGTACGACTTTGACTCACGTCATGTGGTTGCATCACACATTGTATGACGATTTTTTACAATATGAGAGTGCTGGTTCAGTGTGTCTTACTGTGCATCAAGGATAAAAGTGTCTCACGCGCGTGTGTTAAAAACTATGTCATAAGTATTATTAGTCCATTACATTACCATTTTTTTCAGTTCCTATGTTTGTCACACTTTTGTAAACAAAGTAAACATGTAGTAGGAGAGATTTATACCACGGGTCAGTGTAAATCTTCATTATCTCAGGTGTGAGTGTAGGACACATTATCTCAGGTGTGAGTGTAGGATACATTATCTCAGGTGTGGGGATAGGACACATTATCTCAGGTGTGAATGTAGGACACATTATCTCAGGTGTGAGTGTAGGACACATTATCTCAGGTGTGAGTGTAGGATACATTATCTCAGGTGTGAGTGTAGGACACATTATCTCAGGTGTGAGTGTAGGACACATTATCTCAGGTGTGAGTGTAGGACACATTATCTCAGGTGTGAGTGTGGACACATTATCTCAGGTGTGAGTGTAGGATACATTATCTCAGGTGTGGGGATAGGACACATTATCTCAGGTGTGAATGTAGGACACATTATCTCAGGTGTGAGTGTAGGACACATTATCTCAGGTGTGAGTGTGGACACATTATCTCTGGTGGTAGTGTAAGACACATTATCTCAGGTGTGAGCGTAGGACACATTATCTCAGGTGTGAGTGTTGGACACATTATCTCAGGTGTGAATGTAGGACACATTATCTCAGGTGTGAGTGTAAGACACATTATCTCAGGTGTGAGTGTAGGACACATTATCTCAGGTGTGAGTGTAGGACACATTATCTCAGTTGTGAGTGTAGGACACATTATCTCAGGTGTGAGTGTAGGACGCATTATCTCAGGTGTGAGTGTAGGACACATTATCTCAGGTGTGAGTTGGACACATTATCTCAGGTGTGAGTGTAGGATACATTATCTCAGGTGTGGGGATAGGACACATTATCTCAGGTGTGAGTGTAGGACACATTATCTCAGGTGTGAGTGTAGGACACATTATCTCAGGTGTGAGTGTGGACACATTATCTCTGGTGGTAGTGTAAGACACATTATCTCAGGTGTGAGTGTAGGACACATTATCTCAGGTGTGAGTGTTGGACACATTATCTCAGGTGTGAGTTTAGGACACATTATCTCAGGTGTGAGTGTAGGACACATTATCTCAGGTGTGAGTGTAGGACACATTATCTCAGGTGTGAGTGTAGGACACATTATCTCAGTTGTGAGTGTAGGACACATTATCTCAGGTGTGAGTGTAGGACGCATTATCTCAGATGTGAGTGTAGGACACATTATCTCAGGTGTGAGTTGGACACATTATCTCAGGTGTGAGTGTAGGACACATTATCTCAGGTGTGAGTGTAGGACACATTATCTCAGGTGTTAGTGTTGGACACATTATCTCAGGTGTGAGTGTAGGACACATTATCTCAGGTGTGAGTGTTGGACACATTATCTCAGGTGTGAGTGTAAGACACATTATCTCAGGTGTGAGTGTAGGACACATTATCTCAGGTGTGAGTGTAGGACACATTATCTCAGGTGTGAGTGTAGGACACATTATCTCAAGTGGTAGTGTAGGACACATTATCTCAGGTGTGAGTGTAGGACACATTATCTCAGGTGTGAGTGTTGGACACATTATCTCAGGTGGTAATGTAGGGCTTATTATCTCAGGTGTGAGTGTAGGACACATTATCTCAGATGTGAGTGTAGGACACATTATCTCAGGTGTGAGTGTAGGACACATTATCTCAGGTGTGAGTGTAGGAAACATTATCTCAGGTGGTAGTGTAGGACACATTATCTCAGGTGTGAGTGTAGGACACATTATCTCAGGTGTGAGTGTAGGACACATTATCTCAGGTGTGAGTGTAGGACACATTATCTCAGGTGGTAGTGTAGGACACATTATCTCAGGTGTGAGTGTAGGACACATTATCTCAGGTGTGAGTGTAGGACACATTACCTCAGGTGTAAGTGTAGGACGCATTATCTCAGGTGTGAGTGTAGGACACATTATCTCAGGTGGTAGTGTAGGACACATTATCTCAGGTGTGAATGTAGGACACATTATCTCAGGTGTGAGTGTAGGACACATTATCTCAGGTGTGAGTGTAGGACACATTATCTCAGGTGTGAGTGTAGGACACATTATCTCAGGTGTGTGTGTTGGACACATTATCTCAGGTGTGAGTGTAGGACACATTATCTCAGGTGTGAATGTAGGACACATTATCTCAGGTGTGAGTGTAAGACACATTATCTCAGGTGTGAGTGTAGGACACATTATCTCAGGTGTGAGTGTAGGACACATTATCTCAGGTGTGAGTGTAGGACACATTATCTCAGGTGTGAGTGTAGGACGCATTATCTCAGGTGTGAGTGTAGGACACATTATCTCAGGTGTGAGTTGGACACATTATCTCAGGTGTGAGTGTAGGACACATTATCTCAGGTGTGAGTGTAGGACACATTATCTCAGGTGTTAGTGTAGGATACATTATCTCAGGTGTGAGTGTAGGACACATTATCTCAGGTGTGAGTGTAAGACACATTATCTCAGGTGTGAGTGTAGGACACATTATCTCAGGTGTGAGTGTAGGACACATTATCTCAGATGTGAGTGTAGGACACATTATCTCAGGTGTGAGTGTAAGACACATTATCTCAGGTGTGAGTGTAGGACACATTTTCTCAGGTGTGAGTGTAGGACACATTATCTCAGGTGTGAGTGTAGGACACATTATCTCAGATGTGAGTGTAGGACACATTATCTCAGGTGTGAGTGTAGGACACATTATCTCAGGTGGTAGTGTAGGACACATTATCTCAGGTGTGAGTGTAGGACACATTATCTCAGGTGTGAGTGTAGGACACATTATCTCAGGTGTGAGTGTAGGACACATTATCTCAGGTGGTAGTGTAGGACACATTATCTCAGGTGTGAGTGTAGGACACATTATCTCAGGTGTGAGTGTAGGACACATTATCTCAGGTGTGAGTGTAGGACGCATTATCTCAGGTGTGAGTGTAGGACACATTATCTCAGGTGTGAACTGACTTAATCTCATATGCACATGTAGGACGATCTGTCTCATGTATTTAGAACGATTTAATCTCATTTGTGGGTGTAAACCACCTCTGTCTCGTGAGTGCAGAGCGACCTCTTCTCGTTTGTGGTGAAGAATACTTCTTCCTTGCGAGTAAATAACGACTTTGTCGCGCTTCTGGGTGTAGCACACCTCTGTCTCGTGAGTGCAGACCGACTTTGTAAGTCTATCGACTTTCTTCCACATGTGAATGTCTCACTTAGCCTCAATTGCGAGCCTAGGATGATGTTTTCTTACTTGTTGTAGTTGACATACTTTGTCTCGTATATGAGTATAAGAGTGTGAGTGTCGGTTGATTGTGTCTTAATTAAAAGTCTAGGATTGTAGGAAAATTTAGTCCCAAGTTTTCGTCTAGATCTGTTTGTATCTATTGTAGGCGTGTACCGGATTCGTAAAACTGGCCGCTTTCCGGATTTGCCGTAACCGTAGCTATTTTAAAAAAAATATATTTTATGGCTCTATCGGCCACGCGAATTTAGCCAGATTAATGAAGTAAAATTCTGCCATAGCCAAAGCCGGAGCCGGGTTATAAAAAAAGACCGGATTCCAGATATGATGGAGTCGAAGCCGAAATCCGGTACACCCCTAATCTTTTGTGAGTGTAAGACAAGTTTATCTTAAGTCTGGGTTTAGGAGAACTTGGTCTTAAGTATAAGTATAGTAAAAGTTTGTCCTAAGTCTAGGTGTGGCACAATTATCTTAAGTGTAAGTGTAGGACCATTTGTCCTAAGTCTTGGTGTAGGAGAGTTTTGTCCTTCAATGGACGTGACAGTACGGGCGTCGATGACCTGTCTATCACCGCAATGGTCGCTTGCACAAACACACCCTGCAGGGTCAGTCTGGAGAATAGACTAATCCAAGAGTATGGGACCCTTGCACCACATGGGATGAATGTTGTGTTTGCGCTGACAACCTAATACAGGGGTTCCTAGCCAGTGGTGCATGCACCCCTTTTGAGCAGGTTCCAGGGGGTGCATGAACCATTCAGAGGGGGAAAAAAAGAAAAACAGGAAGAAAAAAAAAGAAGAAGGGAAAAAAAAGAAAGAAAAACTGATAATCTGAAAATGTAAACCATAAGCAAGGCATGCCGCGTTAAATGACGCCCATATACAACCTTTTTGATAGGTACTCGTTCGCGCATCGTTCTGCGCATGTCGAAAATTGACGGAAAAACTTTTTCGCAAATTGAACGGTTCGCTCTCCGTGTTCCTCGGAATTTCGTGTTTTGCGTCATAGTTTTCTAAAAAAAAATTTTTTTTGTCTTCAAATACGTCAGATATATTTATATCTTCCGGTGACCCTCTAACTGTTTTGAGCGGATGCAAACGTTGGGATTTCTTTTCCTTCATTTTATTGCTCGGTACGCTGCTAAGGTCTTAAAAACGTTAATTGTAAGCCATTATTCGTCATTGAAACCTAAAATCTTGAGTTGAGCATCCAATTCCTGTCATTAAAAACATTAAATTCGTCAGTTAAAAATTTTCCTGTGACTGGCAGACTGGTACGACTTTCCGATTGTCATGACCCCCTCAAAATCGTTAATAAATAATAAAAAGAGAGAGAGAGATGGAACACAAAAGCCCCATTGTTTCGTCTGTGGATGAATCCTGTGCAATGACAACATGAAGCCTGTTAGACTCCGAGAGCACTTGGAGAAAGTCCATATCATCCAATTCCAAGGATAGTGTTGCAGAAGAGAGCCACTCCTATCTACTACCAAAGCTGCTGATGTGCTGCAGCTAGTCAGGGTATTCTTCACTGAAAACCAGTTTGACTGGACTTCAAGAATTTCTTCAATTGGCACAGGTGGTGCCCCCTTCATGCTCGGTAATAAGTCAGGATTTTCAGCACTGTAAAGAAAGAAGTTCCAGATATTGTCACTACACACTGTATCCTTCATCGTCACGCCCTGGCATGCAAAACTCTACCTCCAACCTTGAAGTCAGTTCTTTCTACTGCAGTCCAAGTTGTAAATTTTATCCGCTCACATGCCTTGAGCCACTGCCTCTTCGAGTTATTCTGTCAGGAGGTGGTCTCTGAGCATCAAGTTCTGCTCTACCACACTGAGGTGTGCTGGTTGTCCGAGGGACGGATACTTTTTCGGTTAGTAGAACAGAGAGCTTGCCATTTTCTTGCGAGAAAAAACAGAGTGACCTTGCTGACAAATTTGACTGTCAAAATTTCATTTCATTACTTGGCATACCTGGCTGACTTCTTCCCCATCTTGAATGAGTTGAACACATCTCTCCAAGGACCTGGTGTAACTGTAATGGATGCTACTGAGAGATTGCAAGCCTTCCTTAAAAAAGTGCCACTATTCCAACGACGACTAGAAACGTCCAACTTCGCCAACTTTCCACTCTTGGATGAAGTTGTAATATCTGGTGCAGAAGGAAGCACTGAGGGATCACTGCCTGACAAAATCAAAGGGAAATTTCAGAGCCCCTTTCAACATTGCAAAGGCCCATTGATGGGTATTTCTGTCAAGAAATTTCTAAGAAAGACCTTTGGATTCGCAATCCTTTTCTCATTGACTTGGACAACATTGATGACAGTGACTTTACTAAAGATGACATGATTGATTGAGAACCAGAGAAGTACTGAGGAGTGCCTTCAGTTGCAATACCTTGATTGAATTTTGGTGCGCCCAGCTAGATTCCTACCCACACCTAGCCAAGAGGGCAGTACTGACTCTCCTTCCATTTGCCACAACCTATCTCTGTGAAGCAGGATTCTACACACCTTTGACGATTAAAACTAGGAAAGGAATAAGTTCAATGCAGAGGATGACATGAGAGTTGCTTTGTCCAAAACAGTCCCCAGATTTAAATCGCTGATTGATCATAAGAAGCAGCAGATCTCTCACTAAATTCCCTGTTGCCTATGATCAAAACTGTTGTGTTCCTAAAATAAACATAGTTTATTATGCATTTTCTGTAAGTTTCACGAGGGGTTGCATGAACTTTTTTGGGCATCTGAAGGGGTGCATGGACCCCAAAAGGTTAGGAACCACTGACCTAATAGTTTTGCTATACCCACACTCTCTTTTCCTATATAAGCTCACACTACTCTCTTCTAACTATAAATTTCATTGACTCTTTCGATTTCACTGCAGCTAAGTTTTTATTTTTTATTTCTTTTTATGCGTTTTATTTGTCTACTGCTTGTTCGTTGGGGAATGCTCTTTGCCGAAACGTTCTTTTGTTAATTACTATCAGGCTAACTCATACCCTGTTTACATGTTATCCATTTACTGAGGGTGTAGGACAATTTTGTCCTCAGTCTTGATGTAGGAAAAGTTAGTCCTAACCGTGGGTGCAGAACAAGTTTGTCCTAAGTCTGGATGTAAGAAAATTGTGTCCAAAGTCTTGGTGTAGGACAAGTTAGTCCTAAATGTGGGTTTAGGACAAGTTTGTCATAAGTCTTGATGTAGGTAAAGTTTGTCCTAAGCCTGGGTGTTGGACTATTTTGTCCCTAGTCTTGATAAAGAAAATTAAGTCCTAATTTGGGTGTAGGACAAGTTTGTCCTAAGTCTGGGTGTAGGACACGTTAGTCCTATGTCTGTATGCAGGATAAGTTTTTCCTAAATCTAGATGTAGGACAATTTTTTCCTAAGTCTGTGAGTAGGACAAGTTCTTTTTAAGTCTGGATGTAGTTTAAGATTGACCATTTTGTTCTCAGTCTTGATGAAGAAACGTTAGTACTAATTTGGGTGTAGGACATGTTTGTCAGAGGTCTAGGTGTAGGACAAGCTTGTCCTATGTCTGGATGTAGGAGAATTTGTCCTAAGTCTGGGTGTAGGACAAATTAGTCCTAAGTCTTGATAAAAAAGTTTGTCCAAAGACTTGGTGTAGGACAAGTTAGTCCTAAATGTGGGTGTAGGACAAGTTTGTCCTGAGTCTTAGTGTAGGAGATGTTTGTCCTAAGCCTTGATGTAGGATAAGTTATTCCTAAATGTCATAAGTCTAGATGTAGAAGAAGTTTGTCCTAAGTCTTGGTGTAGTAGAAGTTAGACCTAAATGTGGGTGTAGGACAAGTTTGTCTTAAGTCTTGATGCAGGACAAGTTATTCCTAAATATGGGTGTAGAACAAGTTTGTTCTAAGTCTGGCTGTAGGACAAGATTTTCCTAAGTATGAGTGTAGGACAATTTTGTCCTTAGTTTGGATATAGCAGAAGTTTGTCTTAAGTCTTGGTGTAGGAGAACTTAATCCCAAACCCTTTACCTAGATCAGGATGTAGGTGAAGTTTGTCCTAAGTCTAGATGTAGGACAAGTTTTTCCTAAGTCTTGGCTTAGGAGAAGTTTGTCCTAAGTGTGGATGTAGGTGAAGTTTTTCCTAAGTCTGGATGTAGGACAATTTTGTCCTTTGTCTTGGTGTAGGACAAGTTGGTCTTAAGTCTGGATGTAGGAGAAGCTTGTCCTAAGTCTTTATTTAGGAAAAGTTAGTCCTAACTGTGAATGTAGGACACGTTCGTCCTAAAACTGGGTGTAGGACATGTTTGTTCTAAGTCTTGGTGTAGGAGAAGTTTGTCCTAAGTCTGGATGTACGGAGACTTTTTTCCTAAGTATTTTTGTAGACAAGTAAGTCGTAAATGTGGGTGTTGGACAAGTTTGTCCTAAGTCAGGGTGTAGGAGAAGTTTGTCCAAAGACTTGGTGTAGGACAAGTTAGTCCTAAATGTGGTTGTAAGACAAGTTTGTCATGAGTCTTAGTGTAGGAGATATTTGTCCTAAGTCTTGGTATAGGAGAAGTTTGTCCTAAGCCTTGATGTAGGATAAGTTAGTCCTAAATGTGGGTGTAGGACAAGTTTGTCTTAAGTCTGGCTGTAGAACAAGTTTGTCCTAAGTATGAGTGTAGGACAAGTTTATCCTCAGTTTGGATGTAGCTGAAGTTTGTCCTAAATCTCGGTGTAGGGGAACTTAGTCCTAAACCCTTTACCTCAGTCAGGATGTAGTTGAAGTTTGTCCTAAGTATTGATGTAGGACAAGTTTTTCCTAAGTCTTGGTGTAGGAGAAGTTTGTACTAAGTCTTGGTGTAGGACAAGTTAGTCGTAAATGTGGGTTTAGGATAAGCTGGTCCTAAGTCGGGTATAGGAGAAGTTTTTCTTAGTCTGGATGTAGGAGACATTTGTCCTAAGTCTTGGTGTAAGAGAAGTTTCACCTATGTCTTGATGTAGGAGAAGGTCGTCGTAAGTCTGGATGTATTAGAAGATTGTCTTAAGTCTGGATTGTAGGAGAAGTTTATCTTAAGTCTGGATGTTGTAGAAGTTTGTCTTAAGTCTGGATGTATTAGAAGTTTATCCAAAGTCTGGATGTAGGAGAAGTTTGTCTTAAGTCTTGGTGTAGGAGATGTTTGCCGTAAGTAAAAGTGTAGGATTTTTATTGTAGTTCAACTTTGTGTCCCCATATAACAAACTAATTACACGCGAGTTTGTAAACTAAATTTATGAATGACTCTTTGCTCAATAAAAATATTTTAAAAATAACTTGAAAAAATATTTAAAAATCACAGTATCATTAAATGTATCATAAACTATTTTAACTCACCTAGGCTAGTAGTTCCCAGGAAAAGACTTAGTCGGAAAACCATTTTCTTTTTAACCGCAATGACGCTAGGCTGCTGCCTTGGCTTCAGTGCAGTGAAGGGGACCGGTCAATTTTTATCGTGGACCAGTCTGTGTTAACCTCTACCGGGTCACAACAATGTCACGGCGTTTGATGGTACGACCTCATGGATAGGTTCAAATAGATGCGTAGGTGGGATCCGATCGAGAGGCTTAACATCGCCATCTTTGGGGATGAGGGTGGGGATGAAGGGGGGGGGAAGACTTGTCTAAGTTGAATAAGAAAAAAGATCAAGACATTCTGCTTCAAAGTATATAAATTTTATACAAGACTGATTAACACTTGGTTAATACGAGTTAAAGTTCTCTGTTTTTAAATAATAACTTGAACTCCCTTACTAATTATTTAGTTTTTAATTACCACTATTATATTGGATATGCGGTCATCTTTCATCAGATTTCTTTTTGGATGGGTCTCTAGAATAATCATTTTTATAAAATGTACAAGTGCAACAGACACAATTGTTAAACAATTTATAATTTAATAGATTCCTTGCATCAGAATCAGTTAATTTTTTGTAAACATTAATGATCCAGTTCATATAGGTACACATAAAGACTATTTCGTCAAAACCAGTTGGCGAAACTTTGATATTGTGTGGATGAAAAAAATTAGGTGGGGAAAATTGTTTATTGATTAAAAAACACACAAAAATGTTTTATAACATCAACAACACTTAAGATTTCACCAAGTCCTCCTTTAGTGTCTGCTAGTTGTCTCATCATAGAACGCCTATTGATCTTTTAGCTCCAAGCAGGTCAAATAAACATGAAAGAATTCCATGTAAAACCTGATTTGTTGTAGAATTTAATGCTAGTTCTTAAATTTCATTTCCCACACTGTAACCTCGTCTATTTTTTTATATATTTTTTTAAAATTTTATTTGAATTTAATTACTATGAATCATGAATGAATTTTAAAAATAATGTTTAAAAAAATTTTTTTTTAAAAAGACACGCTTTTATTTACATATAGAAAGTGCACTAAAAAGAAGAAAATAACAATTTTCTATGAAAACAGGTGAAATCGGTGAACCTATCTACTGCACATAAAAGCGTGGGGCGCCCATCACAAATCATTTCTCATTGCAACTATTCTCTTACATATAGATAAATATTTCTAATTAATGTGATAGTAGCATTTATATGATCAAAGTTGTGAAACTTTTACTGTTTATTAATATTCATATAAATTTGTTTTTATGTTTCGCAGCCTTGTATACGATTGATGGTTGTGATGAAGTGTTTGGTATAAAAATTAAAGATTTCTAATTTAGAAGGCAAAAGAGAGATCTATAAGTGAGAGAATGAGTGAACCGAAATATGTTAAGCCTCAAAAGCGCCCGCCCCACGTTTTTAGTCATATTAGATGAAAGTACTTCAAATAATAAGTTTTAAATTATTTTCTTCCTTTTAGTCCACTTATAAAAGCGTGGTTTTTAAAAATAATTTTTTTTATTTATATTGAAGTTTACTGCAGTAATCCAGATACCCCCTGCAATGTTGGCAAAGGGTCATTTATGCTCAGATAATAACACGCTTTGAACAACTGGCTTAATGTTTAGGAAAAAAATATTGATCATATTCTTCTTCTTAATGTTTTTCTAACATTACTGACGCTCCCTCTGTGCAGAAGATCATTGCCTCCTACGCTCTTATAAGAATGCACTGACCACTGACCATGCCGGCAAGTGATGCAGCGTTCAAAGATCACCGCTACAAGGGGATACTGGTAGTGTGGCAAAATGCTGAGCCGCCTTAAATGATTAACAAGAGTTGGAAATTTCGGAGAATACTGAGAGCACTTTGCATCTAATTTGTTCAAAAATTTACATGTAATTTGCTCAATAATTCGCATCTAATTTGCTAAACAATTTGTCTAATTGGTAACTAATTTGACCCTAATTTGTTAAAAAAAATATGTCTAATTTGTTTACTAATTTGCCTCTAATATTTCCAAGAGCCATGGAATGTACATAAACTTTTAAAAATCTTTATAACGACTATTCCCGTTGATAGTTGTAGAGTATTGCTTTGATTACACCAACATCATAACGGATCTCATGGAATGGCTGCACTAGTGGGAGGTCTGGGTTTGGTAATGGAACGTTCCAGGACGTGATTTGTTTTGATTTTTGTACGGGAAACGTCGAGTGAGTGACGTTTGTGGAATGTGGAATGAAAAAATTTAATTGACACTTCCAAAATAATTTCTTATGATTTCAAATGAACATGTTTGTAATCATTTCATTTATAAAAAGAATGCTAAAACACTCATATAGCGTTTAACTATTGCAAAAATAAATCACGATAAACGTGTTTTTATTACATTTAAAAACGTTAATAATGTATAAAATTTCCTAGCGTCAGCCAGGCACTCAGTGCGTCATACACTGCTGGGATCAGCCAGGCACTCAGTGCGTCATAAACTGCTGGGATCAGCCAGACACTCAGTGCATTCATACATTGTTGGGATCAGCCAGACACTCAGTGCGTCATAAACTGCTGGGATCAGCCAGACACTCAGTGCGTTCATACATTGTTGGGATCAGCCAGACACTCAGTGCGTCATACACTGCTTGGATCAGCCAGACACTCAGTGCGTCATACACTGTTGGGATCAGCCAGACACTCAGTGCGTCATACACTGTTGGGATCAGCCAGGCACTCAGTGCGTTCATACACTGTTGGGATCAGCCAGACACTCAGTGCGTCATACACTGTTGGGATCAGCCAGACACTCAGTGCGTCATAAACTATTGGGATCAGCCAGGCACTCTGTGCGTTCATACACTGTTGGGATCAGTGTGGCTAGAAAGATGAGAATCTATGTTTGGCAAGTTTGTCTAGGGGTGTAATGTTTAAATATCACCCTCCCGCTCACAGCATATAACTTTAGTGATCTCTCTCAATCGATAATGAACAGACCAAAGGGGTGAAAAATGTAACAATAAATTTATTTACACAATTTATACAATAGTGGAAACTGGTTCCAAATGATAATAGTGATACAACAAATTAACTGTCCCTTCTTTGACCTAGCTTTATCATCATTAAGGCTATGCCTTGTAACCTTATGTTTATGGTGTGGCTACTTAAATGCAATGGGGTCGTTGCGCCCCGCTCCGTGTGGCGGTTGGTTCTGCACGCTCCCTTGGTCAGTGTGTGCGATGAAGCGTTCAGCTTGGTAGTACTGCCCTACACAAGGCTCCGTCCGTGCTGAAGTGTGTTGTTGGTTCTGCAGGTTCCCTCGAGCAGAATCGTTCGGTTCCTTGGGCTCGGTAGACTGCTTCACCTATGGCCCAGGTGACTTCGGTGATAACGGGTGTGAATAACCGGCTTCTGTACGTGTAGTGCGTGTACACGTACAGGCTTCGACATACGCAGTGTGCGTTTGTCGGCGTGAGTTTTACGTTTGACGGGTAATAACTGGTAACTGCTGAGTTATCCTCCTCAGGTTCCTGTTGATAGGTGCAGGGATGAGGTAGGGTGTCAGATCCAAGTCGCTTGGAACAGCGGTTGGTCCAGCTCTTGGTCCAAGTATTAACGACACTTCTGTCCCGGTACTGGCGGGTTCCCAGAAGCCAGAATGGATTCTGGTCAGTAAAGTAATGTCGGCTCCACACTACAAGGATGGATGCGGATATAGTGGTATGAATTAGGGTCACACAGGCACTACACTCGGCTGACGTCTGGGGCGGAAAAGAGAGTGATTGCTGGGTCACGTTGGCCTTTATACCCGATGGGTTATTTATTCACCCCTTTTCTGATTGGCTTGTCCTTGTCGTAGAGCGGTTAGGCAACCTTGACCTGTCATGTGATCCCGGTGCATACATAATCGGCTCTGATTGCCCCATCGCGACGTTTTTGGGTCAGGCACTAGTGAGTTCCCCTTTGTTCTACCCAGTTCCCGTGCACAGATGACTTTATCTCCATAAATTTCGTCACAATCAGCCAGACACTCAGTGCGTCAAACACTGTTGGGCTCAGCCAGACACTCAGTGCGTCATACACTGCTAGGATCAGCCAGGAACTCAGTGCGTCATACACTGTTGGGATCAGCCAGACACTCAGTGCGTATACACTGTTGGGATCAGCCAGGCACTCAGTGCGTATACACTGTTGGGATCAGACAGGCACTCAGTGCGTATACACTGTTGGGATCAGACAGGCACTCAGTGCGTATACACTGTTGGGATCAGCCAGGCACTCAGTGTGTATACACTGTTGGGATCAGCCAGGCACTCGGTGCGTATACACTGTTTGGGATCAGCCAGGCACTGAGTGCATATACACTGTTGGGATCAGACAGGCACTGAGTGCGTATACACTGTTGGGATCAGCCAGGTACTCAGTGCGTCATACACTGTTGGGATCAGACAGGCAATCAGTGCGTATACACTGTTGGGATCAGACAGGCACTCAGTGCGTATACACTGTTGGGATCAGACAGGCACTCAGTGCGTATACACTGTTGGGATCAGCCAGGCACTCGGTGCGTATACACTGTTGGGATCAGCCAGGCACTGAGTGCGTATACACTGTTGGGATCAGACAGGCACTCAGTGCGTATACACTGTTGGGATCAGCCAGGCACTCAGTGCGTCATACACTGTTGGGATCAGACAGGAACTCAGTGCGTATACACTGTTGGGATCAGACAGGCACTCAGTGCGTATACACTGTTGGGATCAGACAGGCACTCAGTGTGTATACACTGTTGGAATCAGCCAGGCACTCAGTGCGTCATACACTGTTGGGATCAGACAGGCTCTCAGTGCGTCATACACTGCTAGGATCAGCCAGGCACTCAGTGCGTCATACACTGCTAGGATCAGCCAGGCACTCACTGCGTCATACACTGCTAGGATCAGCCAGGTAGTCAGTGCGTTCATAATTTGTCGGGATCAGCCATGCAGTCAGTGCGTTCATAATTTGCTGGGATCAGCCAGGCACTCAGTGCTTTCATAAACAGCTGGGATCAGCCAGACACTCAGTGCGTTCATGAATTCAGAGCTTGACTCATTGGACCAGTTGACCTCTCTCAACGGTGAGTTTATAGTAGAAACCTTTGCAAACACACCCTATGATATAGTGGTGGTATCAACATTGAAACGTCTTTTCCTTCCGCTTGAATAAGGGTCGACGTGTTACAGGAATTAATGTCACTCTGTTTGTTGACCTCATTGTATCAACAACAAACCAACACATATCATTCACAATTAACTACAAAGCTACAACACCCTTTTACCAAAATCAGTTAGTCACAGTTAGTCATTAAACTTTATTATTTCAACGTGCGTCGTAAAATCATATTCTCTAGTGACATTTCTGGCAATAAGCTTTTAAAAAATCCTTTATATTAACTCGTGGCGTCTGCTTGATTGATGCCTTGATTGTTTGTTTGCCCAAAAAACTTTAAATCGATTTTTAACCCACTTTCCCGTGTGCTGGCAAGCTGAAATGTTTCAGTCAGACTCGTGCCGCCGATAAAAATGATCTTTCAAAATTTTAGATCTATCGACTGTACTGTAATTAGATCAATGAATTTTTAGATTATCTCTATTTATCGCTATGTAGCAGGTTATATTTTGTGCTAGAGTGTCTCAGTGCGTATTATATTGAAGAACCTTTTTAAAATATTCTTGTCGCGCTGTCTGGTGCGTACTATATTGACGATACTTTTAAAAACTATATTCCCGATCTGTAAATGTATATGCTATTAATTGCTAATCTGTCTCGCGGTGCGCACTATGTGAAATATGTTTTTATAATACTTTTCCCGTGATCAAATCGAGCTGAATTTTAGCAGCCAGACTGTAACTGTAGTAGTGGTTTTACTATAAATCCTTTATATATTTGAGACATAACAGAATTTTGGATTTTTGGATTGTCGTGCGATGCGTAGGCCTATTATAATGAACGTTCTTTTAGTTATGTCTCGTATATAAAAGAGTTGTAGTCAAACACTTGATTTTAACGGGTTTTTAAAATTTAAATCCTTTATATTAACTCGTGGCATCTGCATGATTGTTTGCTTGATGCCTTGAATGCCGAAAAAACGTTTGATCGATTTTTAACCCATTTCCTCGTATGCTAGCGAGCTGAAATTTTGCAGGCAGACTCGTGCCGATGATAGAAATGATCTATCAAAATTTGAGATCGATTGAATGGACTTGAATTAAATTTAGTTAATTTAGTGCCGCACCCCAACCGCCACGGCCAATGGGCAGGGGCAGATTAAGACTACACAGGGCCCCTGGCTGCAATTCAAACTGGGGCCCTATCCAGCCAGCGTCCCTTTAAATAAAATTATTGGTAGCAGCTAATATAAGACTGTAACGTATAACTGTTCAGCCAAAAAGATTATTCATGAAAAAACCGAAAACGAAGAAATAACTATTGGCCGGTAATCCTAAAATTGTGTGTAATAAAACAAATCCGTAAAAACAAAGTTTTTGACTATAAATCCCTTATATATGAGACATAACTAACAATATTGATTATTTTCAAACGCTACAAACATTTACAGACTGAATCTGTCTTAACTCAACTTTGCTTTATAACCCTAGGAGGGGACCGAGCTCAGCATGACACGTAAAATGTAAACAAAAGCACGCCGGTACTTCGATGGGTCGCCTCAACGCGTCAACTCAAACTCTCACGTGGGAAAAAAACAATAAAAAACAGTGAATTTGAATTACATACGTTATATAAGGAAAAATTAAAAATGCATAAATTTAATTACGGTACGTTCGATCGATCTGAAATTTTGATACGACGCATTATTAGGTGAGACGGATCCGTGTGGCAAATTTCAGCTCGATCGGATCACGGGAAGTGGGTCATTTTTGACTTTTGTTTTTCCGCCCGCCCAAGACAGACATGAGACAGAGAGAGACGGCGGTGAAGTTAATATAAGGGACTTAAAAAGACAATTTCAAAAAGAAAAAGACAAAAAGACCCTCCACCCCCAAGGAATCGATCCCGCCATCGCTTGAACTACGGACCTACACACTTCTATTAGACCAGGAAAGCTTGACGGAAATGTAAATTTAAAAGATACAAATAACATTCTTTAATATTTTTTCTTATTGAGCCTATCAAATCAGGTTTTTCGAGTACTAAGACTATCGGGTCGGAATAGCGATCAGATTAATAGATTGGATTTTATTAATTTTTTAAATTATGATATTTTCTGGGATTTTCCCACCTTTATTATACAATATACTAAGTTTTGGGGCCCCTAAATCATCGTGGGCCCCTGGCTTTAGCCCTTTCAGCCCCCCCCCCTAATCCACCATGGCCAATGGGTATCGGTGATAGGCCTATTTTTAGTACATTTATAATTCTATTATTATGTTTGCGGGAAAGTGCAATTTAGATGCTTCATTTACATTCCAATGCCTCCATTATTAGACTACATTCAGCGGCTACCACAATTAAACTACTTACCACTCGAAAATATATCTCTTTGTGTAGCACCCCCCCCCCAAAAAAAAATTTGTAAATGGAGTCTTCGTTTATTTTGAGAATCGCTGATCTGAAATTTTTTTTTATATTTAAAATAAAAATAGTCTTAATACAGTGGATTCTAGTTTCCAACAAACATGCTGTGACAATTACAAATCGGCCCTACACCTTTACCATCATTTTTAAAATATTTGCTTATCCAAAGTAACCTGCACAAAGCTCTCCTTTATCTAACAACACAAAACTTAAATTTAATATTGGACACTTGCTTCACATAATTAGATCAAGCGAATCAATAAAGGACTTTCTTTACTAAATAAATCTAGGTGGTGAAAGACTTTCTACCTTAAAAGACGTATTTTAAATCATAATTTTTGAAAACGTTTATATTCTGTTTCATATCTGTAGAATTTCCAGAAATAGCATCAACCAAATTATGGAGTTTTGTCTTATCAGCATTTAATTTTGTATTGACGTTTGATCACAAAACACAAGATACACTACTCAGCAGAAGTGAGAAATATTTACGTGGGATTGGGAGCAATAGCCGTTACACGTTATCGTCTGAAAATGGAATCTCAGTTGCGCGTCCTAAACCAGTGCCCTCGTCTTCAATGTTCACATTCCAAACTAGTCAAAGCTAGTTGAAATGTATATAAATATATCTATCATTCATAAGCGAGGCTCAAAATATATAGCGGGGCTCAAAACATTTCGGTTGTTACCCACATTGCTACACATTATCTCGGCCAACAAACAGTATGAGGTCGTTAATAGGAAATAACTGAAAACAGTAATAATTCAATTAATGGGAAAGGGAGAGAGAGAGAGAGAGAGAGAGAGAGAGCGAGAGAGAGAGAAGAGAGAGAGAGAAGAGAGAGAGAGAGAGAGAGAGAAGCAGGGCGTTTATAGCTATTTATCCCAACAATGGAAAGCAGTGGTGTCAGCGATAGGGGGTAGAGCTTAAAACCGTCGGCGGTCACATTTCAATCGGGTCTTTGACTTAGACAATCAACGGGTGTCCATTTTGTAGCAATCAGACTCACCACATAGGACATGTGACCCACGCAGCTGCAGGGTCACCTGTGATATATGATGTAATAAAATGTTTTAAACGAGATTAGCCTGTAGTCTACTTTAGTCAAACCCATTAGGAACATGGATTTTGTGTGAAATGCATATGGCATTTTCTCATCTTGGAAGCATTATGTTGACGAAAATAAAATAAAACTTTTTTATGGCACATAGGTTGGGGAGAAATTCCTTAAAATATAGCATGGCGTATCACTGTCCTAGCTTTTTAGTATTATAGTTATTATGCTATTCCAAGAACATTTTTATCCATAGCATTCATCTGATTTAACCTGTATTTCAATATCTTTTAAGACGTTCATACGTTTCTTGAGTTGAGATCCCTTCGGGAAGTGGGTCGGAGTGGCGAGTGGCGAGACAACTCTGATTAAGCTCAAATATTTTATTTCCCCTTAGACCTCTCACGCTTTTTAACACAGGCTCTAAACTAGTTAGCTTTAAAAGACGCCTCACGACGAATGTGCTGAAATGTCTCATTACAAGTTTTCATTCGAAAGAAAGGTCTGGTTACATTACAACTAGTGTTGTTAAACGATAATTTGAAATCCGATTATTGGTTTTGAAAGTGATAATCGGTTTTAAAATTTCCCAAAAATTATAATCGAATTCAATTTTTGTTAAAATCATTTCCGTACTGAAAACTGCAAAAATTATTCGAACAAAATTCATTCCCGCATAAGCTGACATTTTTATGCAATGTTGCCGACAGGATGTGTTTTTTATTAGTTGTCAGCGCTCCGTGAAGTGTGTTTGTTAAATTAATACATTTATTGTTTGGTGAAAAGTGTGATGTCATTAAGTTCATTGATGTCCGAATTCGACAAAAATAGACGTGACGTAATAAAAGCAGTCTCTATTGTCGAAATCATGATTTAGGCTAGACAAAAAATGAAATTCCCCAAATTACATATTGCGTGTGACATCATGTCGTTAATTACACTGTTTCCTCACCATCTTCGCCAGGCTAGAAAATGCTCTGCGTGGGACGGTATTTTCTTAATCCAACAAAAACGGTGACGTCATTTCCTTATTCCACGTCATATTTGCATCATAAGAATATATTTCTATGAGGTCAGCGGTACAACGAGAACCAGTTTATAATCGGATTTACATTACCGATAATCTGTTTGGAGCTGTCCATAAAGAAGTCACGCGATTTTGGCCTATTTTACCCCCTCCCCCACCTCGTCACACTTCGTCAAAAATACTTAGACCACCCTCCAATATTACGTCACAAAGCTTTGACATTCCTAAAAGCCGTATTTTCTAATTGAAAATAAGAATGATTCAATTTTGCATTTAAATATGTCAATGTATTTAGTGTAAGTCTGCAATCTATTTAATATCGTAACTAGGGGTGTACAGGATTGAAATTTTGATTCAAAAATGGCCTGATTCCAGATTTGCCAGAGCAATTATATATATTTATTTTGGCTCTAGGGGCCAGCCGGATTTGGCCGGATTTATGAAGTGAAATTCCACTGAAGCCGAAGCCGGATTTGTAAAAAAAATTGCCGGATTCCGGTTTTGCCGGAGCCGAAACTGGTACATCCCTAAACGTAATTAGGGCTGTCAATATTGTTGAAAAAGCTGCGCGGGTACTCGTCCAAAACGCCGCATAATTTTAGCGGTCATGACGGCTTTACAATGCAACCTAGCCACCATCCATGCTCCTCATTTCACACAGCAGGTAATCGCATACTTCCAAAAAAATACTATTGTACTCTACAAACTTTTATTCCTGCTGTAAATGCATTAGTCCTACTCATAAACTAATACTACAGTAAACTGAACATTTCTGAAAAACTGAAACAAAAGTGTCAACAACAATGACGTAACTTTCAAACAGGTCACAGTGCCCAGCAGATTGAATGTTAATGTCCGCTAGTTCGGCGGTCAATTTTCGTTGGTTCGTGTGCAAAGTAAAACAAAGTCGTGAGGAAAGTTGCACAGAATCCTTTTTTGTGCAATACTACACAATTTGCTGCGCTGTTATTCAAAAGCACTGCGCGGTGTCGGCCAGAGAACTGCGCGGCCGCGCAACCGCGCAGCTTAAAGGGAACATTTGCGGCGGTAGTGAAGTTTTAATTGATAAAATTTCCATAATGACAACGTTGTACGTCTTATTAAAATCAGTATTTCTGCTAGGCCTACACAAGAAACACAAGGGAATGGAAATGGCGCGAGTTTGTTAAATTTTTTCAGCAAGGCGCGTCAACACCTGTGTGCGAGTGGTAACAGTTATTACATCACCAACCATTTACAAAACCAAACCTTTAGTCTCTAACTTTTAAAATTTAAATCAAGCCCAAATTATTTTCAACCCTTTGTGTTGTCCAGATTTTAAAAAAAACGTAATAATTTTTTTTATGTTATATGTAAATATCTTTGAACAACTAAAATATACTTGAACATTTTTTTTTACTAGGTCCTTTTTTTTAACATGGTCGCAATAGGAGTGGAGGAAGGAATGAGGGGGAGGGGGTAGATTTTTAAAAAAACAACAAAAAAACATTGCCTTGTCTCAACTGGTAACAAAATAATATCGGCGCATTTCAAAAACTCGTTAACTTCCTGTCATTCATTCATTAAAAGAACCAAAATCTTGTTTGTGTTTTATGATTTTTGTTTCATGTTCAGAGGAAAAAGTTGTATCAAAATACTTTGTAGTTTGTCAGAACTTTATTTTATTTCCCTTTGACAGATACTTCTCAAGCATTTTCGTGTTAAAAGTATTTCACAGAGAATATTTCAAACGAAAATCTTTTGATACATTTTCGCAAGCCGTAATGTGAACACATAAAAGAAGCAGCTTGGCCACCGTTGTTATTAAAGAATATAGACGTTGCAGGTATATTTTCACGGGTACCCGAGCGCAATTTTACTACCCGGGTAATTGCACGGCAACGGGTACCCGAGCGCAATTTTACTACCCGGGTAATTGCACGGCAACGGGTACCCGAGCGCAATTTTAATACCCGGGTAATTGCACGGCAACGGGTACCCGAGCGCAATTTTACTACCCGGGTAATTGCACGGCAACGGGTACCCGAGCGCAATTTTATTACCCGGGTAATTGCACGGCAACGGGTACCCGAGCGCAATTTTACTACCCGGGTAATTGCACGGCAACGGGTACCCGAGCGCAATTTTACTACCCGGGTAATTGCACGGCAACGGGTACCCGTTGAGAGGCCTAATAGTAACTCGCGTGAAGTTATTTAAAACGTCATTAAATAATTTGCAAGCAATGAATTAGTTAAGTGGACATTTTTTTAAGTTGTGCGATTTTTTGATGTGACGTCACATTTCCTTAACACCCCCCTCCCCATCGTCACGCATCGTCACAAATGCTTGACCCCCTTCCCCCCCCCCAGGCGCGTGACGTCATTTATGGACGGGCCCTTTACCAAAAAAAAACCCAAATAACAACCCTAGTTACAACCATCAATAAATCCAGATTCCAATAGATTATTTAAAAAATTTGATTGCTGTAAGGCTTGGGTAGACAGAATATGAACGCGCTCTACGATTTACCCTTCCAGTCATGGCCGCTTATACCTCGAACAAGAACACACCACTGCCCTCAGCCTCTCTCCCCCGTCCCCATAGCCTCTCCCCCGCCCCCCCCCATAGGCCCCGTCTCGTCAGTGAAAGGCTCAGGAGCAGACAGAATATAAACATTGTCCTACCACGCAACGCCTTCACCAATAACCCTCCCCTCCCCCCCCCCAACTCAAGTCCTGCAGTAAACAAGTGTCACTGACATCAAAACCTCAACGCTAAGTACAACAGTACAGCTGCGTGATTTAGTTGATGTGAGCTGTCAATGGAAAAGTGTAACTATACAGGATGGAAGGCATTCCCCTTGCGCCACGCTTACAAACTTGCGTGCGCGCACACACACATCAACATTCCGCATGAAACAATGACTTTATAGTACTATAGGTTTGCATTGACTACGATTGTGGGATGTGTTATAGTTTTACACATGTTTTTTTAAAAATAATTTTGCTGTGTCTCTCTGTCTCTAGGGCACGTCTGCCTGTTTACTTGGCCTTCTTGGCTGGCCTGATTCCTGTGAATTCTATATTTGATTGTTAGGTGATGTTATATAGGGTTTTCATATGTAGTATTAAAATGTTCTCTTTAGCCAAATGGATGTCCGAATTCCGGCCTATAGGCAAAGTACGGGACGCGTTTAAAATTTAACTAGCCCACGGCTTTAATTATATTTTAAAAAATAAATAAATAAATATAATAAAAAAATATAATAACATCTGCCTTTGTTCTGTAAATTGGTCATGAATTATCCAATTTTGTCATTTATAATGTTGGAAAAAGACATTTATAAAGTGTTAGGGAATTGCGAAAGAAATGTCCCCCCCCAAAATATATATGGCTCTTACAACTTACAAACTAAATACAAACATGTATCACAACGCTTGTCTCATTTGTTTTATTTGTGTTTATTATCTCAATCTCCACCATCCTTTATATTTAGATTCACAGAATATGACCCTCCTTGCAAAATGTTTAGACACCCTAGCTCTAGCCAAATTCAGCTAGACTTTTTGAAGTGACCATTTTGTGTCATTGGGCTAAATATTATCCAAAACAGTACAAAAATGAAGTAAATAACAAAGTACACCATGGAATGTGAGTGTGTGTGTGGAAAAAAGGAGGGGGGGGCGGGGGGGATCTTTCTTTGATTATGGAAGAAACATAACTGTGTTCGATCTAATCTAGAATTTTGCTTAACAAGTAACAGTCATCTCCCCTTCTTTTTTTATCGTGCTCAAAATATTTTATTCTAATTAGCAATGACGAATTTTACATGCTTTTATTTAACTTGCTGGCTGTTCTGTGTGTCTCTATGTATTTTACAGTCAAATATTGAAACGCCCATATAGCGCAGTGCTCATTGCTCGATGGAGCTGAAATTTGGCAGGCCCCTCCCTTATCTTCGGTGACAATAATATATTCCAAAATGTCACTTAACTTGCACAGTCGGCTGTCAAGTTATTTTCTTTTTTGTGGTCCAATGACGACCCAAGGCTCTATAGTATATATCCTTAAATAACTATAATGTGTACTCGACAGTTGGAGGCCTCTCTGTAAACAACCCGAGTAGGTCCAACTGGTTTAGATTACAAACATTACACAGCACCTGTCTAGTAGTGAATATTGGCGATCAATATCCCAGATACATCCCTTGGATGGGCCACTCACTATAGTTCTGTTGTGTTATCTAGTCTATCGAAAAATGTTATGAGCTCATAAAGTTATTCAAGCAAGCAAAATATTACCACGCAAACCACTATGCCACCCGCCCCACCCCACACAAGATATAAAAAATAAATTAATTAAATAATTTTTAAAAAAATAAACACACGTCGTGCATTTTGGCTTATTAAAAACTGGGAATAACGAAGTTTGAAATAGCTCTGTCCCTAGCATGAGTAAACTTGCTGCAGACGTTACAGATACAATACAGTATCATCCTGTCCAGATTTCTCTATAGATTTTGTAGGTAGACATAATGCGTGAATCAGAACCATTATACCCCCAATCCCCTAAATCTTGTTGTTTAATTATTTGGCAGAAAAGCTGGGGTCTTATCACTTGAGGACTATTATTGGCGGGAAAAGGGTCACTTCAAACACATCTGAGCAGTGGCGTCACTAGGGGGGCGAGGGGGGCGGGCCGCCCCGGGTGACACCCATCAGGGGGGTGACACCCGAGCCTAAAATTTTACTGTGTACGATTTTATGCAAGATAAAAAATGAAGACACATTTTTTCATCTAGAAAGAAATTAAGAAATACAAAGGAATAGGTTAAACGCGAAAACTTTTTATTAAAAAATATCAGTTAACTTACAATAATAAAACAGTCCCAACACACAAACAACATTAAAACAAATTAGGAAAAACAAGAAAAGAAACGTCGCAGCTGAGAGATCCTTAAAAAATGATCACCCCCATTACTTTCTTTAAAAAAAGGCTTGACATGAAAGGGGCAGTGTCTTATGTTTTAAAAGATATAAAGTTATTTGGGCTTTGACACACCGACACCATGGACGAATCCCACCTCACGACTCCCCCCACCACAGTGGGGTGTGGGGGGGATAAGATATTTATCCCCCCCCCCACCCCCAAAAAAATAATATCAAAAGATGGGTTTTCTTTGTTGGTGTTTTTTATAGACGAAAATTATGAATTCAATGTCTTTGAGTTAATATTTTGTTATATATATATTTATTAAAGGCGTGATATGCATGTTTATATACAGGTAGTCCCCCTGTTACGACGGTCCCATCCCGACTTACGCTGTTTCGTAGTTACGAACGCTCCCCCGTTAAGAATAATTTTACGCGTTATTCCATATTTTAAAAAAAAATTTTAAAAACTTTTTTTTTCATTGGGTAAACAATTGTTTTCTCTAGTTGAAATAAAAATGTATTGAAAAATTATGTATTATTATTATTTGAACCTACAACTTTCGTTTGCGAATTTTTCCCATGGTTGAAGTTATCAATCAAGTCAGTAAAGCTAAGAAAGCTTACAAGTAAGTTCCTTTTCAATGCTCTTTAGAAAGAGCATATTCAGTCTATGTTGTCCCATGCAAATTCTAACTCATTTTATATTCTTTTCAACTTTGAAAAGGATTGCTCTCAGTTGCAGTTTGATGTCATCATTGAGAGATAGATGAGAAGTGCGATGTGTACATTTGTAAAGAGCTGTGTGAAATTTAGCTCATTCAAAAGCAGCAAAATGTTTAGCTCTGTGCACGTGTTTTGAGTTTGGCATTTGGGTACTTCCTTTTCCTTACCCTGAGCCTGGACAATAACTTTTTTAAAGAGTTTTGAAAATTGGACTAATTCTGAAGGTAAGCAGTCTTCGAAATCACTTGAATATTCTTCCATTATCTTGGCTGCTGCCCATCGGATGGCGAAGCTGAGCTCAGATAGGTTTGTAAGAAAGCCAAATTTCTCATGGATGTCTTTATATGAGCCTAACCGATGGGGCTCAAGAAAGTTTGCCAATTATTACCAGAAATACCTCAACCTTGAAACTTTTGTCTCAGGGAGAATACTGTTTTGGGGATGTCCCTTTATCAAAGTGACGCCCTTTTTTTAAATCTCTTTTTTGTTGTTGATAACATTGAAGATTGTTCATACTCTTTTACCACGGACTTGTCCTTTCCTTTATCCTCATAGGAATCAAATTAAGAATGCTGTCTTTTAACAAACTCAATGAGAGACTTCCATTCTAAAATTGTTTCCCGAATTTCAAGTAAAATAGCGACTTCCAGTTGTTCAAGTTCCTTTAGAAATCCTTCTGCTTCAAGTAGACAGTCACGTGGCTGATTTTCGTTTGTTGCTAATTCTTCCAATGCTGCGATATTCGCATGTTATAAGTTATTAACAGACCTTACTGCATCATGTCAGGCTGACCCTCTTGTGTTACACAAGGCTTTGTTAACATGTATCAATTTCATGTGTTTATAAAGTACCTGTCAACGATGAGTAGATGCAACAAGCCGGGTATAAAGATTTTGCAGAAGACAAAAAATCTGACTGCATCAGGACAACCTGCTGCACTTTTCCCAACCAAATTAAGGGAATGAGCTGTGCACGGCACATAATGAGCAAGACTGCACTTCTCACGAAGAAAAGCCTGGTTTCCGTTATACTTCCAACTCATTTTTGCAGCATTGCCGTATGAATGTCCAAGGCATTTTCAGGGATTCATACAAACATTTGCCTGCATCTTTATTATACACTATAATAAGTTTGGAGTACCTTAAATTATTGATGGCCCCTGGCTTTAGCCCGTTCAGCACCTCCCTTTTAATCCGTAATAGGGCGTGGGGGTCAAGCATCGGTGACGAAGTGTAACGAGGGGGTGGGGTTAAAAAATGTAACGTCACATTAAAAACGCGCAACTTTAAATAAAAGTTCCACTTAAATATTTGATTGTTTACCGTTTATTTAATGAAGTTTTCGATGGCTTCACGCGTGTTACGACATCAGAGCGCAGACTTATTCTAAATACATATTTAAATAAAAAAAACATATTTCCACCATGCTAATTTTTATTTAGAAAATATGGCTTGGGGGGGGGGTGTCAAAGCTTTGTGACGTCATATCGTGAAAAGGGATTTGGGGTATAAGTATCAAGCTGGGGGATGGTGGGTTAAAAATCGGCATCCTCGCGTGACGTTATTTATGGACGGCCCCTTCAGTCATGAAGGGGTGACACGATGAGCTACCGCCCCGGGTGACACCAACCCTAGTGACGCCTCTGCATCTGAGCAATAGGTACACTGTCTTAAGTGATTGGTGTTTATGGCCAAGAACGAGGGAATAATTAGGTGATCACATCGGTTGAATGTCCAGCCAGGTCTGATGGGTAATTGTGTTTTTAAAAAACCAAAAAAACCTGCAACCTTTTTAATAGTATTATTTATTTTATTTTTGTACATCAAATGATTAAATTGTTTGATTCCAATGTGAAAAGGGATAATTTTGAGATTTGGGCTCTAGGAAATCTGATACATGGGCAGAGAGAGTTATACTATCTGGTCATAAAAATAGAGTTAAGGACAATGTAATATCACTGGTAAAGTACCAGAATTGTGTGGTCATTATATCACGTACAGTGTCAGAAGTGTGTTGTCATTATATCAATCGTACAGTACCAGAAGTGTGTGGTCATTATATCACTGGTACAGTACCAGAAGTGTGTGATCATTATATCACTGGTACAATACCAGAAGTGTGTGGTCATTATATCACTGGTAGAGTAGTACCAGAAGTGTGTGGTCATTATATCACTGGTACACTGCCAGAAGTGTGTGTTCATTATATCAATGGTACAGTACCAGAAGTTTGCAGTCATTACCTGAATAGTTCAATACGTGGAGTAAGTGGTCAGCCCCTTGAAGTGATCCGAGTAACACCAATTAAAGTTTGGTGGGCTACACTGGGTTGGTGGGCTACACTAGGCTGGATAGCTACACTAGAATGGATAGCTACACTAGAATGGATAGCTACAATAGAATGGATAGCTACACTAGAATGGATAGCTACACTAGAATGGATAGCTACGCTAGGCTGAATAGCTACAATAGAATGGATAGCTACGCTAGGCTGAATAGCTACATTAGGATGGTTGGCTACATTAGGATGGTTGGCTACACTAGAATGGTTGGCTAAACTAGGATGGTTGGCTACACTAGAATGGTTGGCTACACTAGAATGGTTGGCTAAACTAGGATGGTTGGCTAAACTAGGATGGTTGGCTACACTAGAATGGTTGGCTACTCTAGGATGGTTGGCTACACTAGGATGGTTGGCTACACTAGAATGGTTGGCTACACTAGGGTGGTTGGCTACACTAGAATGGTTGGCTAAACTAGGATGGTTGGCTACACTAGAATGGTTGGCTACACTAGGATGGTTGGCTACACTAGGATGGTTGGCTACACTAGAATGGTTGGCTACACTAGGATGGTTGGCTACGATAGGATGGTTGGCTACACTAGAATGGTTGGCTACACTAGGATGGTTGGCTACACTAGAATGGATGGCTACACTAAATGGTTGGCTACACTAGGATGGTTGGCTACACTAGAATGGTTGGCTACACTAGAATGGATGGCTACACTAAATGGTTGGCTACACTAGGATGGTTGGCTACACTAGGCTGGATAACTAAACTAGGGTGGTTGGCTATACTAGGCTGAATAGCTACACTAGGCTGAATAGATACACTAGGCTGGTTGGCTACACTTATGTGTTTGGCAAGATTAATATGTTACATTGGCTAGACTTCTTTGGTTACAT
Organism: Ampullaceana balthica; assembly: GCA_944989445.1. Classification (NCBI taxonomy): domain Eukaryota; kingdom Metazoa; phylum Mollusca; class Gastropoda; family Lymnaeidae; genus Ampullaceana; species Ampullaceana balthica. The sequence goes on from CALYLW010000437.1 coordinate 341,521, forward strand.
TAAAAATTCAAACTCAAACTGAGAATTTCCATGTTCAGCATAAGTTGTTTATTCCCATCTTACTTTAGATATGTACATCACATTTATTATAAAATGTTAACAAACATTGAAATTATAAACATTTGGGAACATTTTAGAGAACATTTCAATTTTATTTAAATTTAGTAGTCAGATTTGGACATTATTTTTTCAAACAATTGAATTTAATAAAAATTTTAAAAGATAAATCCTCTTTAAAAATAGATCTGTCTTTTTTTTCAAATTTGGGTAAAAGTTTAAACACTAAAAAGTATAAGTAATTCAGCAGTGGTGTGTCCAAAGGATTTGAATCGAATGTGTACAAGACTTTGAAAGAAGAAAATTGAAAACAGTTTAATTTAACAAAAATACTTCGTTATCCTGCTTTTTATTTAAGTAATTTAATCAACATGTGATTAACAGATCAAGTATTACTTAATGTATTTTTTTAAAATTCTGCTAGACTTTCCCTATGAATTTACCATGGATTTCTGAGCAGATTCAGAAAGTAACTCGTCATTTTTATGACAACACTGGAATGGATGTTTTGAGGACAATGATAAAATGAGAAACTAAGTTAGATGGAAATATGTCAAAAACAACTTCTCAAAAACATAGCGGATTGTGTTTGAGTGATGAGAATGAACAAAATAAAAATAGCTGTGGTGTAAGGTTTATTATGAAAGCCCAGGTTAAAAGCATTATACAAATCTAAGCCATTGGTCCTGCCAGGTGGAAACTATTATGAATCACCTGTGAGGCATTAGGTCATATTTTAACATTTATTATGGATCAAATAAGAAAACACAGTTCATTGGTAATAGTTGTGTACAATTGATAGCAGTCCCCCTCATTTGATAGCAGCCCCCCTCGTTTCAGAGCAGCCCCCCTCATTTCAGAGCAAATGAACACACAACATGACATGACACAGATACCATTAAATAATGTACTACACAGGACAATGTGTTGCACCTATCAATTAATGTACTACACATTTCAAAATATTAATTTTCAGACTAATTCAGGAGTAGGCAACTTATGTCACAGTGCTAAAGTGGACTTAGAGAATGATTTTGCATTTGATAAGCAAAATAATCACAATATTATGAAAGGTTGCAGAGTTCTAGCTTCTAGTCAATTGGACAGATTCATCTAGGAGTGCATGGTCTATTGAACAGATCCATCTAGGAGTGCATGGTCCATTGAACAGATGCATCTATCAGACCATGGTCTGAACAGATCCATTTAGCAGTGCATGGTCTATTGAACAGATCCTTCTTGCAGTATATAGTCAAATCAACACAATATCTCTTGCACAGGTGCTTAAAGTAAAACATATTTTATCAAATAGATCTCTTCAGCTGGTCTATAGCATGGTCTATTGGATAGAGGTCATGTTTCTGTACACAGTTTGTCCTTGTATGACATCATTTGAACATGCCCAGCAGCTGCGCCACTAGGGGGTGGGAAGGTTGCAGACCGCACCAGTTGACACCATCACAAGGGGTGACACCAAAATGTAAAATTCTGTAAGTTCCCTTTATTTGGCACTGGGAGGCTCGAAGAAGGTCTACTACGGGGTAAGTCGTGAGGGTGTGACACCATGAGCTACCCCACTGTGTGACACCATGTGCTACCCCACTGTGTGACACCATGTGCTACCCCACTGTGTGACACCAAGAGCTACCCCACTGTGTGACACCATGAGCTACCCCACTGTGTGACACCAAGAGCTACCCCACTGTGTGACACCATGAGCTACCCCACTGTGTGACACCAAGAGCTACCCCAGTGTGACACCATGAGCTACCCCACTGTGTGACACCAACCCTAGTGACGCTTCTGATGCCTGGCAACGCCTGTCCACTCTTCCTGCCTGGTGGGATTAATGATTGAGAACACTTGGCTTGGGATTATTGGCTGAGGAACACTTGAATTGCATGTGCTGGAAATTATACTTTGGCTACAACAATTATGACATACAAGGGTATTAAATCTGGCAACAAATACACTTGACATTTAACTATGGCAACCTGTGAGATCTGGCATTTACATTTCAAATATGACAAATAACATACAATTTCAACATATGAATGAAAGCTGGCATAGAGGATATATAAAACGTGGCGTATACGAACTGGGAAATCTGGGAAAGAAAAAAAAACAACAAAACAACAACCCGTCCCTAAATTTACATATTAAAATATTATTTCTTATACATGTATTTAAAAATGAGAACATTTATTTCCAACAAGTTGATTGCAAAGGAAACTTATAAATAGAATATTTCTCTTTTTGAAGGGTTATAGTTTCAATGCAAGTATCTCTGTTAGAGACGTTCAATATTTGTATGTCACTAGAGATGTACGAGCTTGACGTACTGAGAGGTATGTACAAGAGGAAGATTTTCAAACGTCTATGGAACTTATGGTGATGAGATTATGAAATAATTGCAACTAAATAGCAATAGTGTCACAACCCATTTCACTGTTTTGCTTTCTCTTAGACCAGCAATTTTCTGCTAGATTCCATAATAAAATAACTATCATAACTATAAAGTAATTATAGTAACTGTAATGCCACTGTCATTATAGAACAGATCATCACTGTCATGTAACTAGAACTATAACATACAAACAATGTCACTTTAAAAGATATATCTTAATTGTCATATCGTAACCACATATCCATGTAATGTCATTTTAACAATCGTAATACTGTCATGCTGCTGTAACATATCACTTTCATATCAGTCTTACAACATGTCACAATCTTACCAAAATGACACAACATCACAATTATATCAATATAACTATAACATTATCATGAGTATCTTCATTGTCACATCAGGTTACCACCATGACACCGTGACTGTCATGATAAGACGTCATACACCAGCAGATCATCATCATCCCTGTCATATCATCATGAGAAGATGTCATCAATGTCATGCCTCTACAACAACATGTCATCATCGCTGTCATCATGGAATGTGCTGACCCTGGGTGGGAGCTGGCTGTTGTTTATCTCGGACTCCTCCTCAGGCTCATTGAAAGGGTTGAAAGGATCGTCTTCAATACCGTCTGACTGGGACAACTGAGGAACAAGAGGTAAGTTAGTTACTGAATTATTACTGTCAATACCGTCTGACTGGGACAACTGAGGAACAAGAGGTAAGTTAGTTACTGAATTATTACTGTCAATACCGTCTGACTGGGACAACTGAGGAACAAGAGGTAAGTTAGTTACTGAATTATTACTGTCAATACCGTCTGACTGGGACAACTGAGGCACAAGAGGTAAGTTAGTTACTGAACTATTACTGTAACAGGCTTGGTGTGTCAATATACTACAGACAAGAAATCAGTTGACAATTAGTCTAACAGGCTTGGTGTGTCAATATAATACGGACAAGAAATCAGTTGACAATTAGTCTAACAGGCTTGGTGTGTCAATATACTACAGACATGAACTCAGTTGACAATTAGTCTAACCGGCTTGGTGTCAATATACTACAGACAAGAAATCAGTTGACAATTAGTCTAACAGGCTTGGTGTGTCAATATACTACAGACAAGAACTCAGTTGACAATTAGTCTAACAGGCTCGGTGTCAATGAAGTATAAATATCAAATTAGCAGATCATTAGACTGACACACCTGATATTTTTCCTCACATTACTCACCCGTGAATACACAATGGGACCATCTGGAGATTTCCTACACAAGAAGATCCTCTTTAGCTTATAGCCTATCAGGGCTCTGTGGAAAAACAGTCTTGGGTCAATTATCTGATCAACAGCATTTCATAAAAACATTCTTCCGATGGCAGCAAAACATTTTTGTGTGTTTTAATTGAAGATTTGAATGAATGGAAAGAAATCTTTGAAACAATAAAATATTTATACATATAATATAATCTTTCCAACATTTCCATGGGCATAGAGACCAAAGCAATGGGTGACTACATACCTTCTCTCTGGTTTATAAGGTATCAGAACTGAGATGCAGACCAAAGCAATGGGTGACTACATACCTTCTCTCTGGTTTATAAGGTATCAGAACTGAGATGCAGACCAAAGCAATGGGTGACTACATACCTTCTCTCTGGTTTATAAGGTATCAGAACTGAGATGCAGACCAAAGCAATGGGTGACTACATACCTTCTCTCTGGTTTATAAAGTATCATAACTGAGATGCAGACCAAAGCAATGGGTGACTACATACCTTCTCTCTGGTTTATAAAGTATCATAACTGAGATGCAGACCAAAGCAATGGGTGACTACATACCTTCTCTCTGGTTTATAAAGTATCATAACTGAGATGCAGACCAAAGCAATGGGTGACTACATACCTTCTCTCTGGTTTATAAAGTATCATAACTGAGATGCAGACCAAAGCAATGGGTGACTACATACCTTCTCTCTGGTTTATAAAGTATCATAACTGAGATTCAGACCAAAGCAATGGGTGACTACATACCTTCTCTCTGGTTTATAAAGTATCATAACTGAGATTCAGACCAAAGCAATGGGTGACTACATACCTTCTCTCTGGTTTATAAGGTATCAGAACTGAGATTCAGACCAAAGCAATGGGTGACTACATACCTTCTCTCTGGTTTATAAGGTATCAGAACTGAGATGCAGACCAAAGCAATGGGTGACTACATACCTTCTCTCTGGTTTATAAAGTATCATAACTGAGATGCAGACCAAAGCAATGGGTGACTACATACCTTCTCTCTGGTTTATAAGGTATCAGAACTGAGATTCAGACCAAAGCAATGGGTGACTACATACCTTCTCTCTGGTTTATAAGGTATCAGAACTGAGATGCAGACCAAAGCAATGGGTGACTACATACCTTCTCTCTGGTTTATAAGGTATCAGAACTGAGATGCAGACCAAAGCAATGGGTGACTACATACCTTCTCTCTGGTTTATAAAGTATCATAACTGAGATGCAGACCAAAGCAATGAAGATGAAGATGGAAATTCCAAGCACAACTTTCTTGCCATCCTTGTCATTGGATGGACTGGGTCCACCTGAACTAGAGTCAAGCACTGGCACTTGGATTGACCTGAATTTTAAATTGAATTGGAAATTTATATTATTATTAAAAAATAAAAAAAATTAGCACAAGTCTGTTATAATAATACAAGTCAATTCTAATATGACGATATATTATAAATTATAACAACACTAGTAGATGCAATAAAATCACATGCTATTTTATTGCGTATAAATTTTTTGGTTTGTTTTAAAAGTCAAAATGATATCAAATTGCTGAATAGTTACTCTTCCCTTCAGTCAACAAACTATTATGTCATCTAAAAGGTAGATAAGCCCATGTTGTTTGATTACTTGAAATGGAAATTAAACAAATTGATCCCCCATAAAAACTAGTAGTGTACATCAAATTATACAACAAAGTAAAAAGTGTGAGCCAGCTATGGTGGAGCCAATCTTGTAAAGTTGCAATAGTTCTATGGTAAGCACCAGTTAATGTGATCATTTACAATATGATAAAGAATCAAAGGTCATTTCATTTATCCTATGTCCAACATCACTTCATGTATGTGTCTTGAACCAAATTTTACTAGTAGGGCTTACTGAGTACCAACCATATTACTGAGCTCCGTGTGTAGTACTTAAGTTTTATACAGATAACCTAATTAGAATTCATAGGCTACGTTCAACAAATAGTCTTGAAACATTTAAGACGTGTAGTTTATGAGATGATTACACAGCATTGACAATATAGGACCTTAAAACAATGGACAATCCTTGTTTAATGATTATTAAAGATTTCATGATTTTGACATACATCTGTTGCTTATTGCTTACATGTGAAAGAAAGGCCAGGTTTAATTTAAGGAAACTTACGGAATCCCTTTGAGGCAGACAACATTAGTGTCCCAGTTAAATATGTATCCACAATCAGATGTGTTATAAACAAAGCTAGGTTCAGTCTGTAAGGAAAAGATCATGTCAAAATTCCAAATATTGAAACTTTAAAAAGATTCAAATTCTTGTATTTGAGACAAACAATATGCAATTACAACGTAAATCACTTAACATTGAAAACTTAACACATTTATTATTCTATTCTATGCAACGTCATGTTTAGCATATATGGTGGTAACCTATTTTTAAAAGAAAACAACCTCCCTTTGTGCCTCATGTTTTTCTGGTCTTATAAGATCTCTTTGACCTCCTGAGTTAGTTCAATATTTCACTTTTTATTATCTAAAGTAAGCCTTCTCTTTGAGACCTTGATATGGTCCAACATTTCACTTTAGTTGTTATCTAAAGTAAGCCTTCTCTTTGCCGGCAATAAGTTTTAGTCTTTAAAGAAGTAACTTATCCTATAACTGATGTCTCTTTACGTAAGCAGTTGAAGAAAAAAAGAAAAATCTTGTTCAGTCTCTTTGATGTAGCTTTTGGCTTGGGCAACTACACTTAATTTTAAGATTTTATTATCTCCTGTACTAAATATGCCAATTTTTTTTCGAAAATTTTTTTTTCTCCATTTTTCTACATGTTCAAATACAAATTTTAAGTCACTCCTCTGGTTCATGCGGCAAAGTTCAACAACAGTTTCTCATGGTAGATTGATAAATGATCAGTCTTTGAGCCCAGAGACTCTCACTATTGAAATATTCAATAGTGACCTCATAATGACCAGAGAACCAGAGTCTAATGTCTGCAGCCATGCAACAACACAAGGAGTTTCTGAACAATATATATAAAATCTTCAAATTGTTTTGTTTCCCACAACACTTTGGGAATTCAGGTCCATTTTGATTTTCTGTTCAACTTGTCTAAAGATGATATGACTTAGAGTCAAGCCAGGATGTTGCCCACTTGAGGGTAAATTATAAGATATTTTCCAATGAGATTTTGGCCTTGCAGTTTGATCTAAAAATTGATAAAATTTTATTTTCATCTCTGGCAGATAGTTTAAAAAATTTTTATGTGTCCGTCCTCGAGGGACAATGGCGTTGACACCTGCTCCTCTTCACCCCACCTACACGGCGGAGGTAGAAAAAAATAAGGAGGCCACGATAGCCTAGGCAGTTCTTTGAAGAATGCCAGCTGTTGCCCAGGCAGCACGTCCTAGGTCCGCTCTCTCCACACAACAGATGGTGATTCCAAGGGAACAGCTTAGCTGATACAACAAAGTGCCATCTGCATTGCAGGAGTTACCAGAGATATACTGCCTTTGCAATAAAACTGCCTTAGGGATTCCATCTCCGGATTTTCTGTTAGGGTTTGCTCCCTTTGTCTCTCCATGAAAAGGTGTGGCCGCGAGACAGCGGAGGTTTGAGATTGAGGTTTCTCTCTCCTAGATGAGCTACCTATCAAGCTTTATGAGCCCCATCTGCCCGAAACTGCTGGTTTTAAGGTACCATCGGCACGCTTTCACCCCTTCTCCTTTCAGTTGAAACGTGATCCATGACTTAGTTACAAGTGATTCAAGAAGGCCAGGAGTTGGACTTTGGTTAGCAGGCGCTAATATTTAATTTTTACATGAAATGGCATTCAATTTTAACTTCTGGATTAATACAGACACAAAATATCAAGGACAAATAAAATACAACACCAGAGGAGCATAGAGAGAATTTAATTCGTTGAACAATTCCTTGATATCTTCATATTACATTTGTACGTAGCTAATTTCTCCAGTGCTTGTTTTATTCCTTTATTTTATAGGCGGCAGAGAAAGTTCCGGAAGTTGATCAAATGGTATTAATTTCCTCTAATAAAAAATCTAGTCTTGACAAAACCGTGACAGATTAAGACACTGCTATAATTTCAGGTTTCATAAATTCTCGCTCTTTTTGTCTGGAATTGGGACGTGGAATAGGTTTCCTGATCAAACCAGAAAACCAACACTCTATCAACATTTAAAAACTCTAATAAAAATGCAAGACTAGACATAAACCATGGATAAGCGTAGGGCGTAATAATCTTCTGTATAGAAGGAGCGTTGAGATAGATAAGATAAGATGATATAAACCGAGACATAAGACACCCAACTAAGGTTTTCAGCTCTTTTTCTGGTCTGACATGATATGAAGAGTTGTCAGGTTTAACTAAAGACATGGTTGCAATCCTTGAGCAAACTTCATGAAGATTGGCAATCACTTGTTAATTTCATTGCCATTGGCCAAAACAAATGTGCCTGATGAATGAATTTCTTTCTTACTTGTGGCGTCATTAAGAAATGTGCACTGAGAAAAATCACCCAAGTGAAAACATGCAAGTCATTTTTTCCCCCAGAATTTAAAAGAGCTTAATAGGACTTGAGAATTTTAACAAATATACTCCAAATCTTCAAAGTTTGCATAAACAAATGGTTATAGTATTGGTGAGTACAGCACTTTTACTTACCATACCACTATCTTCTATGCAGTTAAACATGAATATAGTTGTAACATTGTGACGACCAGTGGAGCAGTTCTCAGGAGATGTGAAGACAATTTCTAAATGTTCATCTAAAATACAAAATACACAAACAAATTGTGCAATGAAAACAATAAATTTGAGCTTTATTTTTAGACTGATACGACAGTAAACGTTGCGGCTAATGCCTTCATCAGTACAACATAAAATACATTCTTACAATACTTACATGAGTAATAATAACATTCTTAAAACATATTGTATTTTAAAATATTAAATAAAAAGAAAGGAAAACAAAAACAAACATGGACACAGGATATAGGAAAAAGGGGGAAGTATCCAAAGTTACAGTAAAAACCACAACGGGAACAAGATTCTGCAGTTAAGTAAAATTATGAATTTGGTTAATTCCATATGGAGCCAACGTGCCAAATATTTTTATGAGTCTATTTTCCATGTGGATATATATCTATATGTTCATCTGTAGGGTTCAGGTTAATTAAAGCCCATTAATGAGGTTTGTGTAAATGAGGCTCATTTCATCTTTTTGAAATTAACATTTTTTGTTTTAGACATGTAAACAAAATAAATATGAATTTCTTTTCTAGCTTTAATGTAATTAGGAAATAATTTGATTAACAAAAAGTTGTTGAGGATTTTAATATTAAATTTGAAGTGACATGAGATAATACAAACTTTTAAATACTGTCAAAACATACCAGATTGTGCATAGTTTTAAAGATTGTTGCAAAATATACTAGATTATATGTTGTTAAAATATTTTTGAAAATGATGCCAAAATATACATATTTTAAAAACTATCTTGCAAAATTAAAGTTATGGCCAGAAAATAATGTTTACCTTCCATAAAATAGGCAGCACTACTGAGAGCTCCAAGGTTTCTCAAAGTGTTAGAACTGGTGTTCCTGAGACAAACTGCTGCCCCCTTGCATCCATTGTTTTCTTGGGTTCCTGTATCCACTTCCCTCCCAAAGTTAATGTAGTATTTATCATTGTTGACTGTGACCTCATGTGGCCTAGAAAGATAGTTAATATAGTATTTATCATTGTTGACTGTGACCTCATGTGGCCTAGAAAGATAGTTAATGTAGTATTTATCATTGTTGACTGTGACCTCATGTGGCCTAGAAAGATAGTTAATGTAGTATTTATCATTGTTGACTGTGACCTCATGTGGCCTAGAAAGATAGTTAATGTAGTATTTATCATTGTTGACTGTGACCTCATGTGGCCTAGAAAGATAGTTAATGTAGTATTTATCATTGTTGACTGTGACCTCATGTGGCCTAGAAAGATAGTTAATGTAGGATTCAACATGATCCTCTGTGGTCCTCCTGACCTGGTCTCCTTTTGTAACTCAGTATAACAATGACTTAACAATTGGTCTGCATGACCTGGTCGATAAAGGTTAAGAGAAGCATACATGAGGAGTTTGTTGATGTTCATGAAGTAAACAAAAGCTTACTTGTAGTTGATGGTCATGACTTACTTGCTGTTTTCAAGGATAGGCTTGAGGTTGAGACTGAGTCCAGTCCTGACGTCATAGATGACACCATTGACTTGTTTCACTTGGAGCTTGTCACTGTCATAGAGCACACACACAGGACATAACATATGGCAGAGTTCATGACATTATGAGCAGCAGAGAACACACACAGGACAAAACACATGGCAGAGTTCATGACATTATGAGCAGCAGGGAACACACACAGGACATAACACATGGCAGAGTTCATGACATTATGAGCAGCAGGGAACACACACAGAAAATCTTACATGTTACTGGTTAATATATAAATTATTGACTGTTGTTTTGGAGCCTAGCTGTGTAATATATGAATTATTGCCTGTTGCTATAGATCCAAACAGGGTAATATATAAATTATTGACTGTTGTTTTGGAGCCTAGCTGTGTAATATATGAATTATTGCCTGTTGCTATAGATCCAAACAGGGTAATATAGAAATTATTGACTGCTGTTTTGGATCCTAGCTGGGTAATATAAAAAGTATTGCCAACTTACTGACTAACAGCACAAGCCAATCTTGTTTTCCAAAGAAACTCAAAGCTGCAGCTGTCAGATCTGTGTACATTAATAATTCAAGATTCCAGGGTTATGGTAATGTGGAGATGTCATCTATCGAATGCATTCCTATTTTTTATGGGATTTTATTTGGAGTCCTCCAGTTTTAGAGCCATTTACCCATCTTGACTATATAATATCATTATTTTCCCTTAAATTTATGTTTAATTTGAACAAACTGCTACAGCTACTTATATTTTGTAAAGGTCCAGCATTGGACATTAGATGGGAAATAAACTGAACACTTGGATTTTGAAGAATTTGGGGACCTACTTGAAAATTTGGAAGACTGGAGCACCAATGGTGTTGCCACAAATAAGTTTGATAAAGACTTTCGGCGCTACGTCACTACGTCTCCTCCCTCCTGTGCCACATACAGCTGCATCGCCGTCGCTGTAACTGAAGGTGACCGATGTGTTGGTAGATGAACCAGCTGAAGCTGAAATTAAAATAAATCACAGATAATGTAATCCCATCCAAAACATTTAACTTTCATGTCATTAAAAAGTGGATTAATAATAATAAATAATAACAATAACGATTCCTTCTATTTCTCTGGTATCCATTCATGATGAGTGCTCATAAGAAGTAAAACACAAATGATTGACAGAGAAAGACAAGAGGGGTTAAATGAATGACAAGAGAGGCAATGTTAAATATTTGTGCTACAAATAGGCCTGTCAATGGGTGCCCGGGACCCGGGTAACCGTTGCCGAGCAATTACCCGGGTAGTAAATTCGGCTCGGGTACCCGCGAAAAGGCTACTGCAATGTCCATACCAACAGTGGTCGAACTGCGGCTCCTCTGTGTTCACATTTAGGCTCAGGAATAATTTATCAAATTAAAATTTTTTCGTTTGAAATATATACTGTGAAATATGTTTAGCATGAAAACGCTTAAAATTTAAAAGGAAATAAATGTTAAACGGAAATAAAATACGGTCCCAACAAACTACACTGTATCTTGATACATTTTTTTCCCCTGGAACATGAAAAAAAAATCATTTAAAACTAGGGCTGTTATCGATTAATTTAATTTTAATTGTTAACTTTTGAAAAATTATCGATTAATTAATTGATATTTTTGATTAAAACCAAAAATAGAAATTTATGACGTCATTAAACTGAACATTTCTCACGGACATTGAAAATTAAGAATATTTTGAACTAAATTTCATAACAGTGTGTTGATACTTGACTTGTGCTGAAGGTGGTACGTCAGCGATGTATTTGATCCTTTAAAAGAGAATTGTTTATGGCAATGAACACAGTAAACGTTTTCACCACCTTCGACTTTGCCATCCGCAGTTAGCTTAAAAACAACATTTATGCTCAACTTTCTAGTTATATGTTTAAATTTAACTGCGCTGATGCTGTCAGCAGGGCCGTCTTAACGCATAGGCCCCTTGGGCATTTGCCCGGGGTCCACGAGCATATGGGCCCCATGGGAATATGTTTATTTATATATATTATATATATTCATTTTTTATTCCTGCAGGGGAAGGGCCCAACACTATTTCTTTGCCCGGGGGCCCAAAATGGTGTAAAGACGGCTCTGGCTGTCAGCCATTTTTTAGTTGACGTCTGCCGGTCAACATATATTAATAAAATAAATTTTAATATTACGCGGGAGATGTTTGTACGTAAAAAAATATATATATATTATTATTAATAATTTATTATTTATTACTAAAATTTTAAAAAAATATTATAAATATTTTCTTAAATTTTAATTGAATTTTTATGGATTAAAATTATTTTAATCGATATTTAATCGATAAAATTTTTAACGATTAATCGAGAAATTAATCGATAATTTCCGCAGCCCTATTTAAAACACAACGTTGATAACTTGGAAGGGTTAGAAATGACCTTGGTTTTGGCTTTGAAATACGCCGCACATCTAATCTCTCCCCCCCTCCTCACACGAGTCTCCACTCCTATCCCCACCATACTTTAAAAAAAACAACACCTGCAATATTCTTGTGTTTTAAAAAAAAATGAATATTCCATTCGTTTAACGATTTTCACTATAATAAAACAAATAAATGCTGGGGGGGGATGGGTGCACTCAGTAAGACACAAAATAGAACACAACACCGATAACTTGGAAGGACTAGAAATGACCATGGCTTTGTCTTTGAAATACGCCGCACATCTTTGCTACCGATTGATAAGAGCCAATGTTTATTATCTAATCTCCCCCCCCCCACTCACGCAGGTCTCCACTCCTATCCCCAACATACTTTTTAAAAAAAACACCTGCTATATTCTTTTTTTCCCCTTCTTTTCCCCAAATAAAATTTCAATCGTGGAATGATCTTCACACTATAACAAAAAACATAAATGCTGAGGGATGGGTCCACTAAGTAGGTCAGGGGTGGGAAAACTTTTTCTACGGAGGGCCGCATTGAAAACTTTATTGTTATAGGCGGGCCGCATATATATTTTGTCAACTTTAATTGCAATTTACAACAGATAATATATGAAGTAATGATTTTAACCATGTCATTGTCATTTTATTTCACGTTCACACTATTACACATGTAAATTACATTTTAAATACGAACTGAAACAGTTTCTTGTTTGATAATAAGATGTTACTATTCAATATTATTTCAGCAAAAGTTTATGTTTACCTGTCATAATGACTATAAAGAAGTAACGTAATTTAAATACAAGCTGACTATAGAGTACAATTATATGACTATAAAGAAGTAACGTAATTTAAATACAAGCTGATCATAGAGTACAATTATAATTAATGAGAAGTATGTAACTGTTCACAATTTTGAATAATGTTCTTGAACTGTGGAATCAATTTACTGGTTGTGATTCACATGACTGCATTCAAATTACAGTCAGTCAACATCGATCTGTTCTTACTCTTGTTTATTTTCATGCAAGAAAAAATTTGCTCACAGATGTATGTGGATCCAAATATTGACAAACGTTTGGCAGCAATTTTTTTAAGTGTATGGAAATGCTGCCGCTGGCAAACAACCATAAAACTCCAGCAGAAGAACTGACTTGAACTTCTACTTCAGGTCATAATTTGCTTGTAGGTCAAGAAGCTCTAACTGTCTATCCTCTGGGGCTGAATCAGCCTCTGCACTAAATGGCGAACTGAGGATATTGAAGAGTGGTTTCAGGTTTTTGAAGTCTTGGAACCTCCTTTCCAATTCTATTGCCAAGGCATTTCAAACTGAGCCTTGTACTTTTCCAGCCTTTTCAGCCGAAATGGTTTTCTGTTTCAGAAAAGGAAAATGACAAAACTGTTTTCAACTGCTTGTCTGGAGAAAAGGGAGAGCTTTGTCTGAAATGATTTAACATGCACATTCATTTCATATGCAAACAAGCTATTGCCCTGAAGTTTGACATTCAGTTCATTCAATTTTTCCATAATGTCAATAGCAAACATGAAGTCTAACTTTCAATCTTCATTAACAGCGTTAGTAACAAAGTCACAAACAAAATCCTTCATCTCCAAGAACATAACTATTTCTTCATTGAGATCCCATACTCGCCTCAAAATCTTTCCCAGGCTCAGCCACCTGACACTGCTGGGGTATATAATATCATAATATTCAGTTCTCAAATCTTCAAGCAGTGTCTTGAACTGCCTGTGGTTAAGTGCCCTGGCTCGAATGAAGTTTATCACACTGACAACTGGGTCAATAACATGCTTGATATTCAACGCCGCCTTACACAGACTTTCCTGATGGATGACACAATGCAGAGGTAAGAGTGTTGTCTGGATGTTCTTCTTCATTGTGTATCAACTTTCACAAGACCTACGTTTTTCCCAGTCAAAGCCCGCGCTCCATCGGTTGTTACACTTGCCATCTTGTTCCACACCAACCCAGTTCTTTCAACACAGTTCTCAACAGCAATGAATAAATCCTGGTCTGTAGTTGTGTCTTTGAGTGGCTCATCACTAAGTAATTCTTCGGTAAGCTCAAAACCAGTTTTTATTCCCCGTATAAATACCGACAGCTGTGCTGTCTCATGTACATCGGTACTTTCGACCAACGCAAGAGAGTACCACAAAAATTCTTTGCTTACATCTCGAAGTTGGTGCATTAAATTGTCACTGATCTTTTCAACACGCCTGATAAAGCTCTTGATAAAGAAATGCTATCAAATTTTGTTTTTTTGCTCTGGACACATAATGTTTGCTGCATCTGACAAGCATTCCTTAATAAACTCGCTGTCAGAAAAAGACTTATTCCATTTTACAATCTTATGGGACAGCACCAAACTGGCTTCGGTTGCAGCATCTTGAATTAAATTCTGTTTTGCGAAAACATTTTACTGTTTCTTTAAATTATTAACCAACTCCTGGCATTTCCTTTTTCTCTCTTCGTTCGTCTAATTGTGCCCGAAATCAAAATGTTTAGTTTGGTTGTGTCTTTTTAAGTTGAACTCCTTAAAAACGCTCACACATTCACGGCACAGCAAGCAGTCTGCTTTGCTGCCTACGCTCGTGAAGAAATATTTAGTGGTCCATTCGACATTAAAAACATGACATTCGTCATCAATCTTTCTCTTTTTGGCAGCACTATGGTTAAATCAAAGTCTATTCGCTTTTAAATTACAATATTTACAAAACCGCCAATATGTAAACCGTAAACAATAGCTGCTTCCGTCGTTTGAGGTGAAATGTAGTGTCGAATAAGGATGTTAACTGTAATTACTAATGATCAATAATAAATCAATTCTGTAGCCATGAAACCAATTTAGTATCCCTAGATTTAGATCAAATACTCGAATATTATATTTTTTTCTAAAATTCTAAAAAAAATAAAATAACAACGACATAAGATCGCAACATGTACCCCCCCCTCACGGGCCGCATAATATGCTCTGGCGGGCCGCATGCGGCCCGCGGGCCGTAGTTTGCCCACCCCTGAAGTAGGTGAAGGAAGACTTTGTTTTCCCCTACTCCCCCTACCACCCATAAAAAGAAATTCACTTTGGTGCCCCTCTGCTCATTGTTTTTCCACCACTGTACTATAGTAGTATTTCGATGTTATCATTTTCACATCCCTGAGTTATTACATCTAAATATGCGTTCTCATAATAAAGAAAAAGGCTAATAGTGGGCATGACGATGAAAATTTTTTTCTAACGGGTAACCTGGGTACCCATTCAAATTTTTGACGGGTACCCGGGCAGCTTTTTAAAACAATATTGACAGCCCTAGCTACAAATACAGTGGGTTACATGAATGATCAGAGAGACAATGTTAAATATTTGTGCTACAAACAAATTTTCGTTCTTCCCTTACAGAATTTAGGCATGGAGCCGGGTCGCCTGCAGAAACCAGGAAAAACACAACTCTATCAACATTTAAAACTCTAATAAAAAAGCAAGACTAGAACCCAGAATAAGGGTAGGATGCAATAATCCTCTGTACAGAAGTAGCATCTGCAACGATAATATAAGACAAACAAATTTGCATTGTTTGTATTACAAAGCCTATTTTATGTTCTAAAGCCTCCTACTAGAAATAGTTAGACTAAATATGTATCTGCCCTCCTAGGAAAAATAAAAAGAAACAGAACATTTTGAAAAGGTGGAACAAGGGGAGTTATTAAATCAGATGTAAGTAAGCAAATATAAATCAAAACCATGTCTACTGTGTCTTAAAAACATTCACTCGCTTTTATAGTTATTTATTTTTCCTTAACACTACTGTATATTCCGGCGTATAAGATGACTGGGCATATAAGACGACCCCATTTTCCTGTTTAAAATAAGTTTTAAGCTATTTTTGCCATACAAGACCACTCCTCTTCCAACATCTTTAAGTTTAAAATGCTTCAAATTTCTTTCTTCTAGCTGATGTAGAAATGATGGTGTCTTGACTGTTAACTTTTTGTATACGGCGAGGTATTGCATTACGGTACTGGTGCTGTACTCTATGAACAGGTACAAATTCTTCTACTTTACTGTATGTACAGACACTTTTGCTTTACTTTGCGCTTCACTGTACAGAACCAGCCTATCACAGCAAGCTATGTACTTTCTCTCCATCTGCATACAAAGGCTGCTTGGATTGGTCAGCTCTCCCCGCCTCCCTAGCTTCCCCTCCATTTAACCACGGAACAAACGGTCTTACCATAGAACAGCATATAAGACGATACCCGGTGTATAAGACAGCCCCGAACTCTTAAGGAAATCTTCAGAAGTTAAAAAGTTGTTTTATACGCTGGAACATACAGTATTTCTGCTGGGTGCACAGCACCAAGACAATGTCTAAGATTTCTATCCCTTACCATTGATCTGTTGGGTGCACCGCACCAAGACAATGTCTAAGATTTATTAGCCCTTACCATTGATCTGTTGGGTGCACCAAGACAACATTTCTAGCCCTTACCATTGATCTGTTGGGTGCACCAAGACAACATTTCTAGCCCTTACCATTGATCTGTTGGGTGCACCAAGACAACATTTCTAGCCCTTACCATTGATCTGTTGGGTGCACCAAGACAACATTTCTAGCCCTTACCATTGATCTGTTGGGTGCACCAAGACAACATTTCTAGCCCTTACCATTGATCTGTTGGGTGCACCAAGACAACATTTCTAGCCCTTACCATTGATCTGTTGGGTGCACCAAGACAACATTTCTAGCCCTTACCATTGATCTGTTGGGTGCACCAAGACAACATTTCTAGCCCTTACCATTGATCTGTTGGGTGCACCAAGACAACATTTCTAGCCCTTACCATTGATCTGTTGGGTGCACCAAGACAACATTTCTAGCCCTTACCATTGATCTGTTGGGTGCACCAAGACAACATTTCTAGCCCTTACCATTGATCTGTTGGGTGCACCAAGACAACATTTCTAGCCCTTACCATTGATCTGTTGGGTGTCTAACTTCCCCAACACCTCAGTCTTGCCGCTGGCTGTCCTACGACACACAGCTGAACTTCCTGTACATCCAGTGCTGGTTGCCTCCCCATGGACACCTTGACACAAATTCAGCCAGTAGCTGGTAGAGAAGAGAGCGTTTAGCATATTAACGTCATCGATTTTTGCCATCATTTAATTTCATCTTATTTTGTAATCAAAACAGCACATAATTTGGGTTTTTCTTATAAATATAATGTCGTTGTTAGAAAAAATATCCACGAGTCAATCAGTTATTTAAGATGAGGCCGTGGGCCAGTCAAAATTTAAAAGCGGGTCACATCTGGTCCACGGCCTGACTTTGAACACCAATGCTCTGGGCCTACTCCATGTAATTTATGTGAATGTTCCAATGTCAAGAGATAAACAAATTTCAAACCTTCCTCAAAGATATTTTTTAATTAACAAAAATAAATAAATTTTGTAGTCATTTTCTATTTTGCTGTAAATCAAAGTTATTTGTTGTGAAAATCAGTTAAAATAGGGTCATTGAATCTGAAATAATTTACTACATCTTTCATTATTTACTGGTATTTGTGCACCATTATTCAATACATCTTTCATTATTTACTGGTATTTGTGCACCATTATTCACTAAATCCTTCATTATTTACTGGTATTTGTGCACCATTATTCACTAATACAAGTAATGAATTCTACAGATATCCAGGTGGTAGCTATTTAAAGACTAACATAACTGACTTCAATTACGTACAACACATAAAACTAATGACATATATTCTAAAACTAATAATGTCAGCAACATGTCATCACTCACACTGTATATGACATCTACTCACGTATTATTGTCCTTGTCAGTAACGTTCCAACTGCCGTGATCTCGGGACAGAAATGTGAAGTCAAACAGGGAACCATTGAAAGAGATGAGACATTGCTTCTTATCTTGAGGACACACCAGGCTGGTCGACCAGGAGAATGAAACATGGCAGTCACTCTCCTGTGAGACACATTGATAATACAATCATTGGTCACTTAGTCAGTCAGTGAGTCATGAACTAAGACAATCTAGTTAAGACAACCAGACTAGACAGTTACGACAACCAGACTAGACAGTTACGACAACCAGACTAGACAGTTACGACAACCAGACTAGACAGTTACGACAACCAGACTAGACAGTTACGACAACCAGACTAGACAGTTACGACAACCAGACTAGACAGTTACGACAACCAGACTAGACAGTTACGACAACCAGACTAGACAGTTACGACAACCAGACTAGACAGTTACGACAACCAGACTAGACAGTTACGACAACCAGACTAGACAGTTACGACAACCAGACTAGACAGTTACGACAACCAGACTAGACAGTTACGACAACCAGACTAGACAGTTACGACAACCAGACTATACAGTTAAGACTACTTAAACTAGACAGTTAAGACAATTAAACTATGCGCGCCTTACTTTTTTATGCAATGAATATAATTAAATTAAATATTTTAAAGAAAAAAAGAAATTTAAAAAGAGCCATAGTTAATTTAATCTACTGAAAAATCTATGTCAGCTGGAAATATCACAATAATTGTGTATATAAAACAAATCTCCCAAACAAGAGAGGCAGCAATGCATAATCTTCCCACCAAATAGAATAGGACAGCGATAAAGCTTTTAAATAAAATACAAAATGCACAAACAAATTGTGTAATGAAAACAATAAATTTAAGCTTTATTATTTAACTAATACAACAGTATAATTATATTTATTTGACAGAACATGCATTCATGCGAAGAACTTCTTAAAAATATAAAATTAGAACAACTACCTCCGTCTGCCAGGGCATACTTTTTTTCATCCCATTATCTAAATTCACATTTTAATTCACTAACAGTTGTACAGAAAGATTCATCACATTATATTCACATTTTAATAACAGAAAGACAAGATAGACAATAAGCCCTAAATAAATGGAAGAAAAAAAAATCTCTGAAGAAGATACCAAAATTTTACCCTTGTCATCTCTATTAGAGTTGAATAGTTTATTGGTACCCAATGTATAATCTATTGTAAGAGATCACTAATAAATTCACACTGATTTTAAAGTTAATGGCCAATGCTGTGTTGTTAGCTTGACATTATATGTTGTTGTTATGATATGCATGTTTTACATTGATTATTATAGGTATGTTTTACATTGATTATTATAGGTATGTTTTACATTGATTATTATAGGTATGTTTTACATTGATTATTATAGGTATGTTTTACATTGATTATTATAGGTATGTTTTACACTGAATTTATTTCTATATGAAGCGCTATGAGCCCAGCTCCTTGCTGGGGCACAGTGCTGCATAAATTATCAAATTATTATTATAATTAATGTGTTGTGGTGTGAGTGACATGGTATAAGTTAAAGTGATCGGGTGTTAGCTTGACATTGCCTGAGGACATACATGAGTTAGTGCTATGAACTATGGTGCTTTGAGTTAGTGCTATGAACTATGGTTCCATGAGTTAGTGCTATGAACTATGGTGCTATGAGTTTTTGTTACATGCTGTGATTTAATATGTTGTGGTGCCAGTTGGTGATACTTGATACTCACATAGGTGATGAGCTTGGGTTGTCCCTGACCAGCGGTCCTATCACACTGGAAGAAAATGGTTGACTGAGCCTTGCTCTTACCTACACACAAAACATGTGAATAAAAGACTTAGCTATAATATTTTAGTATAGCAAGGGGGGAAGCAAGCAAATGTCGAATCAGAAGTGTGAGAAATATAATGTGTCAAATTATGGGTGGAGTGTGTTAAATGATGGGTGGAGTGTGTTAAATGATGGGTGGAATGTGTTCAATGATGGGTGGAATGTGTTCAATGATGGGTGGAATGTGTTCAATGATGGGTGGAATGTATTAAATGATGGTTGGAAAGTGTTAAATGATGGGTGGAATGTGTTAAATGATGGGTGGAATGTGTTAAATGATGGGTGGAATGTATTAAATGATGGTTGGAAAGTGTTAAATGATGGGTGGAATGTGTTAAATGATGGGTGGAATGTGTTAAATGATGGGTGGAATGTGTTAAATGATGGGTGGAAAGTGTTAAATGATGGGTGGAAAGTGTTAAATAATAGGTGGAATGTGTTAAATGATGGGTGGAATGTGCAAATGACAGGTGGAATGTGTCATCTGACAGGTGGAATGGTTCAACAAGTTCAGACTTGAAGCAAGAGAAGGAATATTAGAAATGACAAAAGACATGAGTGTTAAAGTTTCTCTCGGACAATGGTTATTTTCATGACGTGGGCTCTAATGAAAGTCTACAACGGTGGAATAGTCTTACCTGAGCCACAAGGTTTCCCTTCTGAAAACGTAAGGCTCAGTAGTTCAGAGTCTTTCTGGAACATTCCATGGCTGAAGTCACCATAAGATCCACTGGCACTGCCCTGGTCAGTCCGGCAGACTGCAGACTTGGAGCAGGAGGCCTGGTCACTTTTGTCCTCTTTATAGCAAGGCTTAAGGATGAAGGTTGTATTAGCCGTCTTGACCTGCCAAAAGATCAGAACTGGCCATAGAAAACCTAGCAGATAGTGTCTACGCCCTATTCTTGATTTTGTCATCATCTAGATATACAACAAATTGAATGTAACATGGGATTTAAGTGTACCTTTAGTGTTAGTAAGTATTTCATGGAAAAGAACTGACCCAAACTAAAGATGCAAAATACTTAGGAGTCTTAATAAATGAGAAACTATCATGGAATCCCCATGTCAATGAAGTTATTAAAAAATCAAACAAAACCTTAGGCTTTATAAAAAGGAACTTTAACAAATGTAATAGAGATATAAAACTAAAATGCTACCTCACTTTGGTGAGACCTGTACTAGAATATGCATCTTCTGTATGGGACCCATCCACCAAAGAAAACATTGATAAACTAGAACAAATTCAAAAAAGAGCTGCCAGATTCATTACTGGAGAATATTCGTAACTGACAAGAATAACACCATTAGTTAAATCATTAAACCTTGAAACACTAGAGGATAGAAGAACCAAGAGCAAAGTAGTAATCATACATAAAGCAATTAATTCTAATTTAGAAATACAACACAAAGATAACTTAATACAACCCTCAGATAGACATAAGGATAAAAACACCTTTCTTATTCCGTATGCAAGAACAAACACATACAAGTTTTCCTTCTTCCCGTCCGGAATTCGGGCGTGGATTGGGTTGCCTGAAGAATCCAGGAAAACCAACACTTTATCAACATTTAAATCTCTAATAAAAATGCAGGACTAAACACAAACCATAGATAAGCGTAGGACGCAATAATCTTCTGTATAGAAGGAGCGTCTGTAAACAGATGAGATAAGATATTTCATTGGAAGATCTCCTGCTCCTTCTATTCCCCAGAGGGAATTCAGCTTACCTGGACTGCATCAGACAGAGAGGACAAGTCATATTTGACCCTCAGCTGCCGGTCATAATACGAACAGTCTGTAGAAAGTCTTTGGGCTGTAGGCCCAGGGCATGCTCGGGGCGTCTCCCAGACAAAAACATACTGGCAGTCCTCGGTCACATCCTCAAGCTCAGGGCTCTGTGGGTTAGATTCAGGGGAACAGTTTGCTCCAACCGACTGACTGTCTAATGTTTGGTTTATATGTTCAAAACTACTGGGCCCAATCCAGCATTGATTACAGATTGTCTAAGGTGTTTAACTCAACTTATAATTAGAATGTTACCATTAAGTCAGAAAAATTCTTTGAAAGCTACCCTCAAGTCAAATAATTTTCTGTAAGTTAGCATTAGGGGGCATCCATAAAGTATGTCAAGCTCCAGGGGGGGGGTAAGAAAGTGTGACAGTTTGTGACAGGGGGAGGGGGGCAGGCCATGTATGACGTCACATGTATGACGTCACATGTGTTTTAGATAAATTTTGAATGATTTGTTAATAAAAAAAAATTGTTCGGAAGTGTGACATACTTTGGGGGGAAGGGGGGGGGGCGAGATTTGTGACAGTTTGTTACAAGGGGGAGGGTGGGGTAAAATGGTAAAAAAATAGTGTGATGAACTTTATGGACGGCCCCTTAGGTTCAATAATTTTCTGTAAGTTACCATTAAGTTATATATAACAGATTTATCATCACAAGGCCTGGGGACTTACTGTTTCATCATTGGTGCTACACTTCAGTATAATCACAGAGGTGATGTTGACCTTTGGGTTAGAAGGACAACTGTCACCTTTGGTGTAGGTCAGCTTGACCTCTTTTGTCACTTTGTCATAAACTGGTTCCTTGTCAATATGCCCCAAGTTCTGGAAAAAGTCAAATCCTTGTTTATTTAGTCAAGTACTTTAGATATCAAATATTCATTTATGTTTCAGTAGATAAGTTATATATATAATGAAAAAGTTTGCTAAAATGTTAAGTGATTTAAAAAAATATTTATATACATTGACTAATCCTCCACGAAATGGGAAACCTATATAATGTAGCCACTGACAACCTATGGGGCAATCTATCCTCTAACTGGGCAATAAACTACCAGATGGGACAATTAACAAGTTGATGGTGAAATAAACTTCTTGATGTATTTTTCAAATGATTGAATAAGATTGATTAGAATGTTACTGAGAGTAGAAGTGCCCATGTGATGTAAGCTTATGATAGAGTGTACCCACCAGTGGTGTTTCATGTAAGCTTATGATAGGGTGTACCACCAGTGGTGTTTCATGTAAGCTTATGATAGGGTGTACCACCAGTGGTGTTTCATGTAAGCTTATGATAGGGTGTACCACCAGTGGTGTTTCATGTAAGCCTATGATAGAGTGTACCCACCAGTGGTGTTTCATGTAAGCCTATGATAGTGTACCCACCAGTGGTGTTTCATGTAAGCCTATGATAGAGTGTACCCACCAGTGGTGTTTCATGTAAGCCTATGATAGGGTGTACCCACCAGTGGTGTTTCATGTAAGCCTATGATAGAGTGTACCCACCAGTGGTGTTTCATGTAAGCCTATGATAGCATGTACCCACCAGTGGTGTTTCATGTAAGCCTATGATAGAGTGTACCCACCTATGGTGTTTCATGTAAGCCTATGATAGATTGTACCCACCAGTGGTGTTTCATGTAAGCCTATGATAGAGTGTACCCACCAGTGGTGTTTCATGTAAGTCTATGATAGAGTGTACCCACCAGTGGTGTTTCATGTAAGCCTATGATAGAGTGTACCCACCAGTTGTGTTTCATGTAAGCCTATGGTAGGGTGTACCCACCTATGGTGTTTCATGTAAGCCTATGATAGAATGTACCCACCTGTGGTGTTTCATGTAAGCCTATGATAGAGTGTACCCACCAGTGGTGTTTCATGTAAGCCTATGATAGAGTGTACCCACCAGTTGTGTTTCATGTAAGCCTATGGTAGGGTGTACCCACCTGTGGTGTTTCATGTAAGCCTATGATAGAGTGTACCCACCAGTGGTGTTTCATGTAAGCCTATGATAGAGTGTACCCACCAGTTGTGTTTCATGTAAGCCTATGGTAGGGTGTACCCACCAGTTGTGTTTCATGTAAGCCTATGATAGAATGTACCCACCAGTGGTGTTTCATGTAAGCCTATGATAGAGTGTACCCACCAGTTATGTTTCATGTAAGCCTATGGTAGGGTGTACCCACCTATGGTGTTTCATGTAAGCCTATGATAGAATGTACCCACCAGTGGTGTTTCATGTAAGCCTATGATAGAATGTACCCACCAGTGGTGTTTCATGTAAGCCTATGGTAGAGTGTACCCACCAGTGGTTTATCATTAACTCTAACGAGGCATGCAGCAGCTCCGGGAGGACAAAGTGTCCCAAATATCGGGTTCAATGGCCGGCACAAGTTGATGTAGATCAATCCAGCATTATGGTGGCTGCCGGCATCCAGGGTTAGGACCAGGTTGTTGCCAGATTTCTTGATCAAGGGAGAAAAGTCCAGTGTGGACCCTGCATCTGTGTCCACTTCGCATTTCACCTGACAGAATGTTTATATTTTGTATAGAACAAGTTTTATTATAGTGAGTCAATGTTCACACTAATAATTATAAATAAGATGTTTGATGACTAACCGAAGACCCAATTACCTGGTCCTAAAAGCAGAAATGGTCCAGTACTATCTGGACCAGTCAATGATAGCTTCAATTAGTCCATACTAGCGTATTACCCAGAGTTAATTTTGTGTGTGACAAAAACAACCATTAATTTTCAATTTAAACATATATATACAAATACATATATAAATCTATTCACTTATCATCACCATTTACTCTTTAGTTTGACTTAGTTTTTTTTATTTGTTTGAATTTGCTGAGAGCTAAATACATCAAACACCTTAGAAGTCACTAATGGGTGACGCAGTTTGGAGGGGCAGGGTGGGGGTATGGCTCATTTTTGCTACATTCTCTTGAGGGTTTTGAAAACTTCAGGAAAAATAGCTCTCTGATGCTAATCCCTGAAGCTAATAGAAGGACACACCCACTACAGATGGCCCTTAAAATATTACAGCTAATAGAAGGACACACCCACTACAGATGGCCCTTAAAATATTACAGCTAATAGAAGGACACACCCACTACAGATGGCCCTTAAAATATTACAGCTTACTTTTTTAAAGTCTCACAGCACCATGGTTTTTTTACTTATATAATTCTAATTTTGCAGTGCATAGGTATTTAAAAAATTTTTTAGCATATTAATTTTTCGTATGGTAAAATTAGCATTTTCTCATTTAGAATACTGACATTATACAACATCAAATTAATTTAATTTAAAGAAAGTATCAAATCCAAGTAAGTAATGTATAGCCTACAGTAGATAAGTAGGCTAAGACTAGAATGCAAAGTCTCAAAATTTCAGTGTTGAGGGTTGAAAACTTAGGAAGTGTTCACAAAGAGTGTTAGAAGTGTTTATACTAGTTGAGGTAGAGATAATACATTAAACATATTGAAATAATCAATTTATATAAAATCACTAATTCCCAGATTCTGACCTGTGCCCCTGACAAGAGAGGTACAAATGTTAGACTGGTGGGTACACACACACACATTCAGTGGATAGAAAGACAAGCCATGATTATGTAGCAGTTGCCAACCTCAGTCTCACAAGCCAGGGCAGTCTCCCAGGTGAAGTAAAAGATACAGTCTCCAGAACTGTCAATGTAAACAGGGACCCCGCTGCCGGCGTCTTGGTCACACACAAAGTTTATGGAAGTAGTCCGAGACACCCCAGCAGAGCCGCACTTCTCCCCATCCTTGTACTCCAGTGCCAGCACCCCATCCTTGTACACCAGATGTGCGTTGGCCAGACCTGAGTTCACAGACTTTTTAGCTCCCAGCTGGTCAACTTGACAAACACCTGAAAGGAGGAGGACAAGAAGATTTATAATCAACAATTTATTGATGCAATATTTGTAACAATCAAACAATTCCATAAAACAATATTCATAACATTTTGGTTCAAATAATTGAAATAAAATAGGAAAAGGCTGATAGCCAATGTTCCCTCTAAGGTTCGCTGGTCCCCTGTGCAACGTTGCACAACATCTAATTTTAATGAAATATTTTTTAAAATTTGAATCGCAGTAACTCTAAACTGCTGTGCGGCGTCAATTAGATATATGCGCTGCCACGCAGCTTGAAGGGAACATAGCTGATAGCACTCTTTGCTAAATTATCTACCCTAGGGCAGTGATGGCAAACCTATGGCACGCAGAGCCTCATCAGCCGGCACGCGCCTTAATTTAAACCAGTTAAGCCAAACTTCCATTTTCGGTTTTCATTGGAGTGTTGGCACTTTGCTGTAAATAAGTGGGTTTTGGTTGAATTGTGGGCACGCCACACCAAAGGTCCGCCACCACTGTCCTAGGGACATACATTATTGTGTCAAGCCAGTTCAAAAAATAAGGGGTAACAAAAAAATTTTTAAAAGTTACCTGTGCCATTAGCGCACTGACTTTTGCTGTCCAGCCAGCCACATACATTGAGGACAAACTCATGACCGTTTCTGTCGTAGGTTGTATAACCCTCATCTTTCTTCAAAAGGTTCAAATCAAACTCATAGCCTGGGAAACATTCCAGAAATATAGTCACTAAACCAGTGGAGATCAGTAGACAGCATACACAGACAAGGAATCTATTTTTATTATTTTATATTTGGAATAAGCATGATATACATATAAATAAATTGTGTTTAAAGAAATATGATATATATACATATAGTGGTTCCGAAATATAATTTTTTTATGTATATTGTATGTATATTGATCATATTTCTTTTAAAATAAATGATATATAAACATACACATTGTTAACAAATTATATGTTAGGAGCCACTGGGCCTTCCAGTGACACATTTCTACAAACAGACATTTGCTGTTTATTCTAGAAGGAAAGTGGGATGAAAGCTAAATATATATTAGCAGTATGTGTATGCATGGGACGTTAGCAGGGCCGTTAACGCATAGGCCCGTCGGGCATTTGCCCAGGGGCCCACGAGCATAAGGGCCCCATGGGAATATGTTTATTTATATATATTATGTATATTTATTTTTTATTCCTGCGGGGGAGGGGCCCAACACTATTTCTTTGCCGGGGGGCACAAAATGGTGTAAAGACGGCTCTGGACGTGGGTGTTGGCTCAAATAGTACATATGCTGTTTCCCCACACAGAAATGTTGAGCTAGGTAATGGTGAACACCAATAATATAATTGAATGAGCCAAGGGTTTCCTAAACTAAACATTTGAATGGAAAATTAAATTCCCATTTATTTTCGTTCTACAAAACTGTTTCTCTTTGCTTTCACATTCATGGGCATAATAAGAATACATTATCATGAATGTAGTTAATGAATGCAATAAATGAACATGGGTTTCCGAATTTTATCTTAGTGCAAAATTAAAACATAAACAATAATTGGATATTGACATTGTTTTTTTTTGCCCCACAACTATTTACATTTTCTTAAGCCTAATTATAATTTTATTTTGGTGAGATATCTTTGAAGTCTGACCCTGTCCTTAGTGATGGTGGTGTTGATCGACTATGGTATTTATCATTGCAACTATTTACTTTATTTCCCACAAGAGCTCCACTATTCTCTGACAGTTGGTACTCAAGATTTGGGTTGCTGTGTTATTTACAAGCACAAGTAAAATGACATTTAAACCTGTTCAAATTATTTGTTACTGACCCGTGTTAGGGTTAGTGACCTGACAGTTTCCAAAACCTTGAGAGGCCTTCTCATCTTGGCTGAGTGGGCAAGCGGCACTGGACATCCAAACAAAGTGATCCTCACAGTCATTTATCTGGAAGTGGCTGCTGGGTGAGCCAAGCTGTGGCAGAGGAGAAACAATTCAGTGACACATGTTCAGGTGATACATACAATGTTAAACACTCTTTCAAGTCAAACAGATTGTAAGCCTCATTCTCAAAATTGGAAACATTGATAAAAAAGTAATGCTGAAAATTGATGCCCTTAAAAGCAAATGCAATGAAGATTGTATAAACATTAAATTAATGAAGAGTTAGCATAAAATCAAACAGTCCAGTACATATTCAGTCAAGCAGAAACATGAACATTTGTAATGGTGTTTAGCAATCGTGCGATGTTAGTGTGTCAATAGACATGCTAAACCAATGTGATGGAATGGTATTAAGACAACAGACACATTTCTTCTGTGTGGTTTTTAAGCAGTGTGTTCACAGACACACTCCACCTATGTGGTGCTTATGCAGTATCTTCACTGCTATTAGCAATGTAGTGAAATGTTTTTGTCCACAGACACATATCAGCAATGTGGTGAAATGTGTCTCCAAAGACACATATTGGCTATGTGATGAAATATTTGTGTCCACAGACACATATTGGCTATGTAGTGAAATATTTGTGTCCACAGACACATATTGGCTATGTAGTGAAATATTTGTGTCCCCAGACACATATCAACAATGTGGTGAAATATGTGTCTCCAAAGACAAATATTGGCTATGTGGTGAAATATTTGTGTCCACAGACACATATCAGCAATGTGGTGAAATGTGTCTCCAAAGACACATATTGGCTATGTAGTGAAATATTTGTGTCCACAGACACATATTGGCTATGTGGTGAAATATTTGTGTCCACAGACACATATCAGCAATGTGGTGAAATGTGTCTCCAAAGACACATATTGGCTATGTAGTGAAATATTTGTGTCCACAGACACATATTGGCTATGTAGTGAAATATTTGTGTCCACAGACACATATCAGCAATGTGGTGAAATATTTGTGTCCACAGACACATATCAGCAATGTGGTGAAATGTGTCTCCAAAGACACATATTGGCTATGTAGTGAAATATTTGTGTCCACAGACACATATTGGCTATGTGGTGAAATATTTGTGTCCAAAGACACATTTCAGCAATGTGGTGAAATATTTGTGTCCACAGACACATTTCAGCAATGTGGTGAAATATTTGTGTCCACAGACACATTTCAGCAATGTGGTGAAATATTTGTGTCCACAGACACTTTTCATCTGTTTTCTGCCATAGTATACCATCCCTTATTTTTTAAATTATTTTCTTCCGCTCTCTTAACTGAAAATTTGTCTTCTATAAAACTCCTACTGACCGAGTCTCGCCCTTCATCACACTGGAACACAATTGTTGTTGACCTCTTGCCTGTCCCGCAAGGTTCACCATCTTCATAGCGTAGAACAAGGATACCCTGCTCTACACGCAGCGAATGACTTGTCACTTGGCCAATGTTGTGGTACCTGGTGGGTAACGTGAAGGGAATTATACCAAAATTAGATTTGTTCAAATAATGACAACAACACAACATCAATCAGGAATGTGCTACGACTATGGTCAGTTTCATGTTATGTGCTACAACTACGGTCAGTTTCATCTGTTATGTGCTATGACTATGGTCAGTTTCATCTGTTATGTGCTACGACTACGGTCAGTTTCATCTGTTATGTGCTACGGCTATGGTCAGTTTCATCTGTTATGTGCTACGACTATGGTCAGTTTCATCTGTTATGTATTTTTTTAAAAATCCAAGTGTTATACCACATAACAGATAAACTGACTTTGGTTTGAAGAATTTCCTGTCATTGAACAAATATTTTCCAAGACTGACACTGAGATTGTTAAAAACAATCTTGAAATGCAACTGTTCTTCTAATCCTAGTAACAAATTAGTACAACTTAAAATTATGTTAAATAGTGACTGTGGCTATTCAAAAAATCAATAAATAAACAAGACAGCAAACTTTCACTTCAGTGTCACCTCTTCTTGGGGTCTGTCTCAGCCAAGTCAATCATGCAAGCTGCAGCATCAAAGGGGCAAGTCTGACCTGTCAATGTGTTCAAGGCAAATGATATTAAGATCAACACGTTCGATGCATATCAACAATGACACTGAACACACAGATCAACAATGTGGTATAGATTCTAAGCTTTTTAGAAGCATTTCAGTTGGGCATCCTATTCATTAAAAGGCAAGGTGAGGAGTAAAGATGGTTCGTCATAGATACCAGAATTAGGGTCACTTAGATGTCCTCCACCCCTCTGATGGTAGCAGAATGCTATTTATCCTGAAGAGAGTATTTTGATCACGTGTCTCTAGTCCCCAATTGGTTGGGGTAGAGTATTTTGATCATGTGTCTCTAGTCCCCCATTGGTTGGGGTAGAGTATTTTGATCATGTGTCTCTAGTACCCCATTGGTTGGGGTAGAGTATTTTGATCATGTGTCTCTAGTCCCCCATTGGTTGGGGTAGAGTATTTTGATCATGTGTCTCTAGTCCCCAATTGGTTGGGGTAGAGTATTTTGATCATGTGTCTCTAGTCCCCCATTGGTTGGGGTAGAGTATTTTGATCATGTGTCTCTAGTCCCACGTCGGTTGGGGTAGAGTATTTTGATCATGTGTCTCTAGTCCCCAATTGGTTGGGGTAGAGTATTTTGATCATGTGTCTCTAGTCCCCCATTGGTTGGGGTAGAGTATTTTGATCATGTGTCTCTAGTCCCACGTCGGTTGGGGTAGAGTATTTTGATCATGTGTCTCTAGTCCCCCATTTGTTGAGGTAAAGTATTTTGATCATGTGTCTCTAGTCCCACGTGGGTTGGGGTAGGGTTTAGAAAATTGGGATTTTAGGTGAGACATAAAGAGCAATAACTCTGGCCCAATACAAAATACTTTACATACATTACATAGCAAACATTAAATAACACTTACCAAGTTACTTACAGTTACCAAGAAATTATTAATAGATAACAGTTTAACTTAAAGCTGATCAAATGGACAGTTACATTTGCAACTCATATTAGAGTTGAACAGAGATTTACCACATACCCTTCTTGTGCACAAGAGATCTGCAAATATTGATGATGAATTCAGAATTATTGACGACTTTCTGGTAGTTGCTGTCAGGTCGAGAGAGCCGTGAGAGGTCGAAGGTGTCCTTGCCGTTCTCCACAGTGCATTCGGTCACCTGGTGCGGGGGGCACGCGGCTTTGGTCGGCCACTCAAACACGTACGTGCAATCAGATCTCTCCTCTAAATACTGGGGCCCGGCATCTCCTTCCTGACTGTGGTCACAGACAAAGATTATGATGGTGGATCGGTTGTACTTCTGGTGACAGTTGGACTTGCCATCAGAGTAGACTAGAGTGATCTGCCCTGACTCATACTTTGGCTGATTGTTAGGAAGTCCTTAAACACAAAAGACGTTTGAAATTGTTTTATCATCCATCAGTTTAACACACATTTCCTAAAGCTTCACTGGTGGTTGTATGTTGCAACGGTTAATTGTAACAAAGGTATTTTAATGTTAAGCATCACCGGTGGATTTCAAAGAGCAGACAAAAAGCTTATACTATTTTACATTTAAAATTAGTTATTCAATAACAACATTGAGTTGACAATTCTAATTGTTCCATATTGGTTTCCCACTGAATAAGATCCCGACCTAAGACAACTGCAAGGACCCTGCAAACTCTTGGCCTGCAGTTGTCCGTGGATGTGTGATGGGCTAAAGTTTAGACGCAGAACCAAATTTCAAGCTATCAATTTTTCAATGTAGGGGAGCATGAAAACCAAAATTGGTGGGGGCTGAAAAGAAGTCATGGGACAGGTCTGCACCACATAAACATATCTCCCTTGGTCTGCACCACATAAACATATCTCCCTTGGTCTGCACCACATAAACATATCTCCCTTGGTCTGCACCACATAAACATATCTCCCTTGGTCTGCACCACATAAACATATCTCCCTTGGTCTGCACCACATAAACATATCTCCCTTCTCTGAAATACTTTACATGAATGTTTTTACAAACTCTCAAATATTTTTAGGGTTTTAATTTTATACCAAATGAGGGAGGGGGAAAGTTTTTTTAAAAAGTGTTTTACTTTAAATTTAAAAAAAAAGGGGGTTAAACGAACACATGCATTTATTCAAATTTCAATGATACTAAATAGTGATTCTTGTTTTTGCTGCTTACAGCATTAAAAATTAGAAACATTCAAGCCTAAACTACATGAAACAAATATACATTATAATAACTATTGATAAGAAGATGCTATAAATATTCCATTCAAATCTAGACTACTTGAAACAAATATACATTATAATAACTATTGACTGGTAGAGTCTATAAATATACCAGTTGGGATCGGTGCAGACAGCGTGCTGCCAGATTGGCATGCTCCAGCCGACTGGCACGGACCAACACCATTGATGAGAGGACCGCACACATTGATGGAAAAGTTGTAATTGTTTCCCTTGACAATGTAGTCTTTAGTAGTTGAGCGTAGCGTGCCGAGGTCAAACTCAAAGTTGTACAGTGGTTCTGTGACCTTACAGTCGCTACCAGTAACAACCTAGACAGAAAAAGGTGTAAAATAGATGGCTGTATAGTGGCACTGAGATGTACACTACCAGTAACAACCTAGACAGAGAAAGGTGTAAAATAGATGGCTGTATAGTGGCACTGAGATGAATACTACCAGTAACAACCTAGACAGAAAGGTCTAAAATAGATGGCTGTAAAGTGGCACTGAGATGAATACTACCAGTAACAACCTAGACAGAGAAAGGTGGAAAATAGATGGCTGTATAGTGGCACTGAGATGAATACTACCAGTAACAACCTAGACAGAGAAAGGTGGAAAATAGATGGCTGTATAATGGCACTAAGATTTATTATACCAGTAACAAACAGTACAACAGAATTATAATGTGGGATGACATGACACTGACATTTCTATCAATTTAACATAAAGTATAACGTTGAATTAAAGATGTCACACAAAATGTATATGATCCCTATGTCAATAAATAAGCTCAATACACAAATGTGATCAAAGATTTGCATTACATCAACATAAACAATGCAAATGGGAAGTCACATTCAGATAAAATCAATTAAGCGTTAAAGACAGCTCCTGACAACAAATACAAGGACTACCAGAAGATGACATGCAATAGAGTGAAGAGACAGTCTCTGAAGAGATTCATAAGAAAAAGACTTACCTTCTGAGGACAAGCACTTGGTGTCTTCCATACAAATCTGTACTCGCAAGAGTCACTCTCTGACTCAAAAATTGGATTGTGCTAAAATGACAATAATAATGATAATTTGATAGCTTACATAGCGCAGTACCCCAGCCAACAGCCGGGCTCACAGAATTTCACATAAAAATAGTAAAACATTGGGGTGGAAAGATATCATCTAGGGCAAATATTTGCAAATTAATCAAATGTTGTAAGTTGTAAGTTGGGTGAAGTAGTGTGGAGTATCAATTTTAATAACATTAAATGGTTGTGGGTATGTTAATAATTGTGACTAACCCAACATTACTCTTCATTTATAACAGCAGTACCTCTCATGGTATTGGTCAATAAATATGTAATCAGAGAAGACAAAAATTGAGACCCACAATGTTTCAGTGTTGACTTTCCTACAGTAATTTGGTTAAGTTTTTTCCAGCCTATGACAATGAAAAGTCCAGAAAGCATCGATGATGCTCTTTGACGTTGGGAAATCGTCATTTCAAAAAGTAGAAAAAACACATTTTAAAGAAATCAAAATATACCATCCCTGTAAATATCAATGAGTAAGTTTTATTGCCGTTAAAAAAAGAATACTAATATTTTATTTTTTACTTCACTAAATATGGTATTGGTTAATTGAGGTTTTAACTTTCCTTAAATCAAGGTTTATTCTATATCTCAAAATACACTTCTCTGTTCACATGGCCTCGTTGACCAACTAAAGTGTCAAGTATTTAATATGTATTTAGAGATATGCGGCTGAGTAGCGAAGTCAGCAGTGCGCTCGCCTCACAAAGCTGAGGGGCGTGGGATCGGGCCCACGCATAGTCACAATATAAATGATATGCTAAGAAAGTCCTCCGCTGACCCCTGGAAGGGAATTGGGGCACCCACCAGGTATAAACAAGCCCCGAGTAAGCCCTAATGGAAACATGAGGGATCCCCTACGACCTTCGGGTTATGGGATTTACTTACGTATTTAGAGATATTAAAACTGGTCTCATAGATAAAGTAATGGGGGTGAGACTGCAATCAGGCTTTTAAAGAGGTAAATGCATAAAATAAAAACAGGGTATTAAACACACATTCTTACACCACATGGGATCAACGTTGTGTTCGCACTGACAAGCTGATTGATTGGCCACACCCACCCTTTCCTTTCCTATTTAAGCTCTTACTTTTCTCTCCTTGCTTTATCTCTACTGGACTACTTGGATTTCACCGCAGCTAAGTGTTTTTTTCTATTATTTCGTTTTATTCGTTTCATTTGTGTACTATTTGTCCGTTGAAGAAGGCTCTTTGCCGAAACGTTCGCTGTTGTGTTACGTCCTGTCAGGCCTACTAATACCCTGTTTTTATTTTATGCATTTACCTTCTCATAGATAAGCCATTTGTTTCAAGATTATCTTAAAATCCATTTTGATTAGTGGTGGTAATACTAATCCTATAAATGCTGAATGATCATAACATAAGCTCTTTACACGTACAACTTTTTCCTGTGCAACTCAGTAAAGAGTCATTTTCTATTAAATCAAAAAATCTTAAAGATAAAACTGTTAGTTTGTTTCTATACAATACCACATACCTCTACAGGGTCACAGAAGAAAATTATTCTTGTTGACCGTAATGCTTCATTGTCCTTCCCAACGTGACACCTTTCTCCCCCTTCGTAATGGATGGTGACAGCGCTGCTTGTACTGGACACTACAGGCTCTGACTGGACATACCCCAAGCTAAAACTTTCATTCTTCTGGCCACTGGTCTGACATGCACCAACAGCTCCGCCTGGAGGGAGTTCACATGCAAGGACTTAATGCAATTTCCTTTGGTTAAAATTTTCCTTATAAATTCAACTCAATCCTGATCTTTCCCTTGGTTTAAGAATAGGTATGTGATACGGGGCGGGGCTGAACTAGTGACTGATGGCTGAACTGGTGACTCATGGCTGAACTGGTGACTCATGGCTGAACTAGTGACTCATGGCTGAACTAGTGACTCATGGCTGAACTGGTGACTCATGGCTGAGTCAGTGATACTTGGTATAACAATGGAAGAATCTATGGAAGCTTCAGCTTTTAAACCTGACTTTAAACAACACTTAAAAACCAAGTCTAAATATTATCTCACCAGCACAAGTCATGTCAGGGGTGGGGTTTACGGGACGGCACACGTTGATGTGGTATCGCAGGTCCCCATGGTTGGGTCGGCTGTCAATGACGACCCAGTTGCCAGTCTCCCGTGCCAGCGGTGTCAAGTCGTACTGTCTGCCCAGGGCATCCTGGACCACACAGCTGACCGGCTGCGGCGCACAGGCCAGGGCGGTTTTGACATGGAACTTTGTGCTCAAAGGTTCCTCACCACTAAATAAGATTTGAGCCTGCTGGACCGATCGGTCACAGAAAAAGTTGAACACATATTTTGTGTTGGCTCCCGAGGCTGTTGAAAGAGCAAACAAATGGGATGATTAAATTTATTAAATTCACTAATAGTTATTAGGTGCTAAAATATTTATTAGATGTGATGGTTAAAAATAAAACAATTCACAACTGAAACATAAAAACTCCATAAATCATGAGTGTATTCAATGATTTTGTGCTAATATTTTTTTGTTAAAAATTAAAAATTTCTACATCCTTGATAATCAGCTATTGTCCAGAGGTTTTTGAATGTTAATACTTCACTTTATAAAATTATTGAATGTTTTTAAAAAAATTGTTGGTTTTTTTTGTGCTTTTTTTTTGAAGGATTATATTTTTTATTTAAAATTTAAACCCCCTAATTCTTTGATCTTTCCACACTAAAATTGTGGTGTTTAATTCTAGCTTGAAATTTAATGGATACTAATTATTAGAAATAAAAAATTATCCCAAACCATTGCTAACATGATGTGTACAAGGTTTTTTGGACTCACAGGGACTACCTGGCATAAATCATTGAATTAAAATCAACAAATAAGAAATAACAAATTGAATCTGACATAGAAAACTCCACTCACAGTCAGAGAGATAGATAAACTATAGCTGGATTACATTACTTAAAGTAAGAATTGAAAGTCATCTAATAACAGCCCCAAACATTGTTTCCAGCATGGATTAGAATGACACCAAACTTACCATCTACAACATTGCCAAAGTAAGTAAGAGTGATTTCCCCTTGGCTTGTGTACTGCAGATTGGTGTTGACTTGGGCAAGAGCTGTCTGGCCATCACACACTCCCGGGCTGTTACTGTTATTTGATGATTTGCCACAAACAGAGTCTGGCAGGGCTTGGCAAAGGTTCACCTGAAATCAATGCAGGAAATTATCCGTTGTGGCAATTACAAATTAAAAGAATTATGATCAATACATGGGTACAAACCACAACAACATGAGAAGACATTAGACCATTACATGGGCGCGCATAGACGACCACTGCCAAGGCACTGAGTA
Organism: Ampullaceana balthica; assembly: GCA_944989445.1. Classification (NCBI taxonomy): domain Eukaryota; kingdom Metazoa; phylum Mollusca; class Gastropoda; family Lymnaeidae; genus Ampullaceana; species Ampullaceana balthica. The sequence continues at coordinate 377,969 of CALYLW010000437.1, forward strand.
AACTAATTCCCAGATTCAAACTCATATTTAAAACATTATTTAAAGATTGACATTATTCTGGCATTGCATTTATGGATCAAACTCATATTTAAAACATTATTTAAAGATTGACATTATTCTGGCATTGCATTTATGGATCAAACTCATATTTAAAACATTATTTAAAGATTGACATTATTCTGGCATTGCCTTTATGGATCACCTTGAAATTTTTAGAGCCGGTAACATTAAGGACGTCATAACCACCATCTCTTGCCAGCGGCGTTAAGTTGAACACAAAGCCTGAGTTGGGATCTCTGACGGTGCAGGGCAAACTGTTCGTGTCCTGTGTCTGGACGTTGTCGATGGCACAAGCCGCCTCTGTCTCCCAAAGTATGGAATACTCACACTGGCTTATCATTAGGGGAGATGTTGGTCCTCCAACCTGTTAGAGTCAAACATTGATTTATGTTTAAATTCAGTAATACTGTTCTATGAGTTTAAATATATAACATTGGCTACCACATTTTAAACTTTATTTTAAAAGGCATTTGAAAAAAAGTAAGGTTGTAAAATATTAACAGGTCCAAGATCGGGCCTGTTTAATCTTTGCTAAATTTGTTAATTTCTAAAGTGGATTTTGAAAACAAAGGAAAAGTACCTCGCAACTGCTAATGGTCTTTTTTAAAACCGCTAATCGTTCCCGTCTTAATAACCTTAGATAAGATGATCTAAATATTTTGGGTGCATTTGAATAACCTTGAGGTAGGCTTCTATTTGAAATGTTTATGTTATCACACTCTTTATTATGATTATGCTTTAGTGAACATAGCGATTAGTTTAAAACTGTAAACCATTATAATGGCTCCAACAGCAATAAAACATTTTGAATTCACCTATTTATCAAGAGTAGTAAGTGTATTGTGACCGCAACATTTGAACATTGAGAACTCACCAGTTTACCCTTGACACAAGAGAAGTGTATTGTTGTCATGAACTTTCTGCTGATGTTGTCCTCATCCACACAGCTTTCCCCGTTGGTGTAGATGAGCTTGACCCCTTTAATTGACCTTTCTATCACAGGAGAGGTCACGGCTTGCCCCAAGTTACCATGAAACAATGTTTCCTGGACATTAAAGAAATAGATACAACACTACTTGGCCAGACCTGGAGGTTTACATTGACTGCATTAAATGGCTTGAAAAAAGATGAATGAATTGTATTGTGAGTCAGAGGCCAACACTAAATCTAACAACAAAATGACTCTACCCAAGAGATTAACCATATCTCAAACACTCACAAAAAACAGCAATAACTTCAATCTCAATACTAACTCTGATATCAATACTAACTCTAAACTCAATACTAACTCTGATATCAATACTAACTCTGATATCAATACTAACTCTGATATCAATACTAACTCTGATATCAATACTAACTCTAAACTCAATACTAACTCTGATATCAATACTAACTCTAAACTCAATACTAACTCTGATATCAATACTAACTCTAAACTCAATACTAACTCTGATATCAATACTAACTCTAAACTCAATACTAACTCTGATATCAATACTAACTCTAAACTCAATACTAACTCTGATATCAATACTAACTCTAAACTCAATACTAACTCTGATATCAATACTAACTCTAAACTCAATACTAACTCTGATATCAATACTAACTCTAAACTCAATACTAACTCTGATATCAATACTAACTCTGATATCAATACTAACTCTGATATCAATACTAACTCTGATATCAATACTAACTCTGATATCAATACTAACTCTGATATCAATACTAACTCTGATATCAATACTAACTCTGATATCAATACTAACTCTGATATCAATACTAACTCTGATATCAATACTAACTCTGATATCAATACTAACTCTGATATCAATACTAACTCTGATATCAATACTAACTCTGATATCAATACTAACTCTGATATCAATACTAACTCTAAATCAATACTAACTCTGATATCAATACTAACTCTAAACTCAATACTAACTCTGATATCAATACTAACTCTGATATCAATACTAACTCTGATATCAATACTAACTCTGATATCAATACTAACTCTGATATCAATACTAACTCTAAACTCAATACTAACTCTGATATCAATACTAACTCTGATATCAATACTAACTCTGATATCAATACTAACTCTGATATCAATACTAACTCTGATATCAATACTAACTCTAAACTCAATACTAACTCTGATATCAATACTAACTCTAAACTCAATACTAACTCTGATATCAATACTAACTCTGATATCAATACTAACTCTAAACTCAATACTAACTCTGATATCAATACTAACTCTAAACTCAATACTAACTCTGATATCAATACTAACTCTAAACTCAATACTAACTCTGATATCAATACTAACTCTAAACTCAATACTAACTCTGATATCAATACTAACTCTAAACTCAATACTAACTCTGATATCAATACTAACTCTAAACTCAATACTAACTCTGATATCAATACTAACTCTAAACTCAATACTAACTCTGATATCAATACTAACTCTAAACTCAATACTAACTCTGATATCAATACTAACTCTAAACTCAATACTAACTCTGATATCAATACTAACTCTAAACTCAATACTAACTCTGATATCAATACTAACTCTAAACTCAATACTAACTCTGATATCAATACTAACTCTAAACTCAATACTAACTCTGATATCAATACTAACTCTAAACTCAATACTAACTCTGATATCAATACTAACTCTAAACTCAATACTAACTCTGATATCAATACTAACTCTAAACTCAATACTAACTCTGATATCAATACTAACTCTAAACTCAATACTAACTCTGATATCAATACTAACTCTAAACTCAATACTAACTCTGATATCAATACTAACTCTAAACTCAATACTAACTCTGATATCAATACTAACTCTAAACTCAATACTAACTCTGATATCAATACTAACTCTAAACTCAATACTAACTCTGATATCAATACTAACTCTAAACTCAATACTAACTCTGATATCAATACTAACTCTAAACTCAATACTAACTCTGATATCAATACTAACTCTAAACTCAATACTAACTCTGATATCAATACTAACTCTAAACTCAATACTAACTCTGATATCAATACTAACTCTAAACTCAATACTAACTCTGATATCAATACTAACTCTAAACTCAATACTAACTCTGATATCAATACTAACTCTGATACTCAATACTAACTCTGATATCAATACTAACTCTGATATCAATACTAACTCTGATATCAATACTAACTCTGATATCAATACTAACTCTAAACTCAATACTAACTCTGATATCAATACTAACTCTGATATCAATACTAACTCTGATATCAATACTAACTCTGATATCAATACTAACTCTGATATCAATACTAACTCTGATATCAATACTAACTCTGATATCAATACTAACTCTGATATCAATACTAACTCTGATATCAATACTAACTCTGATATCAATACTAACTCTGATATCAATACTAACTCTGATATCAATACTAACTCTGATATCAATACTAACTCTGATATCAATACTAACTCTGATATCAATACTAACTCTGATATCAATACTAACTCTGATATCAATACTAACTCTGATATCAATACTAACTCTGATATCAATACTAACTCTGATATCAATACTAACTCTGATATCAATACTAACTCTGATATCAATACTAACTCTGATATCAATACTAACTCTGATATCAATACTAACTCTGATATCAATACTAACTCTGATATCAATACTAACTCTGATATCAATACTAACTCTGATATCAATACTAACTCTGATATCAATACTAACTCTGATATCAATACTAACTCTGATATCAATACTAACTCTGATATCAATACTAACTCTGATATCAATACTAACTCTAAACTCAATACTAACTCTGATATCAATACTAACTCTGAAATCAATACTAACTCTGATATCAATACTAACTCTAAATCAATACTAACTCTGATATCAATACTAACTCTAAACTCAATACTAACTCTGATATCAATACTAACTCTAAACTCAATACTAACTCTGATATCAATACTAACTCTAAACTCAATACTAACTCTGATATCAATACTAACTCTAAACTCAATACTAACTCTGATATCAATACTAACTCTAAATCAATACTAACTCTGATATCAATACTAACTCTAAACTCAATACTAACTCTGATATCAATACTAACTCTAAACTCAATACTAACTCTGATATCAATACTAACTCTAAACTCAATACTAACTCTGATATCAATACTAACTCTAAACTCAATACTAACTCTGATATCAATACTAACTCTAAACTCAATACTAACTCTGATATCAATACTAACTCTGATATCAATACTAACTCTGATATCAATACTAACTCTGATATCAATACTAACTCTAAACTCAATACTAACTCTGATATCAATACTAACTCTAAACTCAATACTAACTCTGATATCAATACTAACTCTAAACTCAATACTAACTCTGATATCAATACTAACTCTATCAATACTAACTCTGATATCAATACTAACTCTGATATCAATACTAACTCTGATATCAATACTAACTCTGATATCAATACTAACTCTGATATCAATACTAACTCTATATCAATACTAACTCTGATATCAATACTAACTCTGATATCAATACTAACTCTAAACTCAATACTAACTCTGATATCAATACTAACTCTAAACTCAATACTAACTCTGATATCAATACTAACTCTAAACTCAATACTAACTCTGATATCAATACTAACTCTAAACTCAATACTAACTCTGATATCAATACTAACTCTGATATCAATACTAACTCTGATATCAATACTAACTCTGATATCAATACTAACTCTGATATCAATACTAACTCTGATATCAATACTAACTCTGATATCAATACTAACTCTGATATCAATACTAACTCTGATATCAATACTAACTCTGATATCAATACTAACTCTGATATCAATACTAACTCTGATATCAATACTAACTCTGATATCAATACTAACTCTGATATCAATACTAACTCTGATATCAATACTAACTCTGATATCAATACTAACTCTGATATCAATACTAACTCTGATATCAATACTAACTCTGATATCAATACTAACTCTGATATCAAATACTCAATACTAACTCTGATATCAATACTAACTCTGATATCAATACTAACTCTGATATCAATACTAACTCTGATATCAATACTAACTCTGATATCAATACTAACTCTGATATCAATACTAACTCTGATATCAATACTAACTCTGATATCAATACTAACTCTGATATCAATACTAACTCTGATATCAATACTAACTCTGATATCAATACTAACTCTGATATCAATACTAACTCTGATATCAATACTAACTCTGATATCAATACTAACTCTGATATCAATACTAACTCTGATATCAATACTAACTCTGATATCAATACTAACTCTGATATCAATACTAACTCTGATATCAATACTAACTCTGATATCAATACTAACTCTGATATCAATACTAACTCTGATATCAATACTAACTCTGATATCAATACTAACTCTGATATCAATACTAACTCTGATATCAATACTAACTCTGATATCAATACTAACTCTGATATCAATACTAACTCTGATATCAATACTAACTCTAAACTCAATACTAACTCTGATATCAATACTAACTCTAAACTCAATACTAACTCTGATATCAATACTAACTCTGATATCAATACTAACTCTAAACTCAATACTAACTCTGATATCAATACTAACTCTGATATCAATACTAACTCTGATATCAATACTAACTCTGATATCAATACTAACTCTGATATCAATACTAACTCTGATATCAATACTAACTCTAAACTCAATATAACTCTGATATCAATACTAACTCTGATATCAATACTAACTCTAAATCAATACTAACTCTAAATCAATACTAACTCTGATATCAATACTAACTCTAAATCAATACTAACTCTGATATCAATACTAACTCTGATATCAATACTAACTCTGATATCAATACTAACTCTGATATCAATACTAACTCTGATATCAATACTAACTCTGATATCAATACTAACTCTAAACTCAATACTAACTCTGATATCAATACTAACTCTAAACTCAATACTAACTCTGATATCAATACTAACTCTGAAATCAATACTAACTCTGATATCAATACTAACTCTGATATCAATACTAACTCTGATATCAATACTAACTCTGATATCAATACTAACTCTGATATCAATACTAACTCTGATATCAATACTAACTCTGATATCAATACTAACTCTGATATCAATACTAACTCTGATATCAATACTAACTCTGATATCAATACTAACTCTGATATCAATACTAACTCTGATATCAATACTAACTCTGATATCAATACTAACTCTGATATCAATACTAACTCTGATATCAATACTAACTCTGATATCAATACTAACTCTAAACTCAATACTAACTCTGATATCAATACTAACTCTGATATCAATACTAACTCTGATATCAATACTAACTCTAAACTCAATACTAACTCTGATATCAATACTAACTCTGATATCAATACTAACTCTGATATCAATACTAACTCTGATATCAATACTAACTCTGATATCAATACTAACTCTGATATCAATACTAACTCTGATATCAATACTAACTCTGATATCAATACTAACTCTGAAATCAATACTAACTCTGATATCAATACTAACTCTGATATCAATACTAACTCTGATATCAATACTAACTCTGATATCAATACTAACTCTGATATCAATACTAACTCTGATATCAATACTAACTCTGATATCAATACTAACTCTGATATCAATACTAACTCTGATATCAATACTAACTCTGATATCAATACTAACTCTGATATCAATACTAACTCTAAACTCAATACTAACTCTGATATCAATACTAACTCTGATATCAATACTAACTCTGATATCAATACTAACTCTGATATCAATACTAACTCTGATATCAATACTAACTCTGATATCAATACTAACTCTGATATCAATACTAACTCTGATATCAATACTAACTCTAAATCAATACTAACTCTGATATCAATACTAACTCTGATATCAATACTAACTCTGATATCAATACTAACTCTGATATCAATACTAACTCTGATATCAATACTAACTCTGAAATCAATACTAACTCTGATATCAATACTAACTCTGATATCAATACTAACTCTAAATCAATACTAACTCTGATATCAATACTAACTCTGATATCAATACTAACTCTGAATCAATACTAACTCTGATATCAATACTAACTCTGATATCAATACTAACTCTGATATCAATACTAACTCTGATATCAATACTAACTCTGATATCAATACTAACTCTGATATCAATACTAACTCTAAACTCAATACTAACTCTGATATCAATACTAACTCTAAATCAATACTAACTCTGATATCAATACTAACTCTGAAATCAATACTAACTCTGATATCAATACTAACTCTGATATCAATACTAACTCTGATATCAATACTAACTCTGATATCAATAACTCTAATCAATAACTCTGATATCAATACTAACTCTGATATCAATACTAACTCTAAACTCAATACTAACTCTGATATCAATACTAACTCTGATATCAATACTAACTCTGATATCAATACTAACTCTGATATCAATACTAACTCTGATATCAATACTAACTCTGATATCAATACTAACTCTGATATCAATACTAACTCTAAACTCAATACTAACTCTGATATCAATACTAACTCTAAACTCAATACTAACTCTGATATCAATACTAACTCTAAACTCAATACTAACTCTGATATCAATACTAACTCTGATATCAAATAACTCTACAATACTAACTCTGATATCAATACTAACTCTGATATCAATACTAACTCTGATATCAATACTAACTCTGATATCAATACTAACTCTGATATCAATACTAACTCTGATATCAATACTAACTCTGATATCAATACTAACTCTGATATCAATACTAACTCTGATATCAATACTAACTCTGATATCAATACTAACTCTGATATCAATACTAACTCTGATATCAATACTAACTCTATACTCAATACTAACTCTGATATCAATACTAACTCTAAACTCAATACTAACTCTGATATCAATACTAACTCTAAACTCAATACTAACTCTGATATCAATACTAACTCTGATATCAATACTAACTCTGATATCAATACTAACTCTGATATCAATACTAACTCTGATATCAATACTAACTCTGATATCAATACTAACTCTGATATCAATACTAACTCTGATATCAATACTAACTCTGATATCAATACTAACTCTGATATCAATACTAACTCTGATATCAATACTAACTCTGATATCAATACTAACTCTGATATCAATACTAACTCTGATATCAATACTAACTCTGATATCAATACTAACTCTGATATCAATACTAACTCTAACTCTGATATCAATACTAACTCTGATATCAATACTAACTCTGATATCAATACTAACTCTGATATCAATACTAACTCTGATATCAATACTAACTCTGATATCAATACTAACTCTGATATCAATACTAACTCTGATATCAATACTAACTCTGATATCAATACTAACTCTGATATCAATACTAACTCTGATATCAATACTAACTCTGATATCAATACTAACTCTGATATCAATACTAACTCTGATATCAATACTAACTCTGATATCAATACTAACTCTGATATCAATACTAACTCTGATATCAATACTAACTCTGATATCAATACTAACTCTGATATCAATACTAACTCTGATATCAATACTAACTCTGATATCAATACTAACTCTGATATCAATACTAACTCTGATATCAATACTAACTCTGATATCAATACTAACTCTGATATCAATACTAACTCTGATATCAATACTAACTCTGATATCAATACTAACTCTGATATCAATACTAACTCTGATATCAATACTAACTCTGATATCAATACTAACTCTGATATCAATACTAACTCTGATATCAATACTAAATACTAAACTCTGATATCAATACTAACTCTGATATCAATACTAACTCTGATATCAATACTAACTCTAAATCAATACTAACTCTGATATCAATACTAACTCTAAATCAATACTAACTCTGATATCAATACTAACTCTGATATCAATACTAACTCTGATATCAATACTAACTCTGAAAACTCAATACTAACTCTGATATCAATACTAACTCTGATATCAATACTAACTCTAAATCAATACTAACTCTGATATCAATACTAACTCTAAACTCAATACTAACTCTGATATCAATACTAACTCTGATATCAATACTAACTCTGATATCAATACTAACTCTGATATCAATACTAACTCTGATATCAATACTAACTCTGATATCAATACTAACTCTGATATCAATACTAACTCTGATATCAATACTAACTCTGATATCAATACTAACTCTGATATCAATACTAACTCTGATATCAATACTAACTCTGATATCAATACTAACTCTGATATCAATACTAACTCTGATATCAATACTAACTCTGATATCAATACTAACTCTGATATCAATACTAACTCTGATATCAATACTAACTCTGATATCAATACTAACTCTGATATCAATACTAACTCTGATATCAATACTAACTCTAAACTCAATACTAACTCTGATATCAATACTAACTCTGATATCAATACTAACTCTGATATCAATACTAACTCTGATATCAATACTAACTCTGATATCAATACTAACTCTGATATCAATACTAACTCTGATATCAATACTAACTCTGATATCAATACTAACTCTGATATCAATACTAACTCTGATATCAATACTAACTCTGATATCAATACTAACTCTGATATCAATACTAACTCTGATATCAATACTAACTCTGATCATACTAACTCTGATATCAATACTAACTCTGATATCAATACTAACTCTGATATCAATACTAACTCTGATATCAATACTAACTCTGATATCAATACTAACTCTGATATCAATACTAACTCTGATATCAATACTAACTCTGATATCAATACTAACTCTGATATCAATACTAACTCTGATATCAATACTAACTCTGATATCAATACTAACTCTGATATCAATACTAACTCTGATATCAATACTAACTCTGATATCAATACTAACTCTGATATCAATACTAACTCTAAACTCAATACTAACTCTGATATCAATACTAACTCTGATATCAATACTAACTCTGATATCAATACTAACTCTGATATCAATACTAACTCTGATATCAATACTAACTCTGATATCAATACTAACTCTGATATCAATACTAACTCTGATATCAATACTAACTCTGATATCAATACTAACTCTGAAATCAATACTAACTCTGATATCAATACTAACTCTGATATCAATACTAACTCTGATATCAATACTAACTCTGATATCAATACTAACTCTGATATCAATACTAACTCTGATATCAATACTAACTCTGATATCAATACTAACTCTGATATCAATACTAACTCTGATATCAATACTAACTCTGATATCAATACTAACTCTGATATCAATACTAACTCTGATATCAATACTAACTCTGATATCAATACTAACTCTGATATCAATACTAACTCTGATATCAATACTAACTCTGATATCAATACTAACTCTGATATCAATACTAACTCTGATATCAATACTAACTCTAAATCAATACTAACTCTGATATCAATACTAACTCTGATATCAATACTAACTCTGATATCAATACTAACTCTGATATCAATACTAACTCTGATATCAATACTAACTCTGATATCAATACTAACTCTGATATCAATACTAACTCTGATATCAATACTAACTCTGATATCAATACTAACTCTGATATCAATACTAACTCTGATATCAATACTAACTCTGATATCAATACTAACTCTGATATCAATACTAACTCTGATATCAATACTAACTCTGATATCAATACTAACTCTGATATCAATACTAACTCTGATATCAATACTAACTCTGATATCAATACTAACTCTGATATCAATACTAACTCTGATATCAATACTAACTCTGATATCAATACTAACTCTGATATCAATACTAACTCTGATATCAATACTAACTCTGATATCAATACTAACTCTGATATCAATACTAACTCTGATATCAATACTAACTCTGATATCAATACTAACTCTGATATCAATACTAACTCTGATATCAATACTAACTCTGATATCAATACTAACTCTGATATCAATACTAACTCTGATATCAATACTAACTCTGATATCAATACTAACTCTGATATCAATACTAACTCTGATATCAATACTAACTCTGATATCAATACTAACTCTGATATCAATACTAACTCTGATATCAATACTAACTCTGATATCAATACTAACTCTGATATCAATACTAACTCTGATATCAATACTAACTCTGATATCAATACTAACTCTGATATCAATACTAACTCTGATATCAATACTAACTCTGATATCAATACTAACTCTGATATCAATACTAACTCTGATATCAATACTAACTCTGATATCAATACTAAACTCTGATATCAATACTAACTCTGATATCAATACTAACTCTGATATCAATACTAACTCTGATATCAATACTAACTCTGATATCAATACTAACTCTGATATCAATACTAACTCAAATCAATACTAACTCTGATATCAATACTAACTCTGATATCAATACTAACTCTGATATCAATACTAACTCTGATATCAATACTAACTCTGATATCAATACTAACTCTGATATCAATACTAACTCTGATATCAATACTAACTCTGATATCAATACTAACTCTAATCAATACTAACTCTGATATCAATACTAACTCTAAACTCAATACTAACTCTGATATCAATACTAACTCTGATACTCAATACTAACTCTGATATCAATACTAACTCTAATCAATACTAACTCTGATATCAATACTAACTCTGATATCAATACTAACTCTGATATCAATACTAACTCTGATATCAATACTAACTCTGATATCAATACTAACTCTGATATCAATACTAACTCTGATATCAATACTAACTCTGATATCAATACTAACTCTGATATCAATACTAACTCTGATATCAATACTAACTCTGATATCAATACTAACTCTGATATCAATACTAACTCTGATATCAATACTAACTCTGATATCAATACTAACTCTGATATCAATACTAACTCTAAACTCAATACTAACTCTGATATCAATACTAACTCTGATATCAATACTAACTCTGATATCAATACTAACTCTAAATCAATACTAACTCTGATATCAATACTAACTCTGATATCAATACTAACTCTGATATCAATACTAACTCTGATATCAATACTAACTCTGATATCAATACTAACTCTGATATCAATACTAACTCTGATATCAATACTAACTCTGATATCAATACTAACTCTGATATCAATACTAACTCTGATATCAATACTAACTCTGATATCAATACTAACTCTGATATCAATACTAACTCTGATATCAATACTAACTCTGATATCAATACTAACTCTGATATCAATACTAACTCTAAACTCAATACTAACTCTGATATCAATACTAACTCTGATATCAATACTAACTCTGATATCAATACTAACTCTGATATCAATACTAACTCTGATATCAATACTAACTCTGATATCAATACTAACTCTGATATCAATACTAACTCTGATATCAATACTAACTCTGATATCAATACTAACTCTGATATCAATACTAACTCTGATATCAATACTAACTCTGATATCAATACTAACTCTGATATCAATACTAACTCTGATATCAATACTAACTCTGATATCAATACTAACTCTGATATCAATACTAACTCTGATATCAATACTAACTCTGATATCAATACTAACTCTGATATCAATACTAACTCTGATATCAATACTAACTCTATCAATACTAACTCTGATATCAATACTAACTCTGATATCAATACTAACTCTGATATCAATACTAACTCTGATATCAATACTAACTCTGATATCAATACTAACTCTGATATCAATACTAACTCTGATATCAATACTAACTCTGATATCAATACTAACTCTGATATCAATACTAACTCTGATATCAATACTAACTCTCAACTCAATACTAACTCTGATATCAATACTAACTCTGATATCAATACTAACTCTGATATCAATACTAACTCTGATATCAATACTAACTCTGATATCAATACTAACTCTGATATCAATACTAACTCTGATATCAATACTAACTCTGATATCAATACTAACTCTGATATCAATACTAACTCTGATATCAATACTAACTCTGATATCAATACTAACTCTGATATCAATACTAACTCTGATATCAATACTAACTCTAAACTCAATATTAACTCCAAATAATATGAATTGAAATTAATCTGGCCGTACTGTCAGAAGACATTGATGCTTTTAAATAAGTACATTAAAAATAATGTCTTTTAATTTAAAAAGAAGAAACAAATATTAAATGGTAAACGTTCACTAAATAAATAAAAAAATTATTGTTCTTCCTTAGCACAATAACTTAAATATTTCAGATGGAAGAAAATATAATCACTTACTGAATTCATGGAATTCAGAGGAATATTTAATTCAGCTGCAAATTAAATCAATTAAATATCAAATTTTTATTTAAAGTTATCTTATATCATTTTATCTTATAACAGGAAGAGAAAGCTTACTTTCCCATTGCTGTCAATGTTAGTGGCACAAACTGACGCAAAAGGACTGCACTGGACGCCTTGAATGGGACCAAGGGGTCGGCAGACATTAACATAAAACTTCTTTCTGTTGTTAGGGTCAAGGTTGCTCTCTATCTCCCAGGGCTGAGAAGACTTGGTCAAGCTGGAACAGGATTTGTAACCTAAATTTATAATGTTTTCCTCATTGATGTAAACATTCTTTAAGATGTTAGTTTTTGGATTAACTTTCATATTCGCATGCAGTAAGGTTCACATTTGTATATTTTAGATCAGGGGTCGGGAAATTTTTGTCTCAGAGAGCCATAAACACTACACATTTTGAAAAGTAATTCTTTTAGAGCCATACATTATGTTTAAACTAAAAATTCAAGTAAATGTGTTCATTTTGTGTAATTTCAACACTAAAAGTACAATAATTATGTCTCTTAATTCTTTTAAACAACATTGTTATGCTGTTTTTTTACATGCAATTAATATGTAAATCAAAGTAGTCAGAATAAGATTATTTTTTATAATCGAACATTTGTCTGAGAGCCAGATGCAGCCATCAATAGAGCCACATCTGGCTCGCGAGCCATGGTTTCCCGACCCTTGGTCTACATGAACATTCCACAAAATAAAGTAACAAATTAAATTTTCATAAATGATAATCAATGTTCCCTTGGAGCTGCGTGGCTACGCAGATATCAGACGGATGGCACACAGCAGTTTAAAATTACTGCGCAGCAAATTGTGAAAAGGATAATATTACATCTATCTATGTTTGTGGGGTGTAAAATTTAGCTCAGTAAATAGATGCTGAGGAACTTTACACAGGAGTTTGTTTTTTTGCAAACGGACCAACGAGCCTCGGAGGGAACACTGATGATAACATGAAATAAAATACCTGGACAGATCATACTGCTGATGTGTTTCTTCATTAGTCACTGCACACTCAATAGGATTTACTGTGCACGCGTAGCTTGTACGCCACAAAAATGCATAGGTTAGATTTCTCTCTTCCAAGAACTCAGGCTTTCCTTTCCCTGCAGATATGTCACAAATAAATGCAATCCCTGCAATCCGTGGAGTCTTGTTGGCGTCATTGTACGGATCACCACCGATGTACGTCAAGTTAAGGACACCATCAAAATATTGCAGCTTGGTGGTTGGCTCCCCTACTTTATACTCCAATCTGTAAGAGAGAGAAGATATGAGGTTAGCACAAGTCCCTCAACTACTGTAATAATACTAAAAGTGCAGCATTTACATTTGACCTCATTTCTTTTAAACTTAGAAAATTACATTCAGAAACCTTACAAGTATTTTTCTCCATCTTTAGACAGAAACATAATCCATTGTTAGGAAATAAAAATAAACAGCATTCACATAACAATCTGGGACATGCAATAACAACATTTGGTAAGTCTTGAAGATTGTGATATAACAACAGCACTCACGGATTAGGTCCCTCTTTGATCTGGCAGATGCCGGCATTACCACCGCTGCAGTGCTTGTCATCATTGATTTTAGCACACACATTGATTAGGTACGTGTACCCATCAGGGCCATCTACCCTGTAGCTACTTTCCTTTAGGGTTAGCGGGTTCAAATCAAAACTGTAGCCTGGTTGAAAAACATGATTTCAAAAAAATTAATTCATCAACATATCAAGAAAATCCTATTTATTTCCAGTATCAATATTTATACATATAACAATAAAACTATACATCGATATATGATTTATTTTAATATATCTAAATTTTGCATGCAATCAATAGGAGGGACAATTTGATTGTAATTCATCTTAGATTATCTACCTACCACCAATATCATCATAGACTCTACAGTTGTCTCCAGTCTTCTGAGACAAGACGCAGGCTGCAGCTGTGTGCCACTCTATATCAAAGTGACAGCCATCATTGGACTTGTAGACCAAGCTTGGAGCACTGACAACATTGCCTGAAATTATAAGATGGACATTACAAATAAACAAATGATCCCCTTTAATAAAATGTGAGAGTGATGACAGAGGTGTCTCAACAGATTAAGGTTGTTGATTAACTGGTTAACAAATCCTAAGAGAGTGACAGGTATCAGTACGTAATATCATTTTATTTGTTCACTTAAAGGTTAGGCGTGAGTATTGCAATACCTGGGGCACAGTAGAAAGAAACTGTTGTCTGGCGATCACATCGGTTGTTGATTCCTGGTTCTGTATAGTTAAGTTTAAGTGATTTACTCGCCTGATCGTATTGCAGTTGTTGTGTAAATCTACCTAGGCTGACTGTGACTGAGCTTGTGGAATCTAAAGATAAGGGAAAGAACAAATTCATTTCTTTTACTTTTATTAAACTATTTTTATAATCATCAGCTAAGAAAAAATTGATTTTTAATAAAAAATTAATTAATTTAATTAGCTTATGCAAATTCTATATCTGACTTGTGATTTACAAGCACATATTTTTGTCACAACTTATTTTCAAATGAATGAAATGATTATAAGGCCAACTATTTCAAAGGATTTTTTCCTAATTTCCACAACATCATGTACTCTTTGTTGGTTTACTCTAGCCTACCATAATTCCACCTAGGTTTATCTTATCATCATGTACTCTATGTTGGTTTACTATAGCCTACCATAATTCCACCTAGGTTTATCTTATCATCATGTACTCTATGTTGGTTTACTATAGCCTACCATAATTCCACCTAGGTTTATCTTATCATCATGTACTCTATGTTAGTTTACTCTAGCCTACCATAATTCCACCTAGGTTTATCTTATCATCATGTACTCTATGTTGGTTTACTCTAGCCTACCATAATTCCACCTAGGTTTATCTTATCATCATGTACTCTATGTTGGTTTACTCTAGCCTACCATAATTCCACCTAGGTTTATCTTATCATCATGTACTCTATGTTGGTTTACTCTAGCCTACCATAATTCCACCTAGGTTTATCTTATCATCATGTACTCTATGTTGGTTTACTCTAGCCTACCATAATTCCACCTAGGTTTATCTTATCATCATGTACTCTATGTTGGTTTACTCTAGCCTACCATAATTCCACCTAGGTTTATCTTATCATCATGTACTCTATGTTGGTTTACTCTAGCCTACCATAATTCCACCTAGGTTTATCTTATCATCATGTACTCTATGTTGGTTTACTCTAGCCTACCATAATTCCACCTAGGTTTATCTTATCATCATGTACTCTATGTTGGTTTACTCTAGCCTACCACAATTCCACCTAGGTTTATCTTATCATCATGATACACAGCTTAACTCTCAATATGAGAAGAAGAAAAAACCAAC
Organism: Ampullaceana balthica; assembly: GCA_944989445.1. Taxonomy (NCBI): domain Eukaryota; kingdom Metazoa; phylum Mollusca; class Gastropoda; family Lymnaeidae; genus Ampullaceana; species Ampullaceana balthica. Next base: position 395,230 of record CALYLW010000437.1, read on the forward strand.
AACAACAAAAACTTATTATCTTTCCTTTTTAGTTGGCTGCTGAAGTTGGCTTCCTTCCCACACATTCAGAGCTTGGTTGCAAAATTATATTTTTTCTAGGTTTCCTACTATCATATTTGAAAAAAAAACTTCTTCCTACCTAACCTAATTGCACTCTCTCACTATTTTATAACACATGAATCATTCTCGACCTAATAAAATGGCAATGAATTAATATAAAGCTTTTATACTTGTTTTAAAGGAGGAACCTTCATTACCAAATACTTCAAGCTAATTAAAGAGGACATTTTTATCTCTTATGATGAAAACTTATTTCCTAATGGCCAACCCAGCTACCATGAAATGTGGATGTTTACCTTTCCTGCAAATAGCACTACCAGGTGGACATGTGCTAGCCCCTCCAGTTGGCAGGACATCATGGCAGACATTTAGATAGTAGATCATATTTTCATCCTCATTTTCCCCAGTGATAACTTGCCAGTTGCCGTCTGTCATTTAATTAGAACAAGACTAAACAGTCAAATCTTGGAATTCATCTTGTAAAGGTGGGGATTTCAACTTTTTTTGTTAAGGACAATAAATAAATAGGGTTCATTTAAATAAATTAAACAAAAACTATATTAAAACGTGTATGTATGTGAGCAAACATTAAATAAATATGATATAAACGCTGTAAAGTGTCCGTAGGAAAGTGCACTTCAAGGAGTAATATCATTGGGACAGTGTTGTACACTCAAATAAATGTTACATAGTAGCATGGTCTCCATGTGTTACTTGCGAAAGTATTAGCAATTTGTTTCAACAACAAAAAATGAAATAAAGCATCATGACAATAACTAATAACTAGTCTTATAATCTCAAACCTTGTTCATTACAAGCATCATGACAATAACTAATAACTAGTCTTATAATCTCAAATCTTGTTCATTACAAGCATCATGACAATAACTAATAACTAGTCTTATAATCTCAAACCTTGTTCATTACAAGCATCATGACAATAACTAATAACTAGTCTTATAATCTCAAACCTTGTTCATTACAAGCATCATGAAAATAACTAATAACTAGTCTTATAATCTCAAACCTTGTTCATTACAAGCATCATGACAATAACTAATAACTAGTCTTATAATCTCAAACCTTGTTCATTACAAGCATCATGACAATAACTAATAACTAGTCTTATAATCTCAAATCTTGTTCATTACAAGCATCATGACAATAACTAATAACTAGTCTTATAATCTCAAACCTTGTTCATTACAAGCATCATGACAATAACTAATAACTAGTCTTATAATCTCAAACCTTGTTCATTACAAGCATCATGAAAATAACTAATAACTAGTCTTATAATCTCAAACCTTGTTCATTACAAGCATCATGACAATAACTAATAACTAGTCTTATAATCTCAAACCTTGTTCATTACAAGCATCATGACAATAACTAATAACTAGTCTTATAATCTCAAATCTTGTTCATTACAAGCATCATGACAATAACTAATAACTAGTCTTATAATCTCAAACCTTGTTCATTACAAGCATCATGACAATAACTAATAACTAGTCTTATAATCTCAAACCTTGTTCATTACAAGCATCATGAAAATAACTAATAACTAGTCTTATAATCTCAAACCTTGTTCATTACAAGCATCATGACAATAACTAATAACTAGTCTTATAATCTCAAACCTTGTTCATTACAAGCATCATGACAATAACTAAAAAAGCTTTAATCAATTTTTTGTGTGCAGATAATCTCAAAGGCTAACCTTTTTCTTTGATCAGCCCAGACAGGTCAAATCGTTTACCATCAACGTCCACTCTGCAGGTGCCGTAAGCAGGTTGGTTCACACAAGCCAGTTTGGTGCCCCATTGGAAAAAGTAGGAGCAGTTGGTGTGCTGGACAAACTCAGGAACTCCAAGGCCATCGTTGACTAATGCAAGAAATCAGAGGTCAAGGGTTAAGTTTTGTTCAATAGAAACACATCTTTTCATTTCAATGTGGGAGTGAATATCGTATCTTGATGAGGACCAGGTTAGATGGGCTCATGGTTCATACAACTAGAAGTCTCACATTCTGGGTTACAGTGGCAAAGGTAGGATGTACAACTAGAGAATTTTTTTAAATGATATAAATATGAGCCATTTAAAAATGTGAGAAATTATACTTCACTACAATATGCATCTCAACCAATGGTAAATATCAAAATCAAATGTTAAAAATCCACAGGGAATAAATCAAAGGATGACGATTGATTTACAAAAACAAAAAAAATTCAGCACTTCCACTTCTTGATACAATGACCTCTTTGAACTTGCCATATGGCCAGGGTTAGTTGGCACTTAGGGTAGATAATAATGGAGGTAGGCCAGATGATGGATTTATGACATTTATTGCAAACCATAAACAGATAGATGTCACATTATTTATTTTTACTCAAGATAAAAGAAAATGGATTCTTTTAAGGCTACTATTCTATGATGGCATTACTTGAAAGCTTGATTTGACCAGTGGACAGATGCTGTGTAACCCATACAATGGACAGAGTTTCAAAGCTTTTAAAGAAGAAGCCAAATTAGGAAAAAATCAGTTATTTTAGTTACGTTAGTAGCTTTTGTTGGTCACAGACAAAACATTAACATTGAAACGGGCCTATGTTACAAGGATGACTTCCCCTGCACTGTTGTTGATACAAGGCTCAATTAACTTGCTGTAAAAATGATACAAGGTTATTTATTTTACCTGAAGTGCTAAAGACTCAAGGTCATTTTACCTGCAGTTTTGTTACAGGAGAACTCTATGATAGTCTCTCTTTCAAAGTTGCTGCTACAGATGTCACCGTTTTTGTAAGTCAAGGTCAGAACACCATCAGAATACCTGGTGGTATAAATTAAGATTTGTTAAATTCTAAACATTCTGATCAAATGGAAACAACTCTGATTGCCAGTGTAACAATCAGTGTAACAATCAGTGTAACAATCAGTGTAACAATCAGTGTAACAATCAGTGTAACAATCAGTTACAATGTAACAATCAGTGTAACAATCAGTGTAACAATCAGTGTAACAATCAGTGTAACAATCAGTGTAACAATCAGTGTAACAATCAGTGTAACAATCAGTGTAACAATCAGTGTAACAATCAGTGTAACAATCAGTGTAACAATCAGTGTAACAATCAGTGTAACAATCAGTGTAACAATCAGTGTAACAATCAGTGTAACAATCAGTGTAACAATCAGTGTAACAATCAGTGTAACAATCAGTGTAACAATCAGTGTAACAATCAGTGTAACAATCAGTGTAACAATCAGTGTAACAATCAGTGTAACAATCAGTGTAACAATCAGTGTAACAATCAGTGTAACAATCAGTGTAACAATCAGTGTAACAATCAGTGTAACAATCAGTGTAACAATCAGTGTAACAATCAGTGTAACAATCAGTGTAACAATCAGTGTAACAATCAGTGTAACAATCAGTGTAACAATCAGTGTAACAATCAGTGTAACAATCAGTGTAACAATCAGTGTAACAATCAGTGTAACAATCAGTGTAACAATCAGTGTAACAATCAGTGTAACAATCAGTGTAACAATCAGTGTAACAATCAGTGTAACAATCAGTGTAACAATCAGTGTAACAATCAGTGTAACAATCAGTGTAACAATCAGTGTAACAATCAGTGTAACAATCAGTGTAACAATCAGTGTAACAATCAGTGTAACAATCAGTGTAACAATCAGTTACAGTGTAACAATCAGTTAACTAGGCCATGTAACAATCAGTTACAATGTAACAATTAGTTCACTAGGCCAGTGTAACAATCAGTTACAATGTAACAATTAGTTAACTAGGCCATGTAACAAGCAGTTAACTAGGCCAGTGTAACAATCAGTTACAATGTAACAATTAGTTAACTAGGCCAGTGTAACAATCAGTTACAATGTAACAATTAGTTAACTAGGCCAGTGTAACAATCAGTTACAATGTAACAATTAGTTAACTAGGCCAGTGTAACAATCAGTTACAATGTAACAATTAGTTAACTAGGCCAGTGTAACAATCAGTTACAATGTAACAATTAGTTAACTAGGCCAGTGTAACAATCAGTTACAATGTAACAATTAGTTAACTAGGCCAGTGTAACAATCAGTTACAATGTAACAATTAGTTAACTAGGCCAGTGTAACAATCAGTTACAATGTAACAATCAGTTAACTAGGCCAGTGTAACAATCAGTTACAATGTAACAATCAGTTAACTAGGCCAGTGTAACAATCAGTTACAATGTAACAATCAGTTAACTAGGCCAGTGTAACAATCAGTTACAATGTAACAATCAGTTAACTAGGCCAGTGTAACAATCAGTTACAATGTAACAATCAGTTAACTAGGCCAGTGTAACAATCAGTTACAATGTAACAATCAGTTAACTAGGCCAGTGTAACAATCAGTTACAATGTAACAATCAGTTAACTAGGCCAGTGTAACAATCAGTTACAATGTAACAATCAGTTAACTAGGCCAGTGTAACAATCAGTTACAATGTAACAATTAGTTACAATGTAACAATCAGTTACAATGTAACAATTAGTTAACTAGGCCATGTAACAAGCAGTTAACTAGACCATGTAAAAATCAGTTAACTAGGCCATGTAACAAGCAGTTAACTAGACCATGTAAAAATCAGTTAACTAGGCCATGTAACAAGCAGTTAACTAGACCATGTAACAATCAGTTAACTAGGCCATGTAATAATCAGTTAACTAGGCCATGTAACAATCAGTTAACAAGGCCATGTAACAATCAGTTAACTAGGCCATGTAACAATCAGTTAACTAGGCCATGTAACAATCAGTTAACTAGGACATGTAACAAGCAGTTAACTAGACCATGTAACAATCAGTTAACTAGGCCATGTAACAAGCAGTTAACTAGGCCATATAACAATCAGTTAACTCGGCCATGTAACAATCAGTTAACTCGGCCATGTAACAATCAGTTAACTAGGCCACGTAACAGTCTGTTAACTTTTGGATCAAAGCAAGCTCCTTCCCCTTCTTAATATCTCCAATGTCTTCATTCATTCCACACAAACTTACAATTCTTCTGATAAAATCATACTCACATTCATTCCAATGTGTCCTGCAATGATTTAATCATACATCAACTCCATTCAATTTTGCAATCATCCCAAGCAAACTCCAGGGAATGTAATAGAGTTCACAAATCACTAAAAGCAAACTTACATAAGCTCCTAGCAAACTTACATAAGCTCCTTAGAGCTTTTTTTGCCCAGACTCTTAAAAAAGTTGTTGTCATCACTCTTCCGCTGGCAGACTGAAGTGAGTGCCTCATTACACGCCTCCACACTGTCACAAATATTGATGTAGTATCGATAATGATCTTTGCCATCTGTCACATTGACCTCGTAAGGGCTTCCTGGATGAAGAAAATAATGATGTAACATTAGATGCTATAGACAGAAGCCATCCCAGCTCATGGTTCTAAAACAAATCTTCATACTACGTCCCAGCCAGTGGTCCTTGACTTACTTGTGCCTCCTTCCCTAACCCAAAAATGATCTTGTAAAAAAAAATACTTTAGTTAATTAAATGAAGCAGATAAAGGAAATGATATATAAATGATTTTATTGTCAATTTAGATGTTCTTATTAGTTTATTGTAAAAATATAGCTATTAAACATTACAGCAAAAATTAATTTATATAACATTTCTTGCTTAAAAGATACATTAATTTACAGATAATTGTTGAAATATTGGATCTCATAAGGAAAAGAGCCCAACTTTAATTTTGTCATTTTCAACCAATGTCAATATAATTTTTCTGCATCCTCAAGTGAATTGCCAGATACAGTCGAACCCACTTATCTCGAGCTCGGTTATATCGACCACCCTATTATGTCGACGTTTTTTATTGGAACCGCCAAATTCTCTCTTTGTCTTAGCATTTTCTAATCGGTAATGTCGATTCTTTTATGTCGCCGAAACCTAGTATCTCGAGCACAAAAGAGGGCCAAATTTGCAACTTAACTCGATTTTCGTCGGTTGAAAATAAAGGTTTGTATCGAGAATCGACGGTGGTTTTTATATAATTAAATAAAAAAATTAATAAATTATTATTCTTTTAAAAGTTTGTTGTTGTTGCTTTGTTACCAGTAAGATAAGTGACTGTGACACTAACACGCGCGTGACGATGAAACTGATAACACAGTACACACAGCCCACAGCGTGCTGTGATCAACGGTCAAGGCCACAATAGTTTTATTTATATTACAAAGTTTGATTGACTGAGGAAATTCGAGAACGTTCTGATAGTTAATTAACAGATATCCTGCACGTCAAAAGCATTAAACTTAAAATAACCATATTGATTTGTTTATTTGTATTTTAAATTCGCGGATACGATGGCAAACGCGACTGCGACACGGCGAAGCGTAAACTTTGACCTTTTAGCGCATGCGCAGACAATTATAAACTGGTAACTTATTTTTCATTAAATAAATGGAATCGAAACATGACAGAGACGTAATCAAAGTCCTTTACTACGGCATAAATATATATACATCAAAAGCATTAAACTTAAAATAACCATATTGATTTGTTTATTTGTATTTTAAATTCGCGGATACGATGGCAAACGCGACTGCGACACGGCGAAGCGTAAACTTTGACCTTTTAGCGCATGCGCAGACAATTATAAACTGGTAACTTATTTTTCATTAAATAAATGGAATCGAAACATGACAGAGACGTAATCAAAGTCCTTTACTACGGCATAAATATATATACATCAAAAGCATTAAACTTAAAATAACCATATTGATTTGTTTATTTGTATTTTAAATTCGCTGATACGACGGAAAACGCGACTGTGACACGGCGAAGCGTAAACTTTAACCTTTTAGCGCATGCGCAGACAATTATAAACTGGTAACTTATTTTTCATTAAATAAATGGAATCAAACATGACAGAAACGTAATCAAAGTCCTTTACTTCGGCATAAATATATATGCATGTGTATATATATGTATATATATATATATATATATAAATTCCCGATTAGTCATAACTTTTCCCGACTTTCAAGGCCGAGAATTTATTTTTAAGAATTCCCGACTTTTTCCCGTTTTCTTGAGTGGGAACCATGGTTATATTTAAATTTTAAACGGTCCTTAAAAACGAACGGTCATTACAACCTTAGACTTAGGAAAGAGTGAAGAAATATTAGGGTTCCGATACGATTCCGATAAATCATCCCATCACTAATTAACGCTAACTAATTAATCATGTACATAAAGAAATTTCAAGCACATGTTAATATTTTGCCGCCATATTGGATTTCGTTTTATCTCGATCATCGGTTATGTCGACGCCATTTTTCATACCCCAACGCCGTCGACATAAGCGGTTTCGACTGTATATCTAACACTACCTCAAGTTCAGTAACTCTAGTTTTACTTTCTAAAGTTTGTGTAATTTATTTTAAATATCTGGTACTGACCTGGAGCATGTTTCAATGGTGTCAGATCAATGTCAATGTCATGTTCTTCCTTGCTGAGCTGACATGTGCTGCTTGTGATGTAGTCAGTAGGGCAGGCAAACTCTGTAACCCAATCTACGTCAACACTGCAGCTCAATAATGAAAAATCTTTCAACATAACTGGAGCTTTGCTCTGAAACAGAAATAAAAAAATATAAAATACCCGTTTTAATTTGTATGATTGACAAGATTTACTGGAGATGGAATAGCTGTTATCATTATAAATAAATAAACATATACATTGACTTACGACTTATGCAACTAACAAGCATGATACAATTGCACAAAAAAGAACATAGAAAATTATGATTTATGAAAATAACAAAGAAATTGATAAATCTATGATATAATTTAACTTTAATTTTGTTTATAACATCACATTAGTGTACACCTAGCATACTCAGCTTATGACCAAATTGAGTGACGAAATAACTGTCACAACTGGCTGTGGTCATGAGTCATGCACTAGCTGTATATATATAAATATATATACACATATATACACAACTTTGAAAGTGATTACAATACATTAAAAAATTAATTATGAATAATGAAAAACAAACATATTTTTAAAAACATAAAAGCAATACTAAATTTCAACTGCCATGTATGTTTATAATATACTTAGAAAGATATGAACTTTAGCCATAAACAATAAACACTTTATTTCAAAATTCCATTAGATAAAAAAAAGTTTTTAAATTACCCCGCCTCTATCTGGACACCGAAAGTTGATTGTGGTTGTAGCATTGAAAGGACAATTGTTAGGTGTGGTAGTAGTCGTATACACAAGTCGAACTCCATCATTTGTTGATACAAGAGCTGTGGTGGCCTGGCCAAAGTCATCTGCTGATCCACCGAAAATCCTGCATGATGCTGAGCCTTTTGGGCAGTTTTTTGTGTCATTAACTGAGAAAAGAGCACGGAAAAAATAGCTTTGAAATACAGGATATAATGCCAGATGAGTGATATCTGGGGAGATTAAGTTATCTTAGTGCTGACGTGCTTTAATTAAAATTATGTCCAAGTCAAAAACTACTCACATTGATTAATGATAAGGTTACCACTTTGGGGTCCCAAGAGAGGTTTCATTTAATCATTATATTGGCTCTAAAAACACTTTAAATGCACATGATCTTTAACTACTTCAACTAAGGTTACCACTTTGGGGTCCATAGAGAGGTTTCATTTAATCATTATATTGGCTCTAAAAACACTTTAAATGCACATAATCCTTAACTACTTTCAACACACCAAGTTAAACACATTGAAAATCCTTTAAATGAATCACCTGAGTTAACCAGTCAGTCACTATGATCAGACGCACTGCTCATCTCAATAATTACAAATCACTTGACAGACATTTGGAGAAACAAGTGCTATAAACACACCGCTGCCTTTAATTTAACTAATTTAACACATTAAACATATTGGGGCTTAAGATAAAGACATATTGACCTGGAGTTATGTCCCTGCAGACATTGATAAAAACCTTTCCCTGTTGTGCATCAGCTGCTTCCACTAGATGTGCTCCAGTTAGTTTGGTTAGAGGAGAGAGGTCTATTAGTCTCCCATCTTTGACCACTGCACAAGGTACCTCTTTATCTGGTACTGGAAGATTCTTGCAAAACAAGTATGACTTCCATTCAAAGTGAGTTGAGCAGAGGAAATCCCCCATGTACTCAGGATAGCCCTGTGAAAACATGTACCGAGACAGATGTTACACTCATTTCAATGCACTATTCAATGACCTGTTGCACCATTATATTTTTTTTATTGTGGATGCAACTCATGCAACATAAAAAGTAAATTACAAAATAAATAAAGCAAACAGAATCTGGGGAAATCTTAAGATTTAAAAAAATAATAATTATTAACTGGTTTAACAAGTTGGCAAAGTAATTTAAATGAATTATGAAGTCGTGAGAAGAATATGAGAACAGTGGCCAACTAGGCAACAACTTAATGCCCAAGACTTTGCAGATAACATTGTGTGTTTGTCCCACTACCAACCAAAAATTCTCAGACTGAACATACATTTAAGCAAGACAATGATCATAAAGGTGCACTCAGGTAACTAAAAAGTCATATCCTTGGCGGCGGCAGCACATATGTCAAGGTATGAGAATCACTGGTCATAAATGTAATGACATTGTTGTTAGCTCTGGTAATGTAGTGACTTGAAGATGGTTCACCTGTAGATAGGCTTGGGAGTCATGACAACTCATGAGAGTTCATGATGGCAGACGGGCTATATATAGTTGAGTGTGGGGAAACACACACTAGAGAACATTAGAGAGTACTATAGAGACTACCTGAGAGGACTAGACAGTATAGTTTGAGCGTTGAGCTCTAGTAACACATCGAGGTAGCTTGAGTGTAGCAGTAGTAGTAGTAGAGACACTGAGTCACCTTGTTGACTAGGACTAGGATAGTCAGTCATGTGGACTTAGAGTTAGAAGTTGTAGTAGTAATAATTATGTGTACCAGAATACATGATGGAATTGTTCATTGAATTAGCTGATGTAAATAAAGACTTTTATAGCATATGATCGAAGAGTCAAGAATTTGTCTTATATATCCAGAAACCCAGTACGCAACAACAGACATAAATGATAGATCTGAAACTGGTGATCAGGTCAGCATCTCTAATGTTAAAAATATTTGGAAGTCAAATGAGTCAGAACAGTTCTCTTATAAGGAGCCAAAACCTGGGAAACAACAGTGATCACCACACAAAAACTACAGACCTTTGTAAATGTTTGCCTTAAAAACCCTGAGTATTAAATGTCCAAATATGATCACCAACAAAACATTACTGAGAAGAGTATAAGCAAGACGCTATTGCTGAAAGAAAAAGAAAAACAAAAAAACATATGGAGATTTAAGAAAAGTCCACACTATTCTATAACCCACAAATAACAATACTAGGCAACTCCTAACATGGAGAAAAGGAAGAGAGGAAAGGTAAAATTTAACATGAAGAAGTGAGCTCGAGGCAGAAACACAAAGTATTAAATACACCTGGAAGAAACTGGAAAGGGAAAACACAGGGCTGGGGTGAATAGAAAATTCTTTAATAAGGGCTATTTAACCAGGCAGGTTAAAAGTTGTATGTAGGTTAGACTATTGAGTTGTATGTAGGTTAGACTATTGAGTAATGCACATGAAAATAGAAGTTAAGGCTTTTTAATATTATCTTGTGTTCCATACAAAGACAATGTCTACAGAATGGATTTGAGAGATCCACAAATATATTCTGAACTAGTTAGTGTGTACATATGCACACATAAGTAGGTTGTTGAGACAGCTTGCTTTTGAGTTAACACATTGAAAAAAAAGGTGTTAACGCTGGAGTTAGCAGCATCTTTCAGTAAAATACAAGATACTTTAACGCCTTGTTGATTAAAACTAGGGGTCTACCGATATATCGGCTGGCCGATATATCGGCACCGATATCTGGATATCGGCAATATCGGTATCGGTAGCCTGTAAAGGTCCCGATATTGATGTCACCGATATTTCATAATAAGTGACATTTTGACCCAAAAAAAAACGGAAACAAAAAAACTATCATTTAGGTTTACAGTATCTCGACAAATTAATATATCGACCCCGATACCAGTATTGAAATAGTCAAAAGAGTCCTAGTATTAATATGTGCAGCCACGATACAGTGTGCCATGTGCTTTGATATTGTTTAGGTATCGGCCGATTTTCGTATACTCAGAAATACTGTGTAAATAGTGCCGATGCCAAGTATACCGTAATTGCTCTAATAAATGGATAACATGTAAACATTATGTTCACGTAATTGCTCTAATAGCAAAGATGCACGCAGAATCGCAGATGTCTAAAACATTTCGTTTCGTATGGAATAACAAAATGTACCGTGTGAAGACGTGTTGTCATTGGCAACCATTCAAGCTTCAGCCTCATTTTCACTATATTACTATTGTACTTTGTTCTCATTGTTTCATTCATAAAAGGTGGCCGTGTGCAAAAGCCATTAAACTATTGGTTAGAATTAATAATTATGAGACAAGGTTGAAGTTTCAAAAGGAGTACCTAATATGCTTGTACATTTTTATAAAGGACGGTTCGTTTTGTTATGAGTCCTATGTAGGTCATGAACTGGAACTTGTAAACACATCGGAAACTTCGTTTCGGGAAAAAAAATCGGTATTTCGGCAAAACTGGATATCGGTAGACCCCTTAATTATAAAATATAAATAATTACGAGTGATAAATTTAAGAATGGCGTCATCAAATATGACCGCTGTTATTTTTGTCCTAACAAATACTCATATCGGCACTCATATCGGAGAAAAAATATCGGTAATATCGGCAAAAATACTTATCGGTAGACCCCTAATATAAAATATAAATAATTAGGAGTGATGAATTTAAGAATGATCGATGTCATCAAATAAGACCGCTGGTTTTTGTCCTAACAAATATTCATATCGGAAAAAAAAATATCGGTAATATCGGCGAAAATGCCTATCGGTAGTCCCCTAATATTAAAGATAAATAATTACGAGTGATAGATTTAAGAATGACGTCATCAAATATGACCGCTGGTTTTTGTCATAACAAATACTCATATCGGCACTCATATCGGCAAAAAAAATATCGGTAATATCGGTATCGGCAATATCGGCAAAAAGGCATATCGGTAGACCCCTAATTAAAACAATAAATATTTCTTTAAGCTTTCAAAACCCACCAGAGCGAAAATCATATTAAGTAAACACTCGCCCAGCATTGTCTGTTAAAGGTCACCACCGTACACATTAGCCCCGCAACAAAGCAAAGAAAAATATTGCCAGTTAAAACTAACGAGAAAACAAAAACCTATATTATTTTTCAATCGTCACCTTGCCAGTGTTTATGTAAATGAATATAAAATTTATTTCTATTCATTATTATTGCTTAATAATCAGCCATTTCTAAGTTTAAGCAAAGATTTCATTGATTTAATAACAGCAATAAATGTTAAAGAAAAGTTCAGAAATGTTCCTCATCTTAAAATGTTGACATATTTTTATTAACATTGTAGCCGTACATCCTGGCAGCAAGTCAACCACTATTGGGCTAGCATCAAGTGCATTTAATTCTAAAAGAGATTAAAACGTACATTTACATAGAATAAATAGGTTATTTTTCGGTGATAGGAAAACAATAAAACTGAATAATTACCAGTGTTTTGCCACACTTAAAATAAAATATTGTTGAGTAAAATTCTGAAAGACTTGCTGGGCATGGTTGTCCTTTTAACATTAGTAAAACTACACCATCTGAGCCTCCTGTAGATTCCATAATTGATGGGTTAGAACTATAGTTGCCATAGCTTATTGCAGTTCCATTGGGATACTTCAAACATACAGACGTTCCATCTGGACAATTGTGGGCATTAGGCAATGGGTCTAAAGCTAATTTACTGCACAAACTAATTTGAATAGTTGCATTTTTGAAGTCATTTATTGTATTCCAGGGACTGAATCTGTGAAAAATAAAAGCATAGAATGATTACACCATGATTTGGATTTAATTCATTTATATTTTATTTTGATTTTCAATGAATAGTTAAAAAGTGTCTGAAGTTGAAATTATTGAATAAATGGCTACTCTGTGTTATGCTAACTTTTCCTATGGAGACAAGTGTGCCCTTAATGCTGCATCAAATGCTGGCATACAAAGCTGTTAATAATTTCTCCAATACCTATATAAACTTCAGACAAAATGGCTGAGGTCCTAAAACAGTTTTGGACTTAAAAACTCAACAAAATGCAAATATATGATCTGGCAAAAAGCATGAGGTGGGTCAATAACTTAATCTATGATAAAAAAAATTTGGCAGCACACTGTTCAGTGGTGACAAGGATAACCTTTGAATGGAAAGAGCTAAATAAGGCCCTCCATGGGAAAATGTGTTTTCTTGATGAGAGGTATCAGCATAAAAACTAAAAGAAAAGTTTACTAGGCAGCTGTGCCCCCTACATTCTACACAGCCTTTGACTGAGATACAGCTTTTAAATAAATTGAAAGAGAGACCAAAAGAAAATCATGTGAAATATGGGCATTATATTATATGTAAAACCAAAAGAAAAAATCAACATAAAACAAGGGCATATGGTATAAGTAAATGAAGCACTCAGACTGACACATATCTCCAGCAACTTTACCATTTTAATAATTATTAATATGCACCTCCTGCTTAGCTGGGCAGTAAATATTTTGTGAAAATACGCTAAGATAGCTTATCCAAGAGTATATTCTTTGTAACTTCAAGAATGGACATCAATTTGTTGGTTGGAAGAAGAAATGTGTCGAATTTAAAGACAAACTACATCTTACTGCAAGAGTTCAATGTAAATTTTGAAACATGGGGATCGTATAATTGGTGACATCAGTGGTAATAATGCAGTAAATAGAACTGTGCCAATTGAAATTGCCAATAGTGCCAATAGTATTAGCTTTAGCTCATAGTAAAAAGCAATGGCTTGGCTTATTCATGAAATTTTTAACTTATTCCAGTAAGCCTGAAAATTATTATTAATTATTAGAACTACTGAAATTACTGCTCATGGCCATTGCCATTAACTGATTCAAAATAATTTAAACTTTAAATTTAAATTAAAGTCAATAAACTTTTCAATAATTTAAATTATTTTAAATTATAAATTATTGTTAATTATTAATTATACTTATTGGAGTTTTACTCTTACTTTTTCAAGATAAAAAATTAAAGTTAAGACATGAAGGACTAATACTAATAAGTATTAATAATATTATTATCATCATTGTCATCATCATTAAGACTAAGAATTTCAATAACACTAGATTTATATACTCATCAGTGATTAGACTGACCAGAAATCAGTGATTTAATCAGAATCAGGGAATCAGGGTAAACATGAGTAAATGGTGTTAAGTGAAGAAAACTGTTGGACTAATAGTTACTAGTAGTTAAAGTTAAACTAACAAAGAAGTGGTCGTGGTTAGTACTATTATTATTATTATTGGTGACTAGTAGAGTAGTTTGTGATTGATGATTGTGAGTCAATTTAATTTAATTTTTATTCAGTGTTTATTAGTTTATTGCTACCGTGATTGTGAGTCAATTTAATTTAATTTTTATTCAGTGTTTATTGCTACCGTAACTTACGAATGTATTGTTGATCCGTCAAAACTTCCTATTTTACATTCTTCTGCTAGTATAATAGGATTAAAAAACAAAAGGAGTATGCATATTTTTCTTCCGTGTATTGTGGCAGCTGCCATTTTGTTTGTACAGACAACTAGTAATAGAATTGGTTTATATTTTGAAGAGCCTATACACATGACCAACTACCGATCGTCATGTGACTTTATTAAACTTTATAGGAGTTCTTCTTTTTATGGAGTTCTAATTGTGATTAGTTGTAAACATGGAGGAGGTCCCACTGATCACCTGGACTCAAAAGCTGGTTTTGTATGAAACAAAAGCGGTTAGTCAATCACCTTTTTAGTATTTAGCCCCCGATTAAATATTTATATATTTAATGTACTATTAAATTCTCCTAATTAAATTTAAATACTTTGGAATCTCTGGTCTCATACTTCATTGAAATCATCTTTGATTGGATCCTCGTCCAAGATTTACTTTTATTTTAGTGGTCTTAGTCTTTTACTTTTAGTTAAAGTTAGTTTTAGATTTAGTTTTAGTTTTTAAATCCTTTATATGAACTTCGAAATCTTGATTTTGTCGTCATCTCGTTCGCGGGCGGAAAAACAAAAGTCTTAAACTTAAATGGCATGTTTGTTGTGATGCTATCATGATAATGAGCAATTATCATGGAATCCCCTGCCCCTTGTCAATGAAGTACATTTCAATCATTATAATTTAAAAATCCAACTATAGCTTATGCTTTTTAAAGAGAAAATTTTAGAGATGTAATAAGAATATGTTTCATTTATAAATTATAAGTCATAATTAGTTAAAGTTTGGCATAAATTTAAAGTTTAAAAAAAATAAAAGAAAAAATATTATCATAATTCATGACCTAAATGTACATAAAATAATGTATGCTTATGTAATGACTTAAAACCCTTCTGAATATAATTTTCAAATCATTCTGAAGAGTTACAAGTGAGACATGATTTGAAACTATTACTGACATATTTCAGCGCTATTATATTGTCGGATCAAATAAGTCAGAGACACGCTTCAGAGTTCTCAAGATTGATAGGACAGAACCCAGGGAGCTAGTTATTCATGATGATAAGGTAAATCTACAAAATTGTTCAAATTCAATATACATGTACAGTATTGGGACTTTCAGAAAGTATGGTTGTAACTTTTACCTTCAGATATCAGATGTGTTGTTTTTCTTGTCTTATTGATGAAATTCATTTGAAATTGATCATTTTGATTACATGTAATATAAAGATTTTTTTTTGAGATAAAGAATAAAGATATTTTTTTTTAAAAGATAATTATTTTATGAAATCATTCGCTATTCATTTTGACACAGGTAAAAACAAAACATATGAATAATTATGGGAGACTTAAGTCATAGTTTTGGAAAATTCATTGATGTACTAAAGAACTATGGATATTTTATTTAGAGTTAAAATTCAAATATAAATCTCTAAAAAAAATATTTGTCTTAAAATACATTAATAGATTACAAGAAAATGTTAATTTTTTTTAAAAAAGTTATATCATATTATGCTTTAAATACTATTGATACTATTTCATGTCATCTCTGAATTTTCTAAGGGCTTGTCTTATAAAGTTTACATGCATACAGCATATGAAAATATATCACAGAATTAATATTATTAGATACATTTTAAGGTTGTTAATTTCTTTTCTAGGTGGAATATAGCCGTAGTGAAATCCGAAGTGTCTTGTCCATGATTGATGGTGGAAACAAGCCCAAGAAACAAGGAGCTGGAAACACTGGTTTATCCAAAAATATTTCAGCATTTGGGCTGGCAGGTTGAAATTTCTTTTAACTCTTTTTTAATGATAATTTTTTTGTTTGACATTTCTAACATTTAGCCATGAAACATAATTTTGAGACATGATTTTTTTTAATTTACATCTGCTATTTGAGAACAATGACTGGTCTTATTGAATGAGCTATTTGATTTGATTTATTACTAATTTACTAGAAATTTTGATTCTCTAAGGACATGAAGTAGAAAGTTTAAAATATGTTTGGATCCTTAAGAAGTCACAAAGGCTGACATAAAGATACTCATTTGTTTCAATTAGGATTTGTCAGATTCCTAGAGGGCTACTATATGATCCTAGTGACCAAACGAAAGAAAGCTGCTGTTATTGGATCTCACACCATCTACAAGATTGAAGATACGTCCATGCTTTACATTCCAAATGACAGTGTGAGATATGTACACCCAGATGAGAGCAGGTAATCCCATATGTGAAATTTGTTGACACTCGCAATTATCTGAAAGTCATTGTACCATATCTTCAAATTATTTTTTCATTTCCATTATTAAAAAAATGTAATTTTAAACGTAAGATGAAATTCAACTAGTATTAAAAAAATGTGTTTTTATTGAAAGGTATAGATATATTTTTTAATTTTACAAAAATTTGCTATAAAGTTTGTTGTTGTAGAAATTATCTGTGGCTACTGATTTATTAGATGCTATGTTGTTTATAAAGTGTATCACCTCCTACTAATTATTTGTCTGATAGAGTACCACTTATTCTGTAAAATAATTTCACATAATGTTCCAGCTGAATAAATCGACAAAGAATTTTTTAACAATAATTTCCATCTTATGGTTTCATTTCCAAACAGATACGTCAAAATGTTTCAAACTGTGGACCTATCAAGTAATTTTTACTTTAGGTAAATTCAATTCCTTTGAAACTTTGTTGTCAATTAAGTATACAATCAAGATGTTTTTGATCATTTTATCATCATCATCGCCCTTGGCAAAGCAAGAACAGAATTTAAACAGCTAAAAAAAGTTTGGAACTGTAACAACTTGACTCTCCATACCAAGGTCAGGATATTTAACACTACAATAAAGCCTGTCTTGTTGTATGGAGCAGAAACATGGGGAATAACAGCAGCCGTTTGAAAAAAGCTTCAAGCTTTTATAAACACATGTCTCCGAACAATTCTCCGAATCCGCTGGCCCAATGTCATCACCAACGAAGACCTCTGGCAACGCACACAACAAGAGTCAGTGGATGAGCTAATACGCCAGCGCAGATGGAGATGGATTGGCCACACTCTCAGAAAACCTACATCCAGCATTGTGAGACAAGCCCTCACTGGAACCCCCAAGGCAAGAGAAAAAGAGGTCGTCCCGAAATGACCCGGAGAAGGGAACTGGAGGCAGACACCAAAATGAGCGGGCACAGCTGGGGCCAGACACCAAAATGAGCGGGCACAGCTGGAGGCAGACACCAAAATGAGCGGGCACAGCTTGGGGCAGACACCAAAATGAGCGGGCACAGCTGGGGGCAGATAGAAAGATTGATCATTTTATAGCTGTTCAAAAATATTAATAATTAGTCTATCTCTCATTTCAAAAAGTATGTATATAAATTTTTGACCTTATATGAGTCCCCCCTCCCCCCCACACACCCTGCTCTTCAACTTTACCCAATAACCATCTACCCCTTTCAAAATAAAGTAATAAATCTCCTGATGGCATAACTTCTTTTCATAGAGCATATAAACAAATGAGATCTATGTCTGCTTTTAAAACTGCATCAATTTAATCAGAACCCATTTTCTCTTTTGCTCAGCTACAGCTATGACCTCACTCACACCCTTCAGTTCAACATGGCCCCTGTCGTACAGCCCAACACCAACCCCTTCAACCAGGGCCCTGGCTCCACCAAGTTCCAACAAATGCCTGCTGCACATCAGCCGTCCAAGAGAACCTCATCAAAAAGCCAGTCTCTCTGGGAAGATGATATCTCCAGCGCAGACTCCGCCTCACCTGAGGTCGTCATCCCTAACCCAAAAGTCATCGAACGGGAGGAGTTCTCCATCAACGAAGTCAGTGATCTGAATATTTCCCCTGACACTGCAGTGCTGACCCGGACGGAGCTTCAGGAGAAAGAGAATAAAGAAGGTTTGTGTTAGAGAAGTTTCATTGACACCGGGAGGATGGATTAGGATTGAGTAACTCTCCATAGAATTCATGATGTATTTTCTAAAGAAATTTATAAACACTACTAGCGTATCACCTGTCAAAAATGACGGAAGTGTTCAGCTGAAATCTATTTATTTTGAAAAAATGCACTTTTTTTAGGGCGCCTATGGCGAACACCTTTTTCAAAAGCCCAACTAACTTCTCCTTGTTTGATAAATATGAAATATTAAACTTTCTGAAGTGTACACAAAGATTTTATAATAGGGGTTTTGTTTTTTTAATTTTATAATTAACCATCATCAAATCCTCTTTTTACATTGTTCCCTTTTCCAAAATTAAAATATGAGCTAAAACAATGACGTCATATAATATTTTTTACAGCGTATCTTTAATTTGCACACCTTTTGATGCATTGGTGCAGTAATTTGGTGCGCTGCTTTCTAAAATTTGTAGCGTCACGGACAGACACTACAGACGTGACATTGCAAATTATATTGTTTAATATTTAACATAAACCGCTTTAGAATGGTATCCCATTGGAAGTCTTCTCTAGAAAATCCTATGAGATGTCTTAGCTAAAAGTTCTTGTCAAACTAAGTAGAATCATTGAGAATCTTATAAAAGCTGAGCCCTTATATATTAAGATTAACATTTAAGAATATCATTTCCAAGTCAAATATTTTTGAATAAAGAGAAATATTCCAACTTTGCTATTTCCCCTTCTAAAAAAAAATTTCCCACAATTCTTTGCTTTCAGGGGCCATCATGTATGGGATTAAGAATTCTCCCTGCCGGAAATTTGTCTGGAACAATCATTTATTGAAAGGGTTTGAAGGCAATGTTCATTCAGACTGGGTGCTGTACATAATACATGGATTTATTGGTCAAAGCAGTATCCTTATGATCTTATATGTATTATCTCATTTCTGGCAGTATCCTTAGGATCTCATGTGTATTATCTTGCTTCTATTTTTTTCTTTGTGAACTCACCATGATCATTTATTAATCCCCAAATTTTGTGCTACACCTGCCTCTTTTTGGCATCTACTTTTATAAACATCATCATCACTAGGTGCCAGGTAAGGACCAGACATCAGGGATCATGACTCTTCATTTTTCTTGGTTGCTAGTTTTTGCCCATATAACATCTTAATCTTCCACATACTTATGTATAACATCTTAATTTGGTTCCATTTAACATCTTAATCTGGTTCAATATAACATCTAAATCTGGTCCCATATAGGGCTGTTAATATTGTTGAAAAATGCTGACCGGGTACCCGTCCAAATTTCAAACGGGTACCCGGGTTACCCGATCAAAATATCACATAATTTTCCCCGTCATGACCGCTTTACAATGCTACCTAGCCACCTTCCATGCACCTCATTTCATACATTAGCCACAAGGCTGACGTCTTAGGGGCCATAAATCTTGGCAGATCTTTACCCCCCCCCCGTCACAGGTTGTCACATAAAGTTAGAGCCCCCTCCAATATGACGTCACAAAGCTTTGCGCCCCCCCCATGAAAGACGTACTTCCTTTTTGAAAATGAGCATGTTTCAAATAAGTTAATTGTCATTTAATTTTGTATTGAATGTGAAGTTGAACTCTTAAAATCGGTAAACGCTTAAATTCATGTAAAACGTCATTAAATAAATTGTAAGCAATCAAATATTTCATTGGAACTTTTATTTAAAGTTGAGCATTTTGATGTGACGTCACATTTATTCTTAAACACATCCCCCCCCTCGTCACAAATGTGTGAACCCCTCCTCCCCTAGGTGCATAATGTCATTTATGAACGGGCCCTTATCCATCTTACACTGTTAGTAACTAATTTATTGACTTAAAATCTTACAAATTTTGGTGTATTATTACAATCCCGTTGACAGATAGTTCTACTTAGACGTATTTCACAGCATATATATGAAACAAAAATTTTCATTTCATACATGTAAATTGTTTCGCGAGCTGTAAATTAAACACAAAAAAGCCGCATGCCAGCCGAAGTTTGGTTAATATAGACATAGAAGCCACATTTTCACGGGTACCCGGGCGGAATTTTACTACCCGGGTAATCTCACGACAACGGGTACCCGGGTCCCGGGTACCCGTTGACAGGCCTAGTCCCATATAACATCTTAATCTGGTTCAATATAACATCTTAATCTGGTTCAATATAACATCTTAATCTGGTTCAATATAACATCTTAATCTGGTTCAATATAACATCTTAATCTGGTTCAATATAACATCTTAATCTGGTTCAATATAACATCTTAATCTGGTTCAATATAACATCTTAATCTGGTTCAATATAACATCTTAATCTGGTTCAATATAACATCTTAATCTGGTTCAATATAACATCTTAATCTGGTTCAATATAACATCTTAATCTGGTTCAATATAACATCTTAATCTGGTTCAATATAACATCTTAATCTGGTTCAATATAACATCTTAATCTGGTTCAATATAACATCTTAATCTGGTTCAATATAACATCTTAATCTGGTTCAATATAACATCTTAATTTGATTTCATATATCTTAATCCCATCCCATATGACATCTTAATCTGGGCTCACAAACCCTTGCTATGACCCAAATATAACCAAACTCAGGCCCAATATAACCTTTAATCTGATGGCATGTAAATCCTATAACAACTTAGTCTGGCCCTATATAAATCCTTGCTCTTGTCCCATATAATGCCCTCGACTAGCCTCCTATAACCACTCCACTCACTCCATATAACTCCTTACTTTGCTACTTTTTGCACATTTCCAATTTTATTTTACACTTTGTATACAGTCTGTAGTATATTTGACACTTGCACACAATCAGTAAGCAAGCCAGATGTAAACGACTCATTGAGATGACTGTGAAACTTTTAAAGGTCCTAGGAATTTAGTGTTTTTTTAATTATCAACACAATTATTTCTGACTGACTTATTGTGAAAAAAATCGTTTCCTTCACACGGTTAAGATGTCTGTGTTTTTGGTAAGTCTGTGTACCTGACACTGATCGGCAGACGATCCAACCAGTACGCTGGGACAAGGTTTTTGAAGCGTGGAGCTAACCATGAGGTTAGTGTTACATTTAACTTTTCTGAACTAATGCTCAAAACACGTTTAGTGTATAACCTACTTGGCCAGTTATTTTAATTATGCCCAAAACACACTTGGACACAAAACACACTATTTTAATATACCCAATAAATCAGTTAAGCAATTTGTGCACAGGACACCCTTGGCCTGTGCTGCAGTAAATGCAATGCTCTGCATGTGATAATGAAGGCATATTTCATATTAGAGAAATGAATGACTTTGTTATTAACTCATTAGATTAAATCCCTACATAAATTCCACAGATCATTGAAAACGAATTGTTCCATGCTACAGGATTATACAACTTTTTACATATTACATTATTTTTTTTTAAACATCCAGACGGACAATTTTTTAAAACAAAATATTTTCATACCCAAAAATATAAAAATATAGCATGCCTATTGGATTGTACAATTTTCTCACTTTGGTTGATGATTTAATTATTGTTGAGATGGTAAGGGGGTGGAGACAAAAGTAAATAAGCCTGGGTGCATTCTAAATGTCTCATTGGGCAATGATAATTCTAATGATGCCAAACTTAGCGATGTTGTTTGCAGAAAGTAAAATTAATATGTTCGAGATTTTAAACTCAAATTTATTTTTCCTTACAATTTACAATTCCCTCTGATTGCAACTAGCTCAATGAGCATTGAAAAATTTTCATTGAAATATTCTGTCTAACTTGATTAATTACAAATATGCACTGGATTCAAGAATATTTTGTCCAGTGTTGGTCAAAATATGAAATTACTTTTATCTGCACTAAATGTCTGCCTCACAAATGCTCATGTTGTTTAATCAATTGTTCAATGACTGGGCTGGGGTCTCCCACCCTACAGTGAAATATCCATGTATAGAACAAGCTTTTAAAATTGGGATGATTTCAATGGAAAGCCTCCAAAGATTAGTTTCAATGTAGGACTTGTGCTAAAATGTCTGAGAATTAATTCCTAGACCGTCTCAATTTTTAACACAAATAAATTCATAAATCTAATCAATTTTAAATAATATTTAGCCCCACTGTAATCTTAATTTTAAATTAAGCTTTTGTCATGATGCTAAATGTAAGTTATCTTTACAGGGATATGTCGCAAATGAAATTGAAACTGAGCAAATTGTGCAAGACACATCAGTGACATTCCTGGGCCATGGGAAGGTCACATCGTATGTACAGCATCGAGGGTCAGTTCCCCTGTTCTGGTCTCAAGACATCTCTAAGATGGTAAAGCCACCAATATCATGTAGGTGTTTAGTGCTTAGTGTCTGTTAATCTATAGGTGTTTAATTATTAGCATCTGTTAACCTATATATGTTTAATGATTAGCATCTGTTAACCTATATGTTTTTATTGATTAGCATCTGTTAACCTATTGGTGTTTATTGATTAGCATCTGTTAACCTATAGGTGTTTAATTATTAGCATCTGTTAACCTATATGTGTTTAGGCTAAGTTATCAGTTATTATGAGAGTAAAACAAATCAAACCATAGTGTTCGGTTTATATGGTGAATTTGTAGGTTCAACGACCAAACAGCCCCAAACAAAACGGCCCCGACATAATGGCCCCAGTCAAAATGGCCCTGAGCTAATAGATGGACTAATAGTCAAAAATACAATCAAATACTATATTAGTATTTTTACTCATCGATTCAGTGTCAGGTTTGGTTCACAAGAAACAATAATAATGACATCACAAGAAACAATTTAATAACAGTTACTCTATATCTGGTACCAAGTCACGATTGTTTGTTGTGAAGAAATCTATATATATAATTCTCTTCGTGGTCGGACCCTGCGAGGCAACAAGAAGCTGCATGTGCAACAGATACTAATTTTAGAAAGCAGCGCACCAAATTACTGCACCAATGCATCAAAAGGTGTGCAAATTAAATATGCGCTGTAAAAAAAATTATATGTCATTGTTTTTGCTGATATTTTAATTTTGTAAAAAGGGAACAATGTAAAAAGAGGATTTGATGATGGTTAATTATAACATCAAAAAACAAAGGGGGCGCCATAGGTGCCCTACAACCCCTATTATAAAATACTTTGTGTGCATTTCAGAAAGTTTAATATTTCGTATTGATCAAACAAGGACAAGTTAGTTGGGCTTTTGAAAAAGGTTGGCGCCGTAGGCGCCCTAAAAAAGTGCATTAAAGGGGTAAAAGAACTCTCCATTAGCAAGTCTGCGGCGTATGCATCTAGTAATATACCAGTTTTTTAAAGAGGAAAAAGTCGACAAAAGGTTAAAATGCAAAAATTTGTAAATTTTGTGTTAAAAAATGTAAACAATTTGTCTGGGGCCGTTTTGACCGGGGCCGTTTTGTCCAGGGCCGTTTTGAGGGGTCACCGAATTTGTATTGACATGCAGTGGTGCATGGAGAAGTGCATGCTGCAAACAGCTTTGATTACTTTAAAAGATTAATTATTAACTTAGTTATGATCCATATATATTTACATTTTATCAACTAAAAAATTCTCTGTATTAGATTTGGTGATAAAATGTGGGCGGAATATTTCTTTAAATAAATATCTTCTCTTGGAACATTGATGATTGCAGGAGAAATATCAATGAACTCTAAAGGAAATAAAAACTTTTTAGTTTTGAAAGCTGCATTCTTATATTAACTGATTAAATTTTTCCCCTTGGTACAAAGTCTCTCTCATGTTCAGCCACACCTGATCCATGTATATCGTATTGCAGTGGATCAAAGAGATCCTTACTCAAGTGCTGCGGGAATGCACTTCAACCAACTGCTGTGCAGATATGGCTCTCCAATCATTGTCCTGAATCTTGTCAAGGTAATCAACTTAAATCCTGTCCTTGTGTCACACATTAAAAACATTGACTCTTCTAATGATCTCTGGATCTTTCCAAATTTAGTGCAGGGAGACAACTTTCAATGATTTCACTTGAAACTGTTATGACTGACGAAACTTATTTCTGACGGCAATCAGAGCCGTCTTTACACCATTTTGGGCCCCCTGGGCAAAGAAATAGTGCTGGCCCCCTCCCCCGCAGGAATAAAAAAATAAATATACATAATATATATAAATAAACATATTCCCATGGGGCCCCTATGCTCGTGGGCCCCCGGGCAAATGTCCAACGGGCCTATGCGTTAAGACGGCCCTGACGACAGTACCACCTACTTCCTCAACACACTCTGCCACCCCTCCATGACGCATTTGTCGCAACCTTCGGGAATGAAAAGCTTATTTCTTCCAATGACGATTTGGTCACTGATATAATTACTCAGTTATTCGAATGCTTATAACTGTTTGCCATTCTTTTTTTTCCCTCAGACAAAAGAAAACAAAAGACATGAAAGTATTCTAAGTGAAGATTTCATCAATGCCATTGACTACCTGAACCAGTTCTTGCCAGCAGAACATGCCATCCAGTATATTGGCTTTGATATGGCAAGGGTTAATAAAAGGTAGGAGGGACTACTGCAGTCACTTTACATGCCATCCAGTATATTGGCTTTGATATGGCAAGGGTTAATAAAAGGTAGGAGGGACTACTGCACTCACTTTACAAGCCATCCAGTATATTGGCTTTGATATGGCAAGGGTTAATAAAAGGTAGGGGGGACTACTGCAGTCACTTTACATGCCATCCAGTATATTGGCTTTGATATGGCAAGGGTTAATAAAAGGTAGGAGGGACTACTGCAGTCACTTTACATGCCATCCAGTATATTGGCTTTGATATGGCAAGGGTTAATAAAAGGTAGGAGGGACTACTGCAGTCACTTTACATGCCATCCAGTATATTGGCTTTGATATGGCAAGGGTTAATAAAAGGTAGGGGGGACTACTGCAGTCACTTTACATGCCATCCAGTATATTGGCTTTGATATGGCAAGGGTTAATAAAAGGTAGGAAGGACTACTGCAGCAGTGGAGTAGCTAGACCTTTTGCCGCCCGGGGCGGTCTCCAATTTGCCGCCCTTTATAGGTAGATTGTATCACGACTTTTATAAATTAATAAACACAAATAAATAATTGTAATTGAAACAAAGTAAAGGTGGCTAACATTTCTACCATTGAACGACATATCTCAGTTAATGGCAATACAGGAGGCCAAATAAGATGTTATACCTATAAATAATAAATAAATATTTTTTATAAAAATACGAGATACTTTTTTTTAAAGGTTACAAGAAAGTTACTGAGGTTGCGCACATGAGACAAACGTATTCCAAATTCACACCAAAAAATTACCAATTAGTATGCTTTTATTTTGTATTTATAAATAAATGATTTAATTATATTTTTACAAACAAATTGTGTACATTAGTATGTAAACATACTATTTATACATTTATTTTCCAAACTTTCATAGTACATGTAGAAAAATCGTGTATTATGCTATCAAAATTTAAATAATTTGTTATATTTTGTTCTATGGACAATATTGCAAGATTTTGTAGTCTTAAATCAAGGGTCGGGAAACTTTTTGTCTGAGAGAGCCATACATTATTTTTAAAACTAAAAATTCAAGTAAATGTGTGCATTTTGCGTAATTTCATCACTAAAAGTACCATAATTATGTCTCTTAATTCTTATTTAATATCATTGTTATGTTATTTATTGTTTATGCAATTCAAAGTAATCTGAATAAACGTTCTTTTAAAGAATATTCGAACATTTGTCTGAGAGCCAGATGCAGACATCAATAGAGCCACATCTGGCTCGCGAGCCATGGTTTCCCAACCCCTGTCTTAAATCATGCACTCATTGTGGAACGAAGATGATTTTTTATCAACTTCAGTTTGGAGAAGCTCCTTTCACAACTAGCGACACTGATAACAATAATTGTTATAAAAATTCTTAGAATATAAAATACACAAACAAATTGTGCAATGAAAACAATATATTTAAGCTTTATTTATAAACTAATACGACAAGCGGACGTTTTCCTCCATTTTCTCAACGCAATGCCTCTTTTTGTAGTATAGGTACAGCCACAAAACCTGGATAATTTTTCTTTCATTATGGAACTGTTCTTTATCAATGTCAATAAAATCATTTATTTGACATTCAATTTCTTCACTTAGTAGGTTACATGGGATTATACACGGAATATTTTCTTACATGGACATGCAACAGGTCAAATAGTTCTTTTAATTTCTTTATAATTCGATCCATGGATTAAAAAATTTCTCGTTGTACTTCATGTTCTAAAGATAGGACCATGTCTTGTGAATTTTCCCCACTCACATGTTTGTCCCTTCTAACTTGGCGTTTCCTTTATTTTCTACAAAGTAAATAAACGATTCTACAACTTTAACTTCGCCAACATCAATAACAACGTATCTTTTAATTTGACTAGTTTAATATTTGTGGGAAATATCTGGAGAGCTGTCAAATATCATACAAAAGTTTTTAGCTTGCTTTAATTTGTCCATTATTGTTTTTCTCGCTGCACCTCTCAATAGGTCTATGAATTCATTTTGAATCATTTTCCACAAATAGAAGACACTATATTTATTACCCATCTTAATTTGTTCTAAATGTTCACATAATACTGAGTCGTACTTGGCCAACAAGCCCAAAAGCTCTAGAAAATGTCCTATTTTTTCAATTGAATTGATGTCTTCCTCATTAATACTTTCACGATGACCTCTCAACGCCAAGTTTTGTTTAGCTAAGAATCTAATTATATCAAGTATTGTGAGAATTTCATTTCATTTTTTCTTATTTCTTTATCAATATTCTGTTGTTGTAGATTATCAAAAGTTGCACCATGTCCAATTCTTATTTCTAATTCCTTCCATTGGGAAAATGATCGAATCTGCCGTATACTCAACTCGTGTTGACTTATTCAGTAGACTCAACTAATGTTGACTTATTTTGAGATTAAATTTCCACTATTTGTTAAAACTATTTTCCGTCTTAAAATTTGATTGGAAAAATCATCAAACAGTTGACAGCAAAAACAATATATAATTTTCTTCAATGGTGAAAACACCATCCACGATCTTAACAAATTTTCACCATTATGCAAAATTTGGAGAAAAAAAAACAACAATCGCGATTAATCTTTCTTGTGAAATCGTAATAATTTCACTAAAATAGACTAATTCAAACTATCTAAACATTACTTTAATAGGATATGCATAAAAGTTTTAGTGAATAAACGTATTTTAAAGAAACACACACATTTTGTTTGTGCTACTTTAATTTAAAAAATAAAAAAAGAAATTCAAAAAATTAATTTGTAATAAATTACCTTAGAATAATTTTCTTAAACTTAAAAAGTAATATAAATTACTACTTGCAAGTTAAACACAATATTTGAACCACAATGCCATGTGGGTACTTTTTCGCGTATCCTTCTGTGCATGTCGAAAATCCAAGCAATAACTGTCGCGGCGATATTAATTATTAATAGTATATTCCGTCCAGCAGTGATGTGTTCTTTGTGTTGTTTTCTTATAAAAAACGTCATCTGTGATGTATACCGCTTAATTTTCAAAACAAATCAATACAATTTTTAAACTATTTTAAATTTCGTAACGGTTATGCGTTAGTTATAACAAACAGTGTGTAATAAAAAAAATGTCTTGAGTATCTGTTAATTACGACTCGAAAGTACGAATATTTTATTTTCACCCGGGTTTCCTCTTTCAAAAGAAAAAGGGCGGTTGTCCGAAAAGGCTGTACTTTACAAATTCCCCTAAATGCCGCCCCCAAATCGTGTGCCGCCCGGGGCGGACCGCCCCCCCCCTAGCTACGCCACTGTACTGCAGTCACTTTACATGCCATCCAGTATATTGGCTTTGATATGGCAAGGGTTAATAAAAGGTAGGGGGGACTACTGCAGTCACTTTGTCACTTTACATGTCTAATAGGCAATAGACAGGAACTGATTAAAAACAACTTTAAGCTAGGCAATTTTTTATTGTTTTTTAAAAAGTGTTATTGAAATCTTTAAAGGTTTAAAGCATGGCTTTGAACCATAACTTACAGTAAATCAACCAGGACTTTGAACCATAACTTACAGTACATCAACCAGGACTTTGAACCATAACTTACAGTACATCAACCAGGACTGCATCAATTTGCTTCTTCTGTATCGCGTCACAATATTAAAAATATTTTCACTGCATAAAAAATATGATTTACTTATGGAATATTTAAAAAATACAAAAAAGGAAATATCTATATATCTATATTAAATTTGCTTGGTGGTGGTGGAAAAAAATGTGTGTGTGTGGGGTGGGGGTTGACAGTGACTGATATTTGCTGTTAAAGACTTGAATTACAATAAATAACATTTTGTATAACCTTTTTTTTAACCAAAGACTCTTGTGGAAAATAAAAGCATATCATTTTTAAACACACAGTTAAATTGTTGTAGTTTATTTACATATTAGGATAAGTGTTTATTTTGGTACATGCTACCAGTCGGTCCATGCATTGGTTGGAGCATTCTATTTAATGACATACAAACAATTTTATCTACAGTTTTATGCTACCCAGGCTGTTGTGGTGAACTACATCAGTTATCGTAATATTATAATTTTTATTATACTTCTAATAGTCAGTTGTTCTCTCTCTTACAGGAAAGATGCAGATGTGATGTTTAAATTGAATCGTATAGCTCGCTACTGCATCAAACAAACTGGACTCTTCCTGAGTGTCCAGCCATCACAAGCACAGTATTTACTCAAAGACCCTGAGTAAGTGAGGTTGTTAACAGCTGATGTTCTTTGCAAAGGTTGGCAGTTAGTTTACCTTTTTGTAGGTATTCTAAATGAAAATTTAAAACTGAAACCACATAAAATTCAACTACTCCCCTAAATAAAACTTATCTTTATTAGAACAGAACCACAAAAATTATTATTCTACCTCATATATCTTAAAAGTTATGAATTTTTTTTAATTTAGAAATTTTAGAGCAAAAATGTGTATCTTTGACCTCCTGTTACTTCTAAAATAACAAAGTGAGACCTTTCAAATCACTTGAATACAATGTCAACTATACATATGACAAACTCAATTTTTTCAGGTCCGTCACAATGTTTTAAATACAAATGTTATTCATACCAAAATTAGCTGAATCAAAATTTGACAATAAATAAAAAGGGAGAAAAAATTCAATTTTTCATCATTTTTAAAATTATCAAAAATATTAGATTGAGTTAGAAATATAAATTTAATATCTTCTCAAAGAAAATTCAAATTTTTTTATAAGCAAGAATTATAAAAGAGAATTTTTAAAACTATGTATGGTCACAAAAAGAAATTAGAAGAATTAAAAAAGAAAATCCCAACAAATTAACAAATTAAGATAACTGAGCCTAAATTTCACCATAATATTGTTGTAGATTATAATACTTTTAATAGAAAATGAATTATAAAAAAATGTATGAATGGTACGATAGTAAATATAACAATAAGGGTTTCTTTCAGACCTGAATTGGATGAATACAAACATGATAAATTTAGTTATAGAGGGCTGCAATTCAGTACTGTCAGTGTGCATTTTATTTTTAATTACTTCAACCTAACATGTCAATTAATTAAATGTCTGATGCCTTATTTGTATGTCTAAGTTACTCTAAATGGTTTGAAGACTGTTTCTTACATTTTGTTAGTTATTCTCATAATGTCACCATCGCGTTATGTTGAATTTCAAGTAATCACTATCACAAGTTACCTCCCCTTTCCCTATTTGGCTCAAATAATCTTCTAGCCAGATAAGACACAAGCAGGATTTGATGTGATAGTGAATGGGGTGGGGGTGGGCACTTGGAGTTGATGTACAACTCATTTGGTGACTACCCCATAAGAGTTATTCACTATCAGGAATCAGTTATTCCACACCAAATCATCACTAGCTGAGGTTCTACTTTACCAGTTGTTTGACTGCAGCGCTTCCCGTATGTAGTGAAGCTGACACCTTTGGAAAGTTCCTGGTAAAAATAGTGGAATAGTTATTTTTTCAATAAGAAAAGTTGTCCAACTTCAGTGCAGCTAGTTTACAGGGAGACAACCTACTGGTCCAGCTCCAGCTCCAGATAGTGAAGCTAGTTTACAGGGAGACAACCCACTGGTCCAACTCCAGATAGTGAAGCTAGTTTACAGGGAGACAACCCACTGGTCCAGCTCCAGATAGTGAAGCTAGTTTACAGGGAGACAACCCACTGGTCCAACTCCAGATAGTGAAGCTAGTTTACAGGGAGACAACCCACTGGTCCAGCTCCAGATAGTGAAGCTAGTTTACAGGGAGACAACCCACTGGTCCAACTCCAAATAGTGAAGCTAGTTTACAGGGAGTCAACCCACTGGTCCAACTCCAGATAGTGAAGCTAGTTTACAGGGAGACAACCCACTTGCTCATTTCCACAGATTGCTGAGTTTGAAGGGTGTGTGGGGACCACGAGGCTGCCGGCAGACCGGGGCTGTTCGGACAAACTGTGTGGACTGCTTGGACAGGACCAACACTGCACAGTTTGCTGTGGGTCGCAGTGCCCTAGCTTATCAGGCATGTAACTGTACTCTGCATAAATGGAATTAAATATTTTTAGTGGAATAAATCTTAAGCTGTTAAAAAAACTATAGTCATTTTTTTAAAAAATTTTAAAATATTCTTTTTTGTTTTTT
This sequence comes from Ampullaceana balthica, assembly GCA_944989445.1. Lineage (NCBI taxonomy): Eukaryota > Metazoa > Mollusca > Gastropoda > Lymnaeidae > Ampullaceana > Ampullaceana balthica. Next base: position 426,687 of record CALYLW010000437.1, read on the forward strand.
TTATTTTTTATTTTTTTTTAATTTGTGGAAAATGAAATAAACCACAAATGAAGTTAGCTATTGTAAACATAATATTTCCCACACATATGGTTAGAAATTCCTAATAGGCTTGGCAACTGATATTTTTGTTTAAGTCACGGCTCTTCCATGCATCATTTTTTCATTGAATTGTTACCTCATTTGTTGACAGCTATATGCATTGGGTGTATTAGAGAGTACCCACTTGGACTTTGACACAGATTGTATAAAGTAAGCTTTTATCTGACTAGATCTGTCTTGGTATATTGATTCTGTATTAAATACATTGATACCCTCGTTAGTTATATCCTGGATTACAAATCAATTAAATACCTTAATGAAAATCTCAATTCACCAATAATTGAATAGCATATTGTTTTATCTTTAAACCATTCAGTTTCAAGAAAACACTTTATTTAAAGAAATTTCATTTTGAACATATTTCATACACAATAGTTCTGTACAAATTGCTTTCTTGCCTATTTCCAGTTTTTAAAAAAAAATCAATTTTTTCCAATAAAGTATTTATTATTATCTGAGGCAACAGTTTTTTCACAGTGATGAGTTTTATGATTGCAGGATGCTAGAAGAGCTGTATGAAGACCACGGAGACACACTTGCTCTACAGTACGGGGGCAGTCAGCTGGTCCATCGGATCAAAGGTTACAGGAAGCTGGCCAGGTGGACATCACACAGCAGAGACATCATGCAGACTTTGTCAAGATACTACAGCAACAATTTTTCAGGTCAACTTTAGTCAATGATTGTGCCCTCTTTTGAATTGGCTTATAATAATCTCTCATCCATTTGTGTAAACTTCAGTTCCCTCATTACTTCCACAATAATTAGCTCAGGCTTTCTTGATGTTGTAACATTATCATGGTATTCGCATGTAACAAATGACTACACATTAAAGTGTACCTTGTACTCTCTTTGTGGCAAGACTCTCCTACTGCACTAGAAGTAAGTGTTAATTTTTTAGCATACAACCCCTAGTAGCGTGCCCATTATTTGGACCTGTCAATATTAGCATGTTCCAAGGTTTATGTCCATCTCTTCCTGACAGATGTGGAGAAGCAGCAAGCCTTTAATTTATTTCTTGGAGTTTTCATTCCCCGTGAGGAGCAGCCGAACTTGTGGGACCTGCTCACTGATTACTACTTACACAATAAACCATCAATGGGAATACCCATAGTTCGCAACCAGTAAGTGCGCAATGATTATGCTGTCGTATGTTTGACAATGTGACCTTGCCACACTTAGAGTGAGGCCATGCCACATGTGGATTTAGGACTTGCCACATGTAGAATTGGGCCATAGATGCTTCATGTAGCAGCAGAAAACATATATCATTTGATCACTATGCTAAAATTGTTGAATTCATATTTAACAAAAACTAGCAATTGTTATTTTGACCTTTGCCCTTTCAGCTACTGCCAATGGTGGGACCAAGATGTGTGGACCAGTCTGCCACTGCCACAAGATGAAGGTAATACGTCATAGGAATACAGTGAAATAAAGCAGCTTGCTGGTTGAATAGCCCAAATACTTCAAGTCTTTTTTCCCTCCTCAGTGTCCAAGCCAAAAATGACCCAGGCTGCCATCATGATGGCCCCACAGACAGATGAACACGTCAACTCTTTCTATGAACATTATCGTCCTGCAGAGATCACATCATTTGATGAGATGTACCAAATTTATCTGTCACAGTCTTACTGGTGAGATTTTTACTCTATTTCGGTAGATATTCTTCACCTTGTTAATTTAAATACATTTAACTGTATTACTACAGATAGCAAAATTAACAAAAGAATAAGTTCTAATGTATTAAAATTGCCATCTAAATTTCTCGGCTAGGTCTCTTAACCAAAATTTAAATAAAAAGTGATTATTGTATAGGGGCTCATAATTTTACAAAAAACCAATCTGAATTCAAAATAGATGATCTCATTTAAAAGTTGTGATCTTTCCAACTTTTGAATGAAGGAAACCAGCTAGATTGAAAGTTCAGAAAATGGAAGTTAGTCATTAATTTAAAGTCCATGAAATGAGATAAATTACAAAAGTGTTCAAATTCTCAACTTAAATAAACTGACTCAGGTTTTGTCTTACATTGCCATACAAGTATATGAATTGTATCTCTGTTTTAATAGGTGGGTCATCCTAATTCTATTCATTATAATGCATAAATTTTAAAAAATTTACATTTTAATTTTAAAGTGCTCAGTAAACCTTTTTTTGTAATGTAAATTTTGTAATCAAAATACCTAGTTGTCTAGGAAACATGTAGATTTATGGGTCTGTTAAACTTACACTGCTATTACCCCTATACAAAATTCCAGATATCTGTGCTAAATTAGATTCTTAAAAAGCACCAGTGATTTTATTGCATATATTTTCGTATTTATTGATAATGATGTAGTTGTGTGTTTTAAAAATATTTATATAGTTCAGTGGCATAAAAATAAAAATTTAAATTACGCTACTTGAATGTATATTTTGTTAAGTATTTTAAGTTGGTGGGAAGTTCTACCATTGGCAGTGGAAAGGGGCAATTAAAACCCAGGTTTTTTGGTGGGTTATTTCTAGTTATTACTAATTTGTCATGAATATCTTTCTGTCCTGTTTTGTTCGTTTTATTGTGTGTTCTGCTGTAAATGTCTTAGTTGTTTCCATCCTGTAAAATAGAGATTTGGGAATTACATTTTTTGTGTGGTCTTTAGAACTTAGGCTAAATTTTTATGTTATTGTTCACTTGTGTCAATTTGGAATGACATTGTTCCTACACAGGAAACACGTGCCAAAGAACCCCACAGACTTCAGTCCGTTTTGTGTCCGCCACACAACTGATACCTCAGAAAGGTAATACAGTCCCTAATGTTATTGGTACTCATTAAATTTTTTATGTTTGTTGTTTAAATTAGTTATTAACGTTAACTTCATTTAAAATCCATTCCTAATAAGTTTGTATCAGTGTTAACTATTCCAGACACTGTCTTTTGATGTGTCATGTCTTTTGAATTAATTTTTATTAATCATATTTCAGTTTTATAAAAAAATAAATTTAATTTTAAATTTAGTTTTTGGCAGTAGTTTTACAATACCTAATTTTGTTGGCTTATTGGACATAATGAAAAACAAAAATGAAACAATGTTTTATTTCTGTTGATTTAGTATAAATATTTTGTTTATTTCTCCATTTTGGATATCTGGGCAATCTTCAGTTTTTTTAATATGAAATTGCTGTTTCTTTCCTCCTTATTTGAGAAAAAATAGTAAAGATATTAGAGAAATGTATGTGAAATTCAACATGTTACTTTCACTTGTATAATGCAGGGAATCCAATCCAAATATCTCTGGTAAAGACTCGACATCGTCTACAACTTCATTTGGATCCGAGGGCAGTTCGGACACCACAGATGACTCAAATGTGGGGGGAGGGGTACAGCTGTCTGAATCATCCAGCGATCAGAGTTCTGGAGATGAGGAAAACTATATTTCATTCAAGGTACTTTGCTGGGGTCAGAAAGCTGTGATTGATAAGCTGAGGTGGTAGATCAGCTGTGATTGATCAGCTGAGGTGGTAGATCAGCTGTGATTGATAAGCTGAGGTGGTATATCAGCTGTGATTGATAAGCTGAGGTGGTATATCAGCTGTGATTGATAAGCTGAGGTGGTAGATCAGCTGTGATTGATATACAAGCTATCAAGTAGATTATTGTTATCCTCAGTTGTTTACTTGACTCCAAAAGAGTAATAATTAGTGTTTTGAGAACGAACTGTTGCATGGTACTGTGACAGTGAATCAACTGTTTAATTTCTGTGCAGGACTTGTTTCCATCTATGAAAACAGTTTATGACACTGATATCACAGAGCCAAGTTTGCGGGACCAGAAGATTTATGAAAGGTCAGTTTATCCGATAATATTTTAAAATTTATTTTGATACTTAACTATTGATTTCATTAAGTTTCTTAAGCTTTTTACAAGTTTTAACGTGTACTAAGGTCAAATTTTATATGCTATAGTTTTGTGTTAAAAAAATATACATGTATCTTGAAAAAACTACTTAAAAATTTCTTCTTAATCAAATAATTTTTAAATGGATTCCAGATTACCTAACTGATCCAGATCATTATTTTTTTTTCTTATACGTCAATTAAATCTTGAAAAGGAGCAAAATAATAAACCTTTACCTTTGTGAACAATTATTTTAATGAATTTAACTTTATTAATGCAGTGAAACCTTGCTATAATGCAATAATCGTGATCCATAACATGGAATCCATTTATAACAGGTTTGCGTGGTTTTAATGGTTTGCAAATGCATAGTTTTAAAAAATGTTACATTCTTCTGACAAAAATTAAATATTATTTATTACAAATTAAATAATGGATTGATAATTTTTATTTCTAGGTTATTACTTTGCATTAAATAGTTGTAATAATTTTAGTTCTTTGTGTGATAATACACATTGACTGATAATAACCGTGACTGATAATTTGCATGTTGAAAAGCACTGCCAAGCCCTGCCAGAATGTTGGCAGCTTTCGTTCTTTGATTTTTATTAAATTGTGAGAATCATATCAACCACGACTTTTTCTGGTGTTTGGCTATGGATGCAGATAAAGGAGAAGCACATTGTTTAAACAAAGATTGTATACATGTATAGAGTTAATAGAAAACAATCACTATGACGACTAACTGGCTTTACTCATGGATCAGTATCAAGTAACATTTATGATAATGTTTATTATGGAATAACACTTCACAAACGCGATAAATTGTTAAATTTCAAGTCATTCTATATTATGGGAACCCTTACACAAAATGATAAACATTTTCCCATCTTAATACAAAAAACGTAAAAAACACAGTTTTTGACTATAAATTCTTTATATAAGAGACATAACTAAAAGAATGTTCATTATAATACGCAGCGCAAGACAATCCAAAAATCCAAAATTTTAGTTATGTCTCGTAAAACATGTTTAATATAATGCGCACCGATCTGGAATATATTTGTAAAAAGTATCGTCAATATAATACGCACCGCACAGCGCGACAGAAAAATATTAAAAAGGTTGTTCAATATAATTCGCACCGCAACACTCTAGCACAAAAATTAGCATGCTACACAGAGATAATTATCTAAAAATTCATTATTTTAATTACAATACATTCGATCGATCTGAAATTTTGATGGATGTTTATCATCGGCGCAAGTCTGCCTGCAAAATTTTAGCTCGCTAGCATACAAGAAAGTGGGTTAAAAATCTATCCAAAGTTTTTTCGGCATTTAAAGCATCAAACAAGCAAGCAGACGCCACGAGTTAATATAAAGGATTTAAAAAGAAATGCTTTCACGGTATGAGAAAAAAGCAGATTGGTGTAAATGAATTTCAACTTTAAGGAACCATGCCACCATCATATTATATTTTAATTCATACTTGATCTTAGTCCCAAAGTCAAGTTACATTTTTTTAAACTCTGTTTTATGTTGGTAAATTTTTATTTTAAGAAAGTCATTTGGGAATGAGTATATGAAACTTTGGGAGCAACACCATGATTGCATTATATCCGAATTAGAATTATCACAGGGCGTGTTATAGTGGCTCCCACTGTATTTAAAAATATATTTTTCGAGACTAGAATACCCAAGCAATTTTCTTTTCTTGATTTAAAGAAAATCTTTTTGTATCAAGCTTTCATTAATACTATCAGATATGTAGACATTGGAGCGGGTCAATGTAACGAACGACTGACAACATCAGAACCAGCTGAACTCTTGAGTGTGGACAGAGAGAGTGGACATACTTTCCTGGGCAGTCGTAGAGGCAGCAAAGACTCTGGCATGAAAATTAACAAACAAGTCTTTCCAGGCATAGATATGTTAGTCCTCAATTTATTGTTTTTCCCATTCAGTAAAGTAAATATTTTTGTTGACCAGTTTTATGTTATTAAGTTCTTTTTAAAAAGTCAACAGCTATTTGAGAACTTACTTTAGTGAAAACTTTGACCAAAAACAATTTCTTTTAAAAACATGGGATTATTTTTGTCGTCTATGAGGTTATAGGATTTTTATTTAATGTTTTTTTGGGGTCACTACTAAACATGTATAAAGAAATTTTATGTTTGCCATTTCCTTGGTTCTAACAGTATTTTAACATTTTTTTAGAGTAGAGCAATTTTAGTGGTTAAATGTTGGGTCTTGAGGTACTCTAAATTATATCTACAGGGCTGTATTCTCATCATTAATTATCTTGATGAGGACTTTTTCAATGTTCAAAAACTTTTTTTTTCAGTGAATGTTTTTTTAAAATTGGCTTGAAAAAAGATAATGTGTTAATTTTAACTTTATTCTCAGATTCCCCATTTCCGCTTTTAAACTGGACAGCACATTTTATGTGGAGCCCCCGCCTGTCAGCAAGCAGGCCAAAGATTTGTACACAGCGTACGTACAGCGTGGTCAGCTGGGGGCTGGGCCTGTCTCTGATGCAGACCGACACGCGTACATCAAATATGTCAACAGGAAATATCTGTGATATCTGATCTTGTCGTTAATTTTTTTTAAAACTTTGTGAATATTTGTGATGTGTTATGAAATAAGAATGAACTGAGCAGATTTTGTGCAATATCATAATTGATCTTATATTATTAACATAAAATCAATAAACATTGACTTTATTTCATCTCCTGGGTATTGTTTCTTTAGTTTACAGCTTTCAGATCTGATGTAGATTATTTATTTTAATCTGAGCTACACTTTGTTTGAATATTGTCAGCTAACTGAGTCAGTTGTAAGTGCCATGTTAAGTTATAAATGAAAAGCAATATTTGTGGCTGCTCCACTCTCATGTTAAGTGACAAATAAACAGTAATGTTTTTAGCTGCTTCACTTATCTAGCAATGCCATTTCATTTAGATTTTTTAACTTAAAAATAACGTTTCATTTAGGGGCTAAGCATTGTTATAGTATGTGCATTTTATAATATCTTTATAATTGAAATAATACAGTAGATTAATGCCATGAGCTGGTGCTATAGAAAGACACAAACCAAAACCAGTTTATCCGAGGCTATACAAATGAACTGTCACACTGTGAAATGAATTGGTTCCACCTTGTTTATGTCTCTTTATCCTAGCTAAGTACTGTGGCATATTGATGTGTCCATTGGTGGCTTTTAGACCAATCTTTTCCCAAAAGGTGCATCGAAAGGTCGGACAAGAGATGGTCGGGATGCCATCAGGATGGTTACGAGCACGATCGTTACAATCCATTTTTTCTTGATAAGTTGGATAAGGGAATTTGATGTGGTTGCAATTCATGAAGTTGCATTATTAGTTGTCTATTTAGTCTCCTAGATAGTGCTTGTTATTAGTTGTCTAGTTAGTCTCCTAGATAGTGTTTGTTATTAGTTGTCTATTTAGTCTCCTAGATAGTGTTTGTTATTAGTTGTCTATTTAGTCTCCTAGATAGTGTTTGTTATTAGTTGTCTATTTAGTCTCCTAGATAGTGTTTGTCATAACACTGGGCTGAGGCTACCTTTAGTTAAGATGACACGAGTCTAGAATGACTCCTCAATATTTTGAATGACACTGGTGCCACTAACTACGCTGTTGGGACAACGGAGAAAAAACTTGTAAATGGCTGTAAATCAGCACCAATAACATCAGGAGTTCTACAAGGAACTGTCCTATAGGCCCCCTACTCTACTTAATTTTGTAAAAAAATAAACTTTTACAAAAAATAATAAATTTAAAATTCTACCTTCAATTCGTCGGACCAAATCTAGAAGTTGCAACTTGTGTAATACATTGCTAACAAAGAAATTAAACCAGAAATTATAGCAAATAAAAAAATTAAGCTGCAAAAATCATTTCTACCTTGAAAATACAACACAACAACTAATCTAACACAACCATCAGATAGACAGGGATAAAAATAAAACACTTTTCTTGTTTCATTTGCAAGAACAAACACAAATCCTCCGTCTTCCCGTCGGGGTTTCGGGCGTGGGTGGGTTGCCTGAACAAGCCAGGAATATCAACATTTAGGACTCAAATAAAAAGACAAGACATAAACCATGAAAATGGAAAAGTGCAGGGCACAATTATTTTATTATCTTTTTATAGAAAAACGTCTATAATTTATAAGACAAGAAATCAACTTCTACATCTCTAAGCCACATGGTTCTTATCTTTTCCTCTAGCCCTTTAGTTTCCACTTTAGGGCCTGTTTTGTGCAGGAAGCAGGTTTTCGTGGAGTATTGTCGATCCATGGCATAGTCTCTAAATGATCTTTTGTTCCATCGGCCCCTGCCATGTCAGCTGTCACAGTCTCAGGTTGCTGACCGTGGCAGCCAAGTGTATCACGAGAATCTTTCATAGGCATGATACAAAAAATTGGAATCTCTTCATGTTTCTTGCCATCAGTTAAACAACAACAAAAGAAATACAAAAACAAACAAAAAGAAATAAAACAACAACGTTGAATTGTGTAACTTTCTTTACAGCGTTTAATGGATTCACTCATTTGCCAAAAACAACGCGCAAACAGCTCACGGGTGTATCAGATGTAACAATTCATTTGATTACTTTTATATCTGTTGGAGTGGTTACGAATTGTGTTTCATTTCGCTGAAGGTATCAGAGAGTTGTGTGTAAGTCTATCTCTAAAGCCCTGCAATACTCTCGGCAGAACGTCTTATGTCTGTACTCATAAGCACAATACCAACAGCATATTATATGATAAATGGCACTCTCAGCACTCTTCCAGCAGCATGGCTTATGGGTCAAGTACTTCTAACACATTTTAAAAAGCATTACTATATGCGTAGCACTTCTAACAGCAGAATGATATGTGTAGCACTTATAACAGCATGATTGTGCGTGAAGCACCTTCAACAGCATTACTATATGTGTGTAGCACTCTAGCAACATGATTATGTGTATACCCTTCCAACAGCATGTCTTATGTTGCAGCAATAGACCTCCAAAAGCATGTCATTTTGTATTAGTATTATGTTAGAATCCTTTTATTACCTATTATTAATTAAAGTAATTAATTCGTAGTGCAAATAATTACATTAGGATTTATTTTTTATTTATTTTTTGGGGGGGGGGTATTTAAAAAAAATACTATGAAAAGAAAGACTCAAAACTCAAAAGCATTTGAAGCTGGAAACAAAATAAAAACGAATCACAAAACAAATATTTCATGGTTGTCTGTGAAAAGCTGTAGAGCAACTATGTTGACAGTTTAGGACAAAAACTAAAAACACATTTCGTCAAAGCTAGATGCTCATTGGTGGATATTTTAGTAAGGTTGAAATTCAGGTTTTACAGTGGCGTGTCGTGGTTTCCCCACATGGCCTTTCGCCTTGAGAGATAAGTTCATCATTAAAATATTTATTGATATGGAGTTTGCATTAAAATTAGAACGGAATGGCGATCTAATAGTTTGATACAAAACAAAAAAATTTGCGTTTACATTTTTTATACCAAAAAAAAACCCAAAAAACTTGAACACATCTTGTATATTCCTCTGCATTTAAAATAAAAACTTTAGAAATAATAATTCTTGAAATCGTTTATTTGGAAAAAAAATATTTTAAGTTGCAGAGCACAGCCACTAGGTATTAACACCTGAAACGTTCCTAGGGATTTGGGAAGAGTTTTGAAAAAAAATAATTAATTATTAATCAGTATATCAAGTATTTTTCGTCAAGTAGGAAATCTTTCACGGAGGCGAGTACCCAACTTGACTCCCCCTTTTCACAATGTCCGACTCTAAGATAAGTGAAGCAATCAGGGCCACTGCTCATGGTCTGGGTCTGTAGCGGGAGGAGGACGAGATAATTTGTACAGCTCAAAAACATCTGTTAAAGCTCAGGTGACAAGATGCTGCTAGATCACCGCTAGTCCTCACAGTAGTTCCGCCTCTGGAGATGTTCTGTGGTAGTGAAAGTTTTAGACGAGATCATACAGTGTTTCATGGGATGACACTCTGCATCTTTTAATGTTAAATGGGAGGAAATGTTATTGTTAGGCATGTGTATCTCCACAAAACAGTTTGATCAAGATGATTTCACACCAAATGTAAGTTATTGTGTTGGTCTTTTGTACTTATTACAGTCTTCTGGGTATATCATTCGTTACTTTATGGATTTTCCAGTTTTTAAAATTTGATTTCACAGATGAAAGTTTTATTGATTTTTTTGTTATACAATGTTTAATTGATTTTAAAGTATAACTTTGATGTTACATTTTTTTAAAACAACAACTTTTGTTTCATGGTTAATTTAAAAAAAAATTTCAAGTGGAGCACTGGTTAATTTTTTCAGATTATTTTTATTTAAAAAAAAACAACAGAAGTTGTCAGTATTGATTTCATTATATATGTTCTTTGGTATTCCAATGTTAGACTTATAGTTGAAGTTGTTAGTTTAAAGTCTCAGTTGTAGTGTCCAAGCTAAAACTGGCAATGGTGACCTAGAAAGGTGGGGACAACAGGTGATGTCTTCTAGCGACTAGTGTTTTAAAATCCGTTTGTTAAAGCGAGATGGGTGGCAAAGCGACGTCCAAACATGTCCTACTAATTGTGCACGCGGTGTTTATAGTTTATATCAAATGAACTTAACATGTATCTCAACGAGTGATGATTTACATTTAGGAACATACACACATATGATACAAATAAACATCTTTTTGTAACGTTCTTTAAGCTTTTTGGATGGATCAAAACTTTTCAAATGAGCACGTACTTGAAATATATAAAAGCAATATTATGCTTAGTTAAATACATAATATAAAGGATTTAAAGGATTTATAGGAACACATAGAAGAGGGCTGTTTTGGTCGGGGGTTGGGGGTGGGGGTGTGGACTAAATTATCTGCATGATTTCCGTTTTGTTTTATTGTTCAGTATAGATCATGCATTAAACATAATTTAGTTGTTTATAAGAATCGATCCTTAATCGAATTACTGTTACTTCATTCTCTGTATTTCCATCGATGTATACAGTGGCGTGGCATGGGTAAAAGCCGCCCTGGGTGAACCAAGATTTTTACCTCCGACATTTCCATAGTAACAAACCTTTCACTGGACAGAAGAATCCCACACCTCCGTGACCCGTAACAAGTGCCACCATTTACGGACTGCCCTATCTGGCCCCGTTTCATTATACGCTTTTGTTTGTATACAGACAGGTTTAACTATTACCATTCACGTTATATACACACACGACTTGCACGTTATATACACACACGACTTTCACGTTATATACACACACGACTTTCACGTTATATACACACACGACTTTCACGTTATATACACACACGACTTTCACGTTATATACACACACGACTTTCACGTTATATACACACACGACTTGCACGTTATATACACACACGACTTGCACGTTATATACACACACGACTTGCACGTTATATACACACACGACTTTCACGTTATATACACACACGACTTTCACGTTATATACACACACGACTTGCACGTTATATACACACACGACTTGCACGTTATATACACACACGACTTTCACGTTATATACACACACGACTTTCACGTTATATACACACACGACTTGCACGTTATATACACACACGACTTGCACGTTATATACACACACGACTTGCACGTTATATACACACACGACTTTCACGTTATATACACACACGACTTTCACGTTATATACACACACGACTTGCACGTTATATACACACACGACTTTCACGTTATATACACACACGACTTTCACGTTATATACACACACGACTTGCACGTTATATACACACACGACTTGCACGTTATATACACACACGACTTTCACGTTATATACACACACGACTTTCACGTTATATACACACACGACTTGCACGTTATATACACACACGACTTGCACGTTATATACACACACGACTTTCACGTTATATACACACACGACTTTCACGTTATATACACACACGACTTTCACGTTATATACACACACGACTTGCACGTTATATACACACACGACTTTCACGTTATATACACACACGACTTTCACGTTATATACACACACGACTTTAACGTTATATACACACACGACTTGCACGTGTAGCGCCTCAATGTATGTTATTTAAAGGCCGTCAGTTCCGTAGATTCATAGATAGGATTACTTTATAATAACAGATGCTGTTAAGTGAGTGACATAACTACATGCGTACTATAGATGCAGCTACCCTTCACAAAAGACGTGACACTAAACTTTGCTTAATTTGATTGTGTCCCTTTCTCTAGTTCTCTTGTTAACGGCACCCCTAAAACCACGCAGTGACATTAGACGTAAGGTAAATATTTTCCTGTGTGTTACCGAGTGTAGCGGAGTGGGAGGGGTGGAAGTGGGGGACTGCTGCTCTATTTCTCAAAATAGAATGATTTAAAAAAAATCATTGAACAAGCCCTAGGCCGGCTGAAGGTGCAAAGATGAATCACTTTAAAGACTTATAAATTCACTAGACCAGGTCGCCGATACGACATGTCTTGTCTGTGCGTTGTGGTGTGTGGTGTGGTTTATGGTGTAGTGTGTGTCGTTCACACCAGGCGACATTATGGGGCTGAACACAACAAACTGTTAGTTGTCTTTGTAACACTACGTAATTCATGATAAATTGACGTCACCAAACTGAATTCCATGAAAATGTCAATTTCATCATGTCGTTAGATGATTAGGACCTGACAAGTATAGTAGGAGAGAGCCCCGTTATTGTATTAATGAAATCAGCATCTAGGGCAGCGGTTCTCAGACTGCGGGACTCGTGTCACTAGATGGTCATCACGTGGTTTCATAAGGAACACCGAAATGTTGGAAAATCCAATATGTGTACATAAAGGCGGAAGTATGTTTAGTTTCTATGATGAGCCGGAGAACAAAAGAGCAAATCCTGGGGGACACCATTTTTAATTTCCTGCAAACGGTAATATTCTGTAAATGTGTCGCCTGTCACGTCCAAGCTTTCGGTTCGTGTAGGAAAATGTCATTAAATTTAATTAACATGATATTTTTAAACACATTTTAGTGTCTACTAGACGCCCCCCGCAGCGTAGCATACGCCGCAGACTTGCTCATGGAGAGTGCAAAGAAAGTGGAGAAAGAACGGACACAAACTACAGCACGAAGAAATCAAAACAACGCGAGTGAGCGTCGGTTTGGGGGGGGGGATAATTGCCAACTCATTATTGATTTCGAGACATTAGCAGGCGAAATTCGATACACCACTAACTTCTATGAAGTCAGCTATAAAACGATAATCGGTTTAATATCGGAGTTACATAATCGATAATTGGTTTTCAAAACAAAAACAAAAAAAACGCAATTAACAACCCTAAATATGACTAACCCTCGCTAGGGTCCAATCACAGTTTTAAATAGGAGGCGGGTAACAACAACCTCAGTGTGCATGTCTTTAAATTTACTCGCTATTTTTTATATACACTGTGCTGCTTTTTTGTGTTTGTTCTCTCACCCCCCCCCCAACCGTTCTTTGCATTGTCTATGATGAGCAAGTCTGCGGCGTATGCTACGCCACGGGTCTCTCCAGAGTTCTTTCTTTTCATTCACTCACAGTCGTTTGCCCAAACCCACCCCATTTTGACAACTGTGTCTTTCAGGAAGTCTTCACGCGTCACTAAATCATTAGCAGCGTAAGCGTATGCTACACCGCGGGTCAGCTAGTCTTGGCAATAAAGGGGTAAAAGAACGGGCAGAAACAGGCATTTTTACAAATTTTAAAAAAAACCAAAGTTTTCGCTGGGGCTTGAACCCAGGACCTTCCTCGTATAACTATAAGGCGGACATGATGACCAGTACACTACGAATCTCACGTTAGTCTGTGAAGGACCAATGCAAGTGAAACGCAAGGACCATTGTTGGTCTCGATACATTGGTCGACCCCAGCGAGGGTCATTCGTCATGCTCGGTTGCACATACTTGCGTCGTGGTGTCTCGCATGGTCCCATGAAGAGAATTATATATATAGATAGATTCTATTGATTTAATATTCGTCACCCACGCAGCAATGTTCCCTCTAAGGTTCACAGGTCCGTTTGGAAAGAAAAAGAACTCGTGTTTAAAGTTGCTCAGCATCCATTTTTTTGTGCAATATTTTTCAAAATTTACTGCGCGGCAATTCAAAGCTGCTGCGTGGAGTCGGTCAGATATCTGCGCATGGCCGCACAGCTTAAAGGGAACATAGCCACCCGGGAGGGTTCAGCGCTCCTCCACTCAGGAAATACCACGCGTTTCCCTACTCAGTTCAGAGCTCCCCTGCCCGCGGAAGCATGATGGCTTTTCCCCTCTTGGGTTTACTCAGGGGAGCTCACCCGGCGACTGCCAAGAAGAGAGGGCAGCCCCTAAACACCATGAGCGTCGAGTGACCCCCACGGCGCCTACGCGAGAAGGCTGACACTGCGTGATCTCCGGATGCACATCTCATGGACATCGCTGCTAAATTAAAGTATTAAATGAAGAGAGACATTTGTTAATTGGGCTGGCAACAATAACGATAAAGTAGGCGATTATGGATATACTTTTAGGCCACATGTATTTATTGTGCACTTCGTTTACCTGTTACGGAATCTTTTATAAATAGTAAATTAAAGACTATTGGTTATTTTCTTAAAACTTAAAGACTCGTTATTCAGTTGTGTATATATATTACTTCACTGGTGTATTTTGTGATTGCCACAATATCCACTTTACCCCTAGATGCGGGAAACCAATCTTTTCACCACATATATCCCAAATCCCTTAACAGAAACATGGCGTACAAACAATTGGAAACCACGCTCAACCCTGGACACAGAATGCACAGAAAACGCTGATAAAATTGGTCGACCCATCGACCATAATGTAATATTGCCGCCAATAAACTTGTTGATTAATATCGTTAGCAAGTTAAACACATGCACAGTAAAAAAAACAAACACTTCAGATTTTATTTTAGCTAAACTCACCGTCAACTTATCTTATCTTATCTTATCTGTTTACAGACGCTCCTTCTATACAGAAGATTATTGCGTCCTACGCTTATCTATGGTTTGTGTTTAGTCCTGCATTTTTATCAGAGATTTAAATGTTGATAAAGTGTTGGTTTTCCTGGATTCTTCAGGCAACCCATTCCACGCCCGAATTCCGGACGGGAAGAAGGAAAACTTGTATGTGTTTGTTCTTGCATACGGAATAAGAAAGGTGTTTTTATCCTTATGTCTATCTGAGTGTTGTATTAAGTTATCTTTGTGTTGTATTTCTAAATTAGAATTAATTGCTTTATGTATGATTACTACTTTGCTCTTGGTTCTTCTATCCTCTAGTGTTTCAAGGTTTAATGATTTAACTAATGGTGTTATTCTTGTCAGTTTCGAATATTCTCCAGTAATGAATCTGGCAGCTCTTTTTTGAATTTGTTCTAGTTTATCAATGTTTTCTTTGGTGGATGGGTCCCATACAGAAGATGCATATTCTAGTACAGGTCTCACCAAAGTGAGGTATACATTTTAGTTTTATATCTCTATTACATTTGTTAAAGATCCTTTTTATAAAGCCTAAGGTTTTGTTTGATTTTTTAATAACTTCATTGACATGGGGATTCCATGATAGTTTCTCATTTATTAAGACTCCTAAGTATTTTGCATCTTTAGTTTGGGTCAGTTCTTTTCCATGAATGTAATATTTTGAATTTATTTGTTTCTTTTTCTTTGTTACTCTTAACAGTTGACACTTTTCTGGGTGGAAAGACATACTCCAGTTAGTTTCCCATTTTATCAATTCATCTAAGTCTTTTTGTAAAATTTTGCTATCTTGTTCTGAGTTAATTGTTCTATAGATTATACAATCATCAGCAAATAACCTAACTTTTGTACCTGTTGAGATGTTGTTGGGCAAATCATTTATATAAATTAAAAAGAGTAAGGGACCTAGCACAGTTCCTTGTGGAACTCCTGAGTTAACCTTTATTTCGTGAAGAAAATCTTTTTTGAAAAAAAATAAAGAAAGAAATTTTTAAAAAATAATTTAATTTAAAAAATTGATATAACCGTTTTTTAAAACTCTCTTTCTACTCCCATTTTCATAGTATGTCTAATATTTATGAACTTGTGAGTTGTTTTTTAATAAATATTTTTATTATTATTATTATTGTGCTTTTTTTTCAGTTTCCTTTTGCCAAATGAAGATTTAAATGCATGGTGGAGCCCAACTCTACATTTTTAAATCGAATTTTATAAGTAGTCATTGTTTTAAAGTACATACTTTTAAGTGGATAATTTTATAGATTATATGTTTACTATAAAAATTTAAAGAAAAAAATATATTTCAAGAGAGATTTTTTATCAAAATCGAGTGGGAAAGAAAGGAAATAATTTTAATTTTAAAAAAATATTGCGTTATGCGAAGAATTTCTGAGCACAATATATATTTTCAAATAATAAAAATAAGTCTTTTAAGTTTTGTCTGCATTCATTGTCACTTCCCTGGCTTCAAAAAATGGTAATGTAAACTTCAACACAGATTTTCAAGGCATATTGCTTATTTAGAGACGTTTACATTTTAGGGATTCAATGATTGAATGCATAACAACGTTTTGTAAATGTGTGTGCGCGTGCGTGTATGCATTTGTTAGTGTATGTGTTAATGTGTGTGTGAGAGAAAGATTGTGTGTGTTTGTTTGTGTGTTATTTAAGCACAGTGTTTTGGCTAAGCGCGTCTGAAGACACTTAATGTAATGATAACAACTCGCACACAATTTCAATAGAAAATTGCATATTACATGCTGTTAACAAACTCCCGTCAAAGAAATCCTTTATTTTAACAACGCTCAAACAGTACGCAATCACAATAAAATATTATAAAAAGTGTTTTCCTATCCGTTTTGCCAAGTCCGACATTAAGCTCTCTTCTTACTGGCTCTGTGTTTCGACCACTCACTTTAGGACCTTTCTTCTAAGTCTCGACTTTAACAACGTGCTGTAAATTGTCTCATGAGCCCCCTCGTTGTCACATACACAGTTATAGGCCCCGAGCCTGGAAGACTACTGACTTGATAGTTAACATGCGAGTCTGAGGGGTTGGGCCGTGAGTTTGAGGGGTTGGGCCGTGAGTTTGAGGGGTTGGGCCGTGAGTCTGAGGGGTTGGGCGTTTGTTATCATTCAATTTGAGAATTTTATTAGCGTGATATTCAAAAGAAATTTTTTGAACGATTTGTCTAGGTCTAATGTTTTGACGCCGGTGTGGAATGTGAAGGATCAGAGATTCTCAAACTGAACTTTTGGCGGTCTGAAATACTCATGAACGAAATGTAAAATTATGAACTTTGTAAGATTCACTATTGCAGTGCTCATTAGCCCATTTCAAGTATTTATCTCTTTCTTCTTGTTTTTTTAAAAATTTATTTATTAGATAATTATTTTATTTAAACTATCATCCCACGAATTCCGCTAAAAAGAAATTTATTACCAGAAATCATACAAATTTTCTGTACCTAGAAAATAGTCCCTTTCTATATTGTATTTCAAATACACACACAGACACACACACACACAAACACACACACACACACTAATTAGCCAGTCATATCCAAAGCAGTCGCATTAATGGCAATCTATAAAAAGCATACGACTCTTCTGTTTTTTTTTAAAATTCATGCTAAACTCTGTGAACTCTACAAACTACTAAAGCAAAGGATTTATTTTACAGACGTCATTGCTAACTTGCAGACGATGCAATACTTACTTTTCCTGTGTACTTAGTTGGATTTGTTTGGAAGTCACTATAAAAAAACTGCTATAAAATTTAACTCAAAATTTGCAACATCTCTGGCATTGAGGACATGCGTAACAATCACACACAAACAGTGCCGGATCTACCTATAAGCTGCACAACCTATAGCTTAGGACTCCCACTTTATTGGGGCCCCAATAAATTTTCCCAAGCGAGCAATTGTAATATTTGGCACTGACATAGAATATCTGAACTTATCAAGGGCCCCATATCTCAAATACCTTAGCGCCTTTTCAATTCTAAATCCGGCACTGCACACAAAAGGCATGCGAATTGAGATGCCCCATTTTAAAACTTTGAGGACCTCTTTAGGAAACACCGTATAAAAGAGGAAGGTTGTTGCAATTTGTGTTGAAGTTCTACAGTGTTGAATAGTTGAATATGCTTCGCCAGTCTTCAAAGGCCAGAGAGAATTCCTTCAAGTGTAGCAGTTTTCATTGTTGATAGATAGACGTAGTTGTTGGAACACCGGGATTAGTTGAAGCTATGTGATGATGTTTTGGATTTGTGTGACGTGACATGTATATGACTGGACATTGTAACAGATTATAATGCGTGCTTCATTGGAATGAGTATCCGACTTAATGTCGTGTATGATAAGACACATCTATATAACTCGTTAGTCAATCTCACAGTCGTGATGAACTGTATATGTAATAGAATCTCCAAGGGATATTTGGAGATGAAGACTATTACTGGACTCAACAGTTCGTGTAAATACAATTCCGAACTCAAAGTCATTCGATGAAGATTAAAAGTTATATTTCGAGTAAAAAGCTACTATATAATATCATAGGTCGGCAATGAATGTAGATCTATAGTAGGTCACAAGTCAGTGGTGAAAGTAGATCTAGAGAAGTCAGTTGTGTGAAAATGGCTTCCTTTTTGACAAGTGTTCCAAGGTAGGAAATCAATACTGAGACAGTTTTAGTTCCAGAATGAGGTGTGTAAGGTAAAAATGAGGTGTGTAAGGTATACAATTCCGAACTCAAAGTCATTCGATGAAGATTAAAAGTTATATTTCGAGTAAAAAGCTACTATATAATATCATAGGTCGGCAATGAATGTAGATCTATAGTAGGTCACAAGTCAGTGGTGAAAGTAGATCTAGAGAAGTCAGTTGTGTGAAAATGGCTTCCTTTTTGACAAGTGTTCCAAGGTAGGAAATCAATACTGAGACAGTTTTAGTTCCAGAATGAGGTGTGTAAGGTAAAAATGAGGTGTGTAAGGTAAAAATGAGGTGTGTTCGGGAAAAAATAAGGTGTGTTAAGTAAAACTAAAGTGGGCTATAAGTAAAAATGAGGTGGGTTAAGTGCAATTTTCCATCTAAGGTTCGTTAGTCCGTATGGAAATTAAAAAAAACTCGTTTGCAAAGTTGCACAGCGTACATTTTTTGTGCAACATTTTACATAATTTGCTGCACGGTAATTCTTAACAGCTGCGCAGCGTTGGTCAGATATCTGCGAGGCCGCGTAGCTGCGCAGCTTAAGGGGAACATTGGTTAGGTGTAGCGAAATTTCAACGATGTGTTGCGGATTCATTCAATTAACCACTGAGTTTGGAAAACTACGGGGTGTGTAAATGATAAAATAAAGGAAACTGAAATAATTGATATTTTTAAAAATATTAAATTTGTTTGCTAATTTGATATGACTGAAGAATGCCGACTAACAAAGTTGATGTGACTGAAGTATGCCGACTATCAAATTCTGTTCAGTTAAAAGATCAGGCAAAATGGCGTTTTTGGGATTACATAACCGCAAGTTAACAGATGTCTAAGTCATCAGACATTGCGATCATTTGCTAAAACATCTCCGGTATTTTCCAAATTACTTGGAACCCCTGGGTGAGCTTCAGTGCTTCACGCAAAATCCATCCACACAATTTAATAAAGTCTACAACTGGACGAAAAATCCACCCTTACAATACCCTACCGAAGACAGTGGCCCCAATTTGCCCCATATTTGACTAGCATTCTGCCTCATAATTAGACTTCGGAATTAATGTACAGTGGAACTTTTCATAACGAGCACAATTTGTTCCAGATTGTTACTCGTTAGGTGAAACACTCGTTAAAAGAAACACATTTTCTCCTACTAATCAATGTAAATACGATACTGCGTTCCGTGCTAAGAAAATTATCAATTTTCCAAAAAAAATATTAACATTTATTCAAATAAAATTACTTATGAATTGTTAAGGAGTGTAACAACTTGGAATACAATTTAGATTTGAAACTAAAAGTGTAAATAAAAATATGAATTTATTAAAAATATTTAATCATTTTTAACTTGAAAACTGTCTAAAGACGTTTTCTTTTCTGCCGACGCTTCAAAATTTGACGCAAATGTGTCGTAACCATTTCGTAGTCATTCTTGACACTCCCTTTGAAGCCCCCATATCTTTAATTTTGTTTTTGTTCTTGAGAATAGTGCAGATAGTTGATGTTTACCGATTGTATGTGCCCACTAGATTAGCCGCACTCACGCCTTGTTCTCGATTTTCAATGATTTTAACGTTTCATTTCGACAGTTTTTTTCTTCTCTCTTATGATTGTCTTCTTGTGTTTTTTCTTCGAAGACATTTTATCACAGGTTATTACTCTTTGCACATCAAAAAATTACGAATACATTTTGAATACAAAATTTGTAAAAACTGGTGATCACACACGAAAACAATACGCTAACAGACCGAGTGCTGAACACAGACTATTGCATCGGCGCTGAAGTCCCCGCACGCAAATGAATGTAGGGAAAAAGGGACTTCCCCTTTCTGCGAAACTCGTTATGCGAAATGTCGCGCGTTAAGGGAGCAACTTCTTCACTTTTTTGCTCGTTCAGCGAATTAATTGGGTTTTTTTATTATAAGAGGTGCTCGTAATGAGAGGTCCCACAGTATTTCTAATGATCCTTATTTTTCCTTAGTTCTTTCTAAATTCTGACAAAAACTAGAGTTGGATATACAATAAATCTCCCGACCCCCACCCCTTTGATCCCGATCTCATATAAGCAATTGTAAAGTATCTCTGCATTTACCATGCACAGAATGAAATAACTGTTAAAACATTGTATTTACCACCCACATCATGAACTCACTGTTCTAACATTGCATTTACCATTCACAGCATGGACTCTCTGTTTGCTCGCGCTGCGAATGTCGTGTTCAACTCACCCATCAAGGGGGACGACTTTGTGGACAGACTCCATTACTTTGTCACCGTCGCCATCCTGGTGTGTTTCGTTGTCGGAACTGGGTTGCAGGTGAGACAATTCACTGGGTTTCAGGTGAGACAATTCACTGGGTTACAGGTGAGACAATTCACTGGGTTACAGGTGAGACAATTCACTGGGTTTCAGGTGATACGATTCACTAGGTTTCAGGTGAGACAATTCACTGGGTTTCAGGTGCTACAATTCACTGGGTTTCAGGTGCTACAATTCACTGGGTTTAAGGTGAGACAATTCACTGGGTTGCAGGTGAGACATTTCACTGGGTTACAGGTGAGACAATTCACTGGGTTACAGGTGAGACAATTCACTGGGTTACAGGTGAGACAATTCACTGGGTTGCAGGTGAGACAATTCACTGGGTTGCAGGTGAGACAATTCATTGGGTTGCAGGTGAGACTATTCATTGGGTTGAAGGCGAGACAATTCACTAGGAAGAGAGGAATCGTTCATGTTGCTTCTCATGCATGACTTGCTAAGTAAGGAAAATGAATGACTGAATGCTTTCTTCTTTAGAGCTAACACTATCAATGCTAGTCCAACATCCTCGCGTCGCTCTAAAGTCGTGCTGATATTCTTAGAGCCCTGAAAAAGTTGAAAAAGTCAAAGTGACATAAATGTAAGACAATTTAAATTTAAAAAATAGTATTATTACCAAAAATGTAACATTATTTTTTCATTTAACACGATTTTCAGCGCTCCAAGAAGTATAAAAATAATTTTGAATTGTATTTCGCAAAGAAAATTCATTTTATTTCGTCTTTCATATTAATTATTAATATTGATGAAACAACATTTCTTGTAAATGATTAACGTAGCTTATGTATAATGTATTGTAATTTTGTGTGTTTGTTGTGATATGAAAGTTAATTTAATACTTATAAGTATGTTATTTCTTTCATGTAAAGCGCTGTGAGCCCAACTCCTTACTGGGATACAGCGCTATATAAATAATCAATTTATTATTATTATTATTATTTTTTTGTATATTTAAATATTTTAAAAATATAGACAACATTATACATGTAAGTATAGAAATGTCAATCTTTAAATTTTCGACTGCAGGAAACTCATTTATTCAGCTGGCTTAAAATTTTAACAATAAGTTGTAAAGCCTAAAAGTAAATTTCAACAAATCTTCATTTGATACAGTTCTGGATTTAAGTATTAGTATTAGCTACATTAGCTAAAGCTTATGTCATCCTCTTTCTCTAGCGCCCCCACCCCAAAAAATTGTCCGAGTGAGCAGTTGTTACATTTGGCACTGACAGAATATCCTTACTTAGAAAGGACCACATATCTCAAATACATTAGGGCATTGTCAAGTCTAAACGGCACTGTTCCGATAGACTTGTTTGTGAGGCGTACATTTTTCCGTATAATTGCTATATATTTATGCCTCTAAAGTATAAACCATTTATAAACACATCTCTTCAAAATCAGTTTACCATTACCTCCCGCCGTACACCAAACCTGTAAGAGCTAAAAAAAAAGGATCAATCATATATACTGAATGTGAATACACAAACGTTACGCTACAAACAACATGTGATGAATGTCATAAAATCGATTTAATGAACTCATTTAAAGAAAATAAAAAGGAATTTTTATTTTTAAAATATTTATTTTCAAAGTGTTTCATTTCAATGCAATCTTCCAGTCCAATATTTCTTCTTAATCATAAAGAAAACATTTTGAAATTAAGACCACGTCTGTTCTGGGATTCAGGATTTTATTTAGTTTTCAACTCCAAGATATACAATAGAGAACGCCCTTCATTATCACTCAATACAACTTCTGTTTCCTTCAGGAATACGTCGGGAACCCCATCAATTGCTGGACACCGAGTGACTTCCATTACGAGAGCTACCAGGCACACGTCAATACCTACTGCTGGACTCACAAGCTCAGGTACCCGCAGTACGAGAGGGAAGGGGTCATCAACCAGACAGAAGGTAAGCAAAGTTCTGCCTCGAAGACTCTAACAATTTTTCTGCTGCAGGGCCACAAAGAAACTACAAGGACGGTGGCATTTAAAAGGCCTCTCACATAATACTTCTTTTCTTCACACATGCTGTAGCCGCCTCTAACGTTTCACGTTTGCATTTTTGCTTTTATCAGTTTCAGGACAAGGGATCTTCGACCCGTCACGTCCAAAGCCTCTGGTTGATTTTGGCACAGCCTTCTTCCGCTGGGTTACGCTCATCTTCATAGTGCAGGTCAGCTTTACGTAGGTTTTGGAATCAGGAAAATACCTTTAGGTTCTCAGATCAAAATAATTAGACTCGTTTTTAAACACTCATAAGTTGTTTTTTTTCTATTGTTTTTTTTAAAGCATTAAAATATAAATGGATACTGAATTCACGAAACTGTATCTTTCCACTGTGATACTTATGAAAGGTTCGGCACACAAATCTCTATTTTCTTTTATATCAATGAGAAGTTTTGAACATACAGTTATGAAATGATTATTAATTATTAATTGCTTACGTGGAATGCAATCAGGTTGCGCGATGTATAAGAAATTAATTATTGGAAACAAGAGATATTTAAGGATTTGAAAAAAAAATTAAAAATTACAATTACAAGAACGTTACCACTAACTGCCAACATTAGCAGACAATTTAATAATAGACAACAGATACTTCTTGATAAAATTAAAACTTATTTTTTTTAAAAATAACTTACTTAACTTCAGTAAAGCTTCAGAACAGAAAACGATGTCTGTTATTCTAGACGCGTAACACAGTCCGTTAGTAAAATACGTTCAATGCTCGCGTTTATAACAAAATGCCCATTATAATTTAGTTCTTTATTCTGTTTTCCACATTAATTCTTCACATGTTATTTCATTATAGGCCTGTCTGTTCAAAATTCCAAACTTCATTTGGTTACGGCTGAGTGGCTCGTCCGGTGCGGACATCCAAAAGATTCGAGATCTGGTTGTCCAGTCCCAAGCCGCGTCAACCGACGATGCTAAAAGCCTGAAAATGGACGAGGTGGTGACGTACTTCGAGAACTGGATCACGGGGTACAGGTCCTACAGGTTCCGGTTCGTCGGCAAGCACTCCGCGAAGGTGCTGACGGTCCTCTTCTGTCTCGGCAAAAAGTCCGGCAGCTACATGTCGTCCCTGTACCTGTGCTACAAGTGCATGAACATCATCAACGTTGTCGGGAACTTTATCCTGCTCACCGTCTTTCTGGACTTGAACTTTTGGAAATACGGGCTGGTCGTCTTGAACAGTGTCATGACGTACGGGGACTGGCAGGACCCGTACAATTTCCCCCGTCTGCTCCTCTGTGATTTTATCCTCGAGGGTGGCACAGGAAAGGCTTCCAGCAGTGGGAACCAACCCGCGGAATACCAGGTCCAGTGCACCATGACACTTAACCTACTTTTGGAGAAGGTCTTCGTCCTGGAATGGTTCTGGCTTGTGTTTCTGTTCATCATTACCATAGTGAATCTGATAGCATGGGCGGTGAAGATCAAACCACCATGCTCCACGATACTGTTCGGCAAGACGTACATCAAGACGGTGGATTCGTACCCGTGTTTAGACATCGGGATCGCATCGATGATTTCCAGCGGGGCGTCCAGGAGTTTCGGGAAAAATTTTCAGAGAGATTTCATAGAGAAATATCTTCGCAGCGACGGCGTTTTTATTTTGAGGCTGCTGGAGCAAAAGTCGGACAGGACGTTGGTGGCCGACGTGGTGGGGATGCTGTGGAAGAGATACATCGCGATGCAGAAGAGTGCCGTGGGCTCGAATCTGGCGCTGTACGGGGGTTTACACTTCGGTAGTGACGTGGAGCTCGGGAAAGTCCAACACGATGCCGGAAGTGACGCACGCCTGGCAAAAGACAACAATCTTAACGTGCAGGCGGATTCGGTGGATTTTAGCAAAGGAGGTTCAACTGATGATGACGCAACTGTGGATACTAATACATGAATACACTACAAAGAAATGGTTTGGCGAAGCTATACCTGGTTTAGGGTCAGTTGCAGATGTGATAGGGCATGTGTTCGATGACGCTTTTAAAATAACTAAATTCCCCTGTAGTTTTTTTTCTAGTACCGTGCATTGGTTTATCAATAAATCCATTAATACTTGATTAAAGCGTCACTATCTAATTTAAGCGTCATTGAAGTGAAGAAAATATCGTTGTCTTTAATGAATCTTAAATCTACGTTCATCACATGGAGTTGGATACCTTCACACGTCCACGTTAAGTATGCGGGAAGCTAATTATTTTGACCCCTTAGAGATGGAAAGCTATCAATTTTATGGGTGCGGTGATGAAAACTGAGATATTTGTACAATGTTTTGTAAAGTTGGAGATTTGAGTTGGAAGATTTCCGTGAAATAAAGCAGAACGTTTAAACTCATGGAAAGACTTATTGTTAACATTAAACTTTAAAAACAATAAATGCTTATTTGTACACATTCACCACCGACATTTACTTATAGCTATCTAATGTTTTGTCAGACGCAGACATATGTAACTGAAATTAACATTGTTGCATTGAATTAATGATTAATGTGCAGTTTATTGCAGTTATTTACAATTAATGTGTTTTCCCCTTGTTAGTTTTGATTGTTATTTGTTTGTCCGTCGTGATCGACGACGACCAATTTCATCACATTATTTAAGATAGGCTAATGTAAGGCAAAATAGCTTATGAAGACTATTGGAAGGTAAGGCTTCCTATAGCATGTATTTAAAAACACGAGACTCAAACGCCTTTATTTACTTGTACCGATGACTGCATTAGGCAAAATGAAACGTCTAAACCTAAACTTGTCAACCAATAAAGCTTTAAATTTATTGTTTTACTCACATAAATCGGTTTGTTATTCTTGTATTATATTGAAAATCTTTATGGCAGTCCAACCTCTTTAAATATTATTTATTTAATAATTATTGGTATTCATTAAACTGACCGTTGGTTGTTATGTAATGTTGTTTATTATGTAATGTTGGTTATTATGTAATGTTGGTTATTATGTAATGTTGGTTATTATGTAATGTTGGTTGTTATGTAATGTTGGTTATTATGTAATGTTGGTTATTATGTAATGTTGGTTATTATGTAATGTTGGTTATTATGTAATGTTGGTTGTTATGTAATGTTGGTTGTTATGTAATGTTGGTTGTTATGTAATGTTGGTTGTTATGTAATGTTGATTGTTATGTAATGTTGGTTGTTATGTAATGTTGGTTGTTATGTAATGTTGGTTGTTATGTAATGTTGGTTATTATGTAATGTTGGTTATTATGTAATGTTGGTTATTATGTAATGTTGGTTATTATGTAATGTTGGTTATTATGTAATGTTGGTTATTATGTAATGTTGGTTATTATGTAATGTTGGTTATTATGTAATGTTGGTTATTATGTAATGTTGGTTATTATGTAATGTTGGTTATTATGTAATGTTGGTTATTATGTAATGTTGGTTATTATGTAATGTTGGTTATTATGTAATGTTGGTTATTATTAATGTTGGTTATTATGTAATGTTGGTTATTATGTAATGTTGGTTATTATGTAATGTTGGTTATTATGTAATGTTGGTTATTATGTAATGTTGGTTGTTATGTAATGTTGGTTGTTATGTAATGTTGGTTGTTATGTAATGTTGGTTGTTATGTAATGTTGGTTGTTATGTAATGTTGGTTGTTATGTAATGTTGGTTGTTATGTAATGTTGGTTGTTATGTAATGTTGGTTGTTATGTAATGTTGGTTGTTATGTAATGTTGGTTGTTATGTAATGTTGGTTGTTATGTAATGTTGGTTGTTATGTAATGTTGGTTATTATGTAATGTTGGTTATTATGTAATGTTGGTTATTATGTAATGTTGGTTATTATGTAATGTTGGTTATTATGTAATGTTGGTTATTATGTAATGTTGGTTATTATGTAATGTTGTTTATTATGTAATGTTGGTTATTATGTAATGTTGGTTATTATGTAATGTTGGTTATTATGTAATGTTGGTTATTATGTAATGTTGGTTGTTATGTAATGTTGGTTGTTATGTAATGTTGGTTATTATGTAATGTTGGTTATTATGTAATGTTGGTTATTATGTAATGTTGGTTATTATGTAATGTTGGTTATTATGTAATGTTGGTTATTATGTAATGTTGGTTATCATGTAATGTTGGTTATCATGTAATGTTGGTTATCATGTAATGTTGGTTATTATGTAATGTTGGTTATTATGTAATGTTGGTTATTATTTAATGTTGGTTATTATGTAATGTTGGTTATTATGTAATGTTGGTTATTATGTAATGTTGGTCATGTAATGTTGGTTATTATGTAATGTTGGTTGTTATGTAATATTGGTTGTTATGTAATGTTGGTTGTTATGTAATGTTGGTTGTTATGTAATGTTGGTTGTTATGTAATGTTGGTTGTTATGTAATGTTGGTTGTTATGTAATGTTGGTTGTTATGTAATGTTGGTTGTTATGTAATGTTGGTTGTTATGTAATGTTGGTTGTTATGTAATGTTGGTTGTTATGTAATGTTGGTTGTTATGTAATGTTATTATGTAATGTTGGTTGTTATGTAATGTTGGTTATTATGTAATGTTAGTTATTATGCAATGTTGGTTATTATGCAATGTTGGTTATTATGTAATGTTGGATGTTATGTAATGTTATTATGTAATGTTGGTTGTTATGTAATGTCATTATGTAATGTTGGTTGTTATGTAATGTTATTATGTAATGTTGGTTATTATGCAATGTTGGTTATTATGTAATGTTGGTTATTATGTAATGTTGGTTAAGATCAATGTAAACATTGCTTCAATGCTCGTATGAGGAAATATATATATTATATATTTCATTTAGCATTGACTGATTCATTCAGGCACTAAACAGTAGACCCGGGAACACTCTATGTATAACCAAAAACCTGTTTCATGGATAATGTAAGATATATACTCTATAATAAATAAGTTCAACTTTTAATGTTTCGTCCGCCAGTTGAACCGTAGGCTCCACTTAATTTACATAGCCGGGGGGGGAGGGGTTTGCATAATTGTGTTTCCTTACCTGATTAGCACTTTCATATTAAATGTATTTTGAGAAATTGTGATAGAAAGGGGCGTGTTAAAAGAACACATGTATGTTCACTCCAATCAAAATCATTGTTTCGATATTTAAATATTTTTTATTATGAAAGTGAGACTTACAAATGCTAATACATGATAATAGTTTTCAGATCAAAACCGTTGTTTGTGTTAAATTTTAACACCCCAATTCCCGTTTTCAATAAGACTGACATTTTTTAAAATTAACATAATTGTGTGTTTATTCACTTTTATACTTGCCTTAGAAAGTCCACATATATTTTTTTTTAAAGTAACTAAATTATTTGGGAAAGCGGGCTATAAGAATCATACAACATATAGAATGGGACTGCAATAAAGCTTTTAAATAAAATACTAAAATACACAAACAAATTGTGCAATGAAAACAATAAATTTGAGCTTTATTTTTAGACTGATACGACAGTAAACGTTTCGGCTAATGCCTTCATCAGTACAACATAAAATACATTCTTACAATACTTACATAAGTAATAATAATATTCTTACAACATATTTTATTTTAAAATATTTATGTTAAATAAAAAGAAAGGAAAAACAAAAACAAACATGGACACAGGATATAGCAAAAAGGGGGAAGATACTTCCCCCTTTTTGCTATATCCTGTGTCCATGTTTGTTTTTGTTTTTCCTTTCTTTTTATTTAACATAAATATTTTAAAATAAAATATGTTGTAAGAATATTATTATTACTTATGTAAGTATTGTAAGAATGTATTTTATGTTGTACTGATGAAGGCATTAGCCGAAACGTTTACTGTCGTATCAGTCTAAAAATAAAGCTCAAATTTATTGTTTTCATTGCACAATTTGTTTGTGTATTTTGTATTTTATAAGAATCATGCCTACCGGACGGCATTTTCTCTCTTCGAATGTATTAGATTTTAGTTAGGAGGCCGTCCATAAATGACGTCACGCGATTTTGGCCGATTTTTCACCCCCTCCCCCCTCGTCACGCGTCATCACAAAAACTTAGACCCCCTTTCCAATATGACGTCATAAAAGTTTGACCCCCCCCTAAAAGTCGTATTTTCTATTGAAAAAAAATCATGTTTCAAATCACTTTTTTGTCATTTAAAAATGTATTTAGTGTAAGGTTGCACTCGAATATCGTAACTCGCGTGAAACCATGTAAAACGTCACAAATTAAATCGTAAGAAAGCAAATATTTAAGTGGAACTTTTATTTAAAGTTGCGAGTTTTGATGTGAGTCACATTTATCAAAACACCCCCCTCCCCCTCGTCACACATCGTCACAAATGTGTGGACCCCCTCCCTCCCACTAGGTGTGTGAGGTTATTTATGGACGACCCCTAGAAAAAAGGTGGGAAACTACGGCCCGTTGGCCGCATGCGGCCCGCCAGAGTATATTATGCGACCCGCATGCAGACACATTGCGATCTTATGTGGATGTTAATTTTCTTTGTTTAGAATTGTTGCTATATTTTTAAAAAATTTATTCCGAGTATTTGATTAGAATCTAGGGATATTAAATCGGTTTTATGACTCCGGAATTGATTAGTGATCTTTAGTCATTAATTGTTAACATCCTTATTCGAAACTACATTTCAGCTCAACCGTAAGTGGCTTTTGTTTACGATTTACATTTTGGCGGTTTTGAAAAATTGTAATTTAATAGCGAATAGATGTTGATTTAACCATGAGTGGTGCTTTAAAAGGATTGTGGACGAATGTTGTGGGTTTTTTTAACGAGAGTTGGCAGCAAAGCAGTCTACTTTCTGTGCCATGAGTGTGTAAGCGGCTTTAAAGATTCCAACTTAAAAAGACACCACCAAAAAACATTTGGATTTCGGGCACAGTTTAACAAAAGAAGAGAGCAAAGGGAATTACCAGGAGTTGGTTAATAATTTAAAGAAGCAGCTAAATAGTCTTTAAAACAAGATGTTGCAACCGAAGCCAGTTTGGTGCTGTCCCAAAAGATTGTAAAAATGAACAAGTCTTTTTCTGAGAGCGAGTTCATCAAGGAATGCTTGTCAGATGCAGCAAGCATTATGTGTCCATAACAGAAAACAAAATTTGATATCATTTTTTTATCAAGGAAAATTGTAGTCGGGCTTGTTGAAAAAAAAATAGTGACAATTTGATGCACCAACTTCGAGATGCAAGCGAAGACTTTTTATGGTACTCTCTAGCGTTGGACGGAAGTACCGATGTACAGGACACAGCACAATTGTTGATATTTATTAGGGGAATAAACACTCGTTTTGAGCTTAACGAAGAATTACTTAGTGTTGAACCACTCAAAGACACAACTGCAGGCCAGGATTTATTCAATGCTGTTGAGATCTGTGTTGAAAGAACTGGGTTGGTGTGGAACAAGATAGCAAGTGTAAAAACCAATGGAGCGCGTGCTTAGAGTGGAATAAAAAAAACATAAAAAACCAAAGTTTTTGACTATAAATCCTTTATGTACGAGACGTAACTAAAAGAATGTTCATTATAATACGCAGCGCAAGACCCTCCAAAAATACAAATTTGTAATTGTGTCGTAAAACATGTTTAATATAATGCGCACCGATCAGGAATATGTTTATAAAAAGTGTTGTCAATAAAATACGCACCTAATTGCGCCACAGAAAGGTTGTTCAATATAATGCGCACCCTTACACTCTATCTCAAAAAATAACTTGATACATAGGAATAAATAAAATAATCTAAAAAATCAATAATATAATTACCGTAGATGCGATCGATCTGAAATTTTGAAACATAGTTTTTATCATCGCCACCAAACTGCCTGCTAAATTTCAGCTTGCTAGCTTACGAGGAAGTGGGTTAAAAATCGATCCACAGTTTTGGCGCCCGACAAGCAATCAAGGGTTCAACCAAACAACCAGACACGACGAGTTAATATAAAGGATTTTTAAAAAAACGTAGGTCTTGTAAAGTTGATAAACATAAAATTAAAGAAGAACATCCTGACCATACACTCCTACCTCTCCACCGTGTCATCCATCGGGAAAGTCAGTGTAAAGCTACGTTGAATATCAAGCATGTTATTGACCCAGGTGTCAGAGTAATAAACATCAGGGCCAGGTCACTTAACCAAAAGCAGTTCAGGGCAGTGCTTGAAGATTTGGAAACTGAATATTATGATATTATCTACCACAGCAGTGTCCGCTGGCTGAACCTTGGCAAGGTAAATAGACGAATGTGGGACCTCAGGGAAGAAACATATATTTTTTTTCAGGATATTATGTTTTTTTTTGGTGTGACTTTGTTACTACCATTGTTAATGAAGAGTGGAAGTCAGACTTTATGTTTGCTATTGACATCCGAAATCTGTACGAAGACTTCACCTGCCAAGTAGTACATAATGGTAGACTAACAGATGAATTCCATGTCACAACTGGAGTCAAACAAGGATGCCTCCTTTCACCACTTCTGTTCCTTCTTGTGTTAGACTGGGTCACAAAAGAAGCTTATGCAAGCTCAGGAAAAGGAATCCAGTGGAACCTAATGCAAAAACTAGAAGATTTGGAGTTTGCGGATGACTTGGCCATTCTGTCCCACAGACTTCAAGACATGCAAGACAAAATCACAGCCTTGAGCGAGACTTGGAAAAAAGTAGGACTCAATATAAACATTCAAAAAACAAAATTTTTGAAAATAAACTTCCTACAAGATGGAGTCATCCAAGTAGAAAACCGTAACCTTGAGCAAGTAAACAACTTTGTATACCTTGGGAGTGTGGTCAGTGTATCAGGGGGAACAGATGAGGACATAGAACGAAGAATAAATTTGGCGCGACAGGCTTTTGCCAATCTGAAACAGGTCTGGAGATCTACACGCATCTCTGTCAAAACAAAAGTAAGGATCTTTAACACCAATGTTAAAATGGTCCTACTTTATGGATCCGAAACATGGCGGACGGCGGACGTCAGAGACAACAAAAAATAGACTCCAGACCTTTGTTAACAGATGCCTCAGAAATATTCTGAAAATAAAATGGTTCGATAAGGTCGAAAACTCCAAGCTGTGGGAGAGTTGTGGACAAAGAACAGTAAAACAACAAATCATGGAAAGAAAGTGGAGATGGATTGGACACACCCTCAGGAAAGATAACAGCAGGGCTAGGCAGGCCTTAGATTGGAACCACCAGGGCAAACGACAACGAGGAAGACCCAAGCGTACATGGAGACGGAGCATGTTGGACGAGGCTGGAAGGACTGGGAAGAGCTGGGAAGAACTGAAGCGACTGGCAAGGGACCGTGTAGAGTGGCGAGCTTTGACAGGGGCCCTATGTTCCACAAGGAACTCAAAGGACAAATGATGATGATTGACATTATGGAAAAGTTGTATAAACTGAATGTCAAACTTCAGAACAGAAGCTTGTTTGCACATGAAATGTATTTCTATGTTAAATCATTTCATGCAAAGCTCTCCCTGCTCTCCAGGCATGCAGGAGAAAACAGTGTTTGCCCCTTTCCTTTGCTGAAACAGAAAACCATTTCCGGTGAAACGGCTGACAAGTACAAGGCTCAGTTGGGTGCCTTGGAAGTGAATAGAGTTTTCAAGACTTCAAGAACCTGGAACCACTCTTCAGCATCCTCAGTTCACCATTTGGTGTAGAAACTGATTCAGCCCCAGAGGATATTCAGTTATAGTGCTTGACCTACGAGCAGAGTATGACCTGAAGGAGAAGTTCAAGTCAGTTCTTCTGCTGGAGTTTTTATGGATGTTTGCCAACGGCAGCATTTCCACACATTAAAGACTTTGCTGCCAAACTGGTGTCACTATTTGGGTCAACATAAATCTGTTAGCAAGCTCTTTCTTGCATGAAAATAAACAAGTCTAAGAACAGATCGATACTGACTGACTGCAATTGCTCATACTTCTCATTAATTATAATTGTACTCTATGCTCAGCTCATATGTAAATTACGTTCCCACTTCTTCATTGTTATTATTTTAGTTAACAATTAACTTTTGTTGAAATAATAATGAATAGTAAAATCTTATTATCAAATTAGAAACTGTTTCAGTTCGTATTTTAAAATGTAATGTACATGTGTAATGGAGTGCGAATGTGAAATAAACTGACAAGTACATGGTTATAATTATTAATTCATATTTTATACGTTGTAAATTATAATTGAAGTAGATAAAATATATAGACTATGCGGCCCGCCTATAACAATCAAGTTTTTAATGCGGCCCTCCGTAGAAAAAGTTTGCCCACCCTTGAGTTATAGATGCATCACTTTTGACGAGAAAGAAACAGGAAAACAACACCATTGGATTCAGTGTTGATTTCATATGAGATGATTCTAAATACTAATACTAAAATTAATAGCTTGTCTGGTGGAATTATGAAAACATTGATTTTTGTAAAGGATCTCTCCCCCTCTTACACTTCAAGAACGAAATTAGCAATAGACCAAACAATATTTGAAATGTGCATGAATATAATTTACTCGTACTAACAACGTAAAACTGCATTGTCGCAAGTGGAAAGTTTGGTTTTCACGGATAAATGGATGAAAAAAGGAGGAAGTCTATTTTTTTCTTTTTTTTCCTTTATCTTGTGTCATTGTTTGTTGTTTTTCCTTTCTTTTATTTTACATAAATATTTTATGATATAGTAAGTCTTAAGAATTTAAATATAATTTTTAAGGCTGGTACTGATTAACAATTTTTTGTTTTATTAATCTGGAAAAATTAATCGCTTTGTCGATTAAATTTCGATTAATTATATTTTAATTTTACCAACGTTTTTATTAACTTGCTTTCGTGTCTGTCCGCAATTTTTCAAATTTGCCAACAACGTAAAATTGAACCACTTCTGGTGGGTTTAGAGAGCTCAAAATTTGACCACAGATAGATCTTGGATGACAATGCATTGTATCAAAATTTCAGATCGATTAAATGTACCGTAATTAAATTATTGCATTTTTAAAGTTTATCTCTATATAAGTATCTCTTATCCGTCTGCTATTTATTTTTCACGTGCCAACTCAGTTAACCCCGTGACCTCATCCCCGTGGTGTTAAAATGTTGGGCGGCGCTTATGAGGTTTTCGGTAAAATAATAAAACAACCCCGTAAAATGTAAACAATAGCGACCGCTACATATAGTTTATATAGATAAACTAAAAAAGCATTAATTTAATAACTGTACGTTCGATCGATCTGAATTTTTGATACGATGCATTGTTAGGTGACACGAGCCTATGTGTCAAATTTCAGCTCGATGGCATCACGGGAAGTGGGTCATTTTTAAATCCCTTATATTAACTTCACCGCCGTCTCTGTCTCTCTGTCTTGGGCGGGCACCGTGGAAAAACAGAAGTCAAAAAATGACCCCCTTCCCGTCATGCCATCGAGCTGAAATTTGGCACACGGACCCGTGTCACCTAACAATGCATCGTATCAAAATTTAAGATCGATCGAACGTACCGTAATTAAATTAATGCATGTTTAGTTGATCTATATAAAACTATATGTAGAAGTCGCTATTGTTTACATTTTACGGGTCAATTGACTTCACGCCAGCCAGAGGTGAACACATCTCGTGTTTTAACCAGGTAAACCACCTGGAGTTGAGTTAACGCGTTGACGCCACCCGTCCATGTCCAAACCCACTCCCCCCTTCCCCCAGTTTTAAAGCCAGGGGAGATAATTTCGGTTTCAGTCTGTAAATGTTTGTCGCGTTAGCACATAATCAATACTTTTAGTTATGTCTCATATATAAGGGATTTATAGTCAAAAACTTTGTTTTTACGGGGTTGTTTTTATTTACTTTTGTTTTTCCGCCCGCCCGACGACGAACGACACAGAGAGAGAGAGAGAGAGACAGAGACGGCGGTGAAGTTAATATAAGGGATTTAAATAGAGGTAAAAAAAAATAATTAAAATAAAAAGTTTTTTAAAAGGGGAGTTAATTCACTGAAGAAAATTGAATAAGAAATCAGTCTTAATATGAATTAGTGTAGTGTTTTCAATTGATAAGCGTTGGTGTTTGTCCATATCTTTGTTTTTGTTTGTGTTGGGTCTAAAATGCCTCACCTCCACGCAGTGAGACCTGACAATCCATAACATATGGAAACCAAGTAGTCAATTTTGTATTTAATGATGTTTCTTATGTTCAATAAAAGTAATATATACTCTATGATTTTACACTTAAACTGAATAATATACAGAGCTAAAAAAAAGCAAAAAAAGATTCTTAAAAACAACGTTTTTATAAGTGGACTAAAAAGAAGAAAATAATTTTAAAGTTATAAGTTCAAGTACTTTAATTTAATATGACTAAAAACGTTGGGCGGGTGTTTGGTAAAAAAAGTAAAAATTTATAATTGAGAAGGCAAAAGAGGGATCTATAAGTAAGTGAGAGAATGAGTGAACTGCATATGTAAAACCTCATAAGCGCCCGCCCCACGTTTTTAGTCATATTAAATCAAAGTAATTGAACTTATAACTTTAAAATTATTTTCTTCTTTTTAGTCCACTTATAAAAACGTTGTTTTTAAAAATCTTTTTTTTTACCTCTGCCACTGCCATTCTGCCTCTATTTTTATTATATAATCTTGTCTATAGTCAATTATATTACTATTACTAATTAGTATTAGGTGTCCCATAGTGACCAATACATAGTGTCATATTACCTCTAATACCCAATAATTTTAACTTTATAATAGACTGTTGTTTTTTAAAAATACATTCTCATTCATAAATTAAGATAAATCATAAATTTAAATTTAGTTCAACTAACTATAATTATAATGGCAGTGATAATATTAATATGAACTATTTGGAGATCAACAAGATCAAGAAAATTAGATAAGAATTAGGAAAAGATATTGAAATTACTTGGTTTCAATTTTTAAAATTTTTATAGCAGCCTTCTATAAATTCAACCCCAGAAGCAGCTTTACATTCGAATTCATTCATGAATTTTCCAGAAAGCCTAATCCTAGTAAACACGGGGTCAATCAGTTGAAAGGTCACACACACTCCTAGACAGGGTGACCAGATTGGCCTTTTTTAGGCCAAATTTTGAAAATGTGGCCTTTTTTCAGGTGGTTTGGCCTCAAATTTTTTTGTGTGGCCTTTTGGCCCTTTTTTGGCCTTTTTCTTAAAAAATAAATATATATATATAATATATATAATATATATATATATAAATAATCATAATCACAAAAAAATATTAAAATTCGCCAATAAGTCAATAATCTTATTAATTATTTTCTATCTTTGAATAGCTTACGTATATGTTAGACATTGAAAAGTTTTTAAAAAGCTTAACGAGGAGGCTATTTAGAAAAAGCCAGATATAGAATGCAGCTCACACTTTTAGACGCTATTGTTAGAGTCAGGGCTGAGCTTGGTTCTTGTCTGTTATCCGACCACCAAGATTTTTAAAATTATTTATATTTTTTGTATTAACTGTTGTAAATAATATACATATTATTTATAAGCCATACTAATATAGTATAAAATAAATTATACTTCACAAGATTGACTAAATTCACCTTATTAATTTAACTATATTGAAATTTGACAAGAATGAGAACAACACTGATTAAAAACAATCTAAACGATAAATGAAATAAAGTTGCCATTAAAAAATATAGGTTGGTTTATGTATTAATAATTGTAATATAATATCACTATTTATTTTTTTAATTCGGCATTGATTACACTCACGAAAACGTTAATCACAGCCTACATTTCGTTGATCCTATTACCGTTGCTCACACCCAACTAATCGCGCGGCCATGGAAATCAGTAAAGGACCCAAATAAACGCCAAAACGGGACTCCGCGTCATATTATAGATATAAAATTATATTTACATTTATTTAGTAGTAATTTGTAAATTGTAATAGCCTTAGTTTCGCGGGGTTTCCAGCAGTTAATACCCCTCAAAAAAATTAAAAACTTTTTGGTGGTCGGATAA
This sequence comes from Ampullaceana balthica, assembly GCA_944989445.1. Classification (NCBI taxonomy): domain Eukaryota; kingdom Metazoa; phylum Mollusca; class Gastropoda; family Lymnaeidae; genus Ampullaceana; species Ampullaceana balthica. Next base: position 463,819 of record CALYLW010000437.1, read on the forward strand.
CAGACAAGTACCCTGAGCTTTTGTTTTAAAAAATGCAGTAAGGACTTTCTCATGTCACCAAGAATGCTTGATGACTTGACATCGATAAAGTTTATAATAATACTGCAAATAGCAATCTAGAGGAAAAGGATGACCTGAAGCTTTTCTTTCAAATTTGTATGTTGCTATCATAGTCTATTTATTTTGTGAGTACAACCATACATACGAACATTGGAATTTACACATTTATTATACTTTTTCTCTTATCTTATCTTATCTGTTTACAGACGCTCCTTCTATACAGAAGATTATTGCGTCCTACGCTTATCTATGGTTTGTGTTTAGTCCTGCATTTTTACTAGAGATTTAAATGTTGATAAAGTGTTGGTTTTCCTGGATTCTTCAGGCAACCCATTCCACGCCCGAATTCCGGACGGGAAGAAGGAAAACTTGTATGTGTTTGTTCTTGCATACGGAATAAGAAAGGTGTTTTTATCCTTATGTCTATCTGAGGGTTGTATTAAGTTATCTTTGTGTTGAATTTCTAAATTAGAATTAATTGCTTTATGTATGATTACTACTTTGCTCTTGGTTCTTCTATCCTCTAGTGTTTCAAGGTTTAATGATTTAACTAATGGTGTTACTCTTGTCAGTTTCGAATATTCTCCAGTAATGAATCTTGCAGCTCTTTTTTGAATTTGTTCTAGTTTATCAATGTTTTCTTTGGTGGATGGGTCCCATACAGAAGATGCATATTCTAGTGCAGGTCTCACCAAAGTGAGGTAGCATTTTAGTTTTATATCTCTATTACATTTGTTAAAGTTCCTTTTTATAAAGCCTAAGGTTTTGTTTGATTTTTTAATAACTTCATTGACATGGGGATTCCATGATAGTTTCTCATTTATTAAGACTCCTAAGTATTTTGCATCTTTAGTTTGGGTCAGTTCTTTTCCATGAATGTAATATTTTGAATTTATTTGTTTCTTTTTCTTTGTTACTCTTAACAGTTGACACTTTTCTGGATGAAAAGACATACTCCAGTTAGTTTCCCATTTTATTAATTCATCTAAGTCTTTTTGTAAAATTTTGCTATCTTGTTCTGATTTAATTGTTCTATAGATTATACAATCATCAGCAAATAGCCTAACTTTTGTACCTGTTGAGATGTTGTTGGGTAAATCATTTATATAAATTAAAAAGAGTAAGGGACCTAGCACAGTTCCTTGGGGAACTCCTGAGTTAACCTTTATTGGTGCAGATTTAGATCCATTAATTATTACAGTTTGCTCCCTGCCCAAAAGGAAGTCTTGGATCCAGTGATGTAAGGAACCTGAGATTCCAAAGTAGTTAAGTTTTTTAAGTAAACTAAGGTGGTGAACTTTGTCAAATGCTTTTGAGAAGTCTAGTAATATTGTATCTATTTGATCATTTTTGTCCAAGCCTTTTGATAGTTCATCTATTAAACCTATTAATTGTGTTTCACATGATCTGTTTTTTCTAAAGCCGTGTTGATGTGGGCATAGAGCATTATATTTGTCAAGGTGGTTAACTATTCTACTATATATTATGTGTTCTAGTAATTTACAGGTGATACTAGTAAGTGATACAGGCCTGTAATTACCAGGGTCTGATTTATCCCCTTTCTTAAAGAGTGGACTTACATTAGCTAATTTCCAATCCTGGGGCACTTTACCCTGGTTTAGAGAGGCTTGAAAGAGAACTACAAAGATTGGGGACAGTTCATTGCTTAGTTCTTTTAATAATCTTGCAGGCAAATCATCTGGGCCAGTAGCTTTGTTTATTTTTAAGTTTTTTAGGAGTGAATGTATACCTATCTCATCTACAGTTATGTTACCTATTTCCTCTCCTGGTTCTACCTTTATTTTAAATAGTTAAATAATTTTCAGCCTTTATGAGCCGTCCATAAATGACGTCACGCGATTTTGGCAGATTTGTCAATGTATTTTCACCCCCACTCCTCGTCACACGTAATCAAGAGCTAGATCCTTTCCAATATGACGTCACAGTTCTTAAAAGCACCCCCTCGCCATACATCGCCACAAATCTATGACCCCCTCCTGTCCCCTAGGTGCGTGACGTCATTTTTGTTGACATTTTTCATATAACAAAAGTTTGGCCTTTTTTTGGCCTTTTTTGGCAGTCAGTTTGGCCTTTTACCCAAATTACAATCTGGCAACCCTGCTCCTAGAGGCCAAGCACAAGGTGAAGGTTTGTTTTGGAAGTTTCATGCGCTACGACGTAGCAGGTACGATGGTTCGCTTGCCCTCCGGAGACTACTACGCTTTAAAAGCTTTTTCCAGAAGTATCCATGGTCTAGTATAAATACTAGCAGCGAAATTGGATTGCCACAGGACATACGATTTTCACACGATCTATTTTCACTACCATTATCGGTCTACCCCATTCACTGCAGTAGTATAATAATTGTTATTGTAAGAGAATGTTTGCCATTACACCACGTCTGACTGGCGACGACCTCGGTTTTTATCGACTTGCTGATGAGCTTTCAAATTGCTGGGATCGCACACCTCAAGTTTATGGTATTAACAGAGAATCAGAGGTAGGCCATACTAACTACATACTCTGCAAATTTCGTTAGTTTCCTTTGTTCCTTGTTAAAATTTAACCAATGAGTCCAATGTCCATGTGAATGTATCAACAATGACAATGAATTAGTATCACAATCACAGTATTTTGTATAGAGTATAGACACTATAATAATTATAGACTATAGTATAGTATAGTCACTATAGTATAGTATAAGTATATCATTGTATAATACTATTAGTATTAGTGAGTTTGAGTTATTTTATTAATTTTTGTTGCCTACTAAAAATGTCATGAAATTAAAGTCTCAGGGCACAGTACAAGCTTTAAATTTAATTTTAAAGTTCAAGGTAATCTTGCAGTACATCCATTTTATCTAGCACCCTGCTTGCCAGATACGAAAAAAAAATTTTTTATGCAAATTTATATCTTAGTGTCTTTATTCCAGGTTCAAAATACTGACAAGGAATTCAGAATCCGCTTTGATTTGAAACACTACAAACCAGAGGAAATAAAGATTACATCTGATGATCAGGGTGTGACAGTCCATGCTAAACATGAAGAAAAACAGGACAATCATGGCTATGTGTCACGAGAGATCTGTAGAGTCTATAAGCTGCCAGGGGTAAGCAAAATAATTTTTTTCTCTGAGATTGTAGAGCAGTTACTTTGCAAAAGCAAATTTAACCAATCATCTACACCCACTTTCTTTAATTTTTCATAAAAGCTTTCCTCCATTTTTGTTCTTTTGTGATGTCAATACCAATTAAACTTGCACAATAGATGTCATAAAAAATGCACACATATAATTATATCTGAAGGGGATATCAATTTCTACATTAAGTCATAAAGATTACCTTATTGTTCTTTTGTGTCTATATAAATTGTACTAAAATAAGGGCTTTATTGTTATTTAAATTTTGATCTCTTTGCTATGTCAAACAAGTTGCATGGGCTACATAAATATATACCGTATGAAGATTTTAGGCATAAATATTTTTAATGGAACTGCGTTGTAAAGTACTAATACTAATCAAAGTCACTAATTAGAATTGCATGAATGATATGCTAACAAGCATTCTTGCTTTTATCAGAATAAGTGTAGTGATGTAGTGAGTGGGTGTTCATTTTAACCTAGCAAAGTCTGTTGCTTGTTTTGGACTGTCACATTAAAAATGAAAGTATTGTGCCTGTTATTACCTGATCAGGTTATGGCCAACATGATATAATGCCGTTGAGATGTCCAATACTTCATGAATCAAAGCTAGCGTTTAAAATTGCCAAGAGTAAAGGTGGCTCTAAAAACATAGCCCTTCAAAGCTGCTTGGTGGCTGAATATGCGTTACTTAAGTATGAAAATGTTTATTTTTCGCTGATAGAATTCTTGTCCTATTCTGCCTGCAGATTTTTAATTTTTACATTGATTTGAGAACTTGGAAGGTAATTTTGTAAATATGGCACACATTTGAAAGTAATAGGGTAACTTGACAAAATAAAAATAAAGTAAGTACTGATATACTGACTTTAAATTTTTTAAAAATCTGTTTTATCCAAAGCTTATTTTTTTATTGAACTTTTTTTGTAAATATGTAGGTTTAAAACATATACATAAATCAATAATTTAATGCCAAAAGATACCTCCTCAAATTTTGTAAATGGAGAAAATGTATTCATGATTTTTTTAAATAGTCTAGTTAAGTTTTAGAGACACAGGCAATTTGTAAATAAATAATACAATTAAATTACAATATTTTAATACTAGATTAAATACATGTGTACAGTATTCCCTCACTATTCCTGGGGGTAAAATTACAATATTTTAATACTAGATTAAATTAGGGATCAGCCGGATATGGTTTTTTACCACTTTCCGAATCCGGATAGTTTGGCCCTAATATTTGCCGGATCCGGATTTCGGATCCGGATAGCTCCACATTTAAGTTTAAGAGCTAATAGGGTGTACTTTACTACTTCATATCAAGTATTTAATAATATTTATTAAAATATTTATTATCCTACAAATGAAGAGTATCGGCTATCGACGTTGTTACATTGTCAAAGTCAACGATGAACATGAACAATGAATTGAATGAACGAACTTGAACGAAGTTCAACAAACTGTGTAGTATGTACCAAGCGAACAGTGTTGTACTGAGTGTGTAGTGTGGTGTACAAGAAGTCGTGATCTAAAGCCATAATAAAACTGTTCTTTTTTTCAGACAATTTAAGTTTAATATGCTGTTAGTTAACTTAGTTTGTTATCTTATGTAGTAAAGTAATATCTATACTTGTAATATTTTAACTTACTATATTTTTCTCGTATTGAAATTGATTCTTTTACTATATTTTGCATAGATTTGAATGATTTGAATGGATCTGCGCTTGTTAATTTGTTTATTTTGTTATATATTAATAATTTAATATATAACTTAATTTTTTACTTAACATATTTTGTATAATTATTATATTCACAATAGACTAGAGTTTTAAAATTATGAGACTGAATAAGATATAACACGTGAGACAAGCAACATTTTTTTATGTTTAAGTTCGCAAATCAAATCACAATTGCAACTGCCATTTAAAGTTCAACGGAAAAAAATAAATGAATATATAATTATTACAAAGATAAAACTTATATCATATACGTAAAATGTTTAAATTTGAATAATGAATTGAAAGTATTGAATGATTGACTACTGTCAACGTACTAGTCAATGACAAACAAACTAAAAACGAAAGCCAACTCTCAGCCTGTCCCGGTTTCCACGGCTCCTATTTAACTATATAGTTTATAGTATAACCTAATAATTACAAATTAGCTTAAAATTATTATTTTTTCACTTAAAATTATTTTGTAGCATAAAATTAATATATCAGCTATAACAATGAAAATAATTTAATGTCATGAGTAAATAAAATAGTTACTAGCTAGTAATAGTAAATTCCGGTTAAACTTCGTGTTGTTGAAGAAAATTCTTGTTAATTGTACTGATTTCTGGTTATTGTTTGTTTTTTTAAAAAATATTTTTATATATTTGTTTATAAACTAATTCATTTTAATTTAATTTTTAAAAATTCTTTACTACATTTATATCCGGATACTATTCGGATCTGCCATAGGTATTTGCCGAATCCGGATAGTGGCAAAAATCCCGATATTTGGTCCGGATATCCGGCAATCCGGATATTCGGCTGTACCCTAGATTAAATACATGTGTCCAGTATTCCCTCACTATTCGTGGGGGTTAGGTTCTTTACGCCCCGTGCATTGCGATAAACCACAAATATTTGATTCGGTTTTATAATACCTATATATGAGATTATACACGGTACTAAATGCTTCCCAAACTCTTTCTAAAGACACTCATACTCATTAATACAGTAATAATGTAATAATATTGCATGCAGTTATGTATTTCACTAATGTAGTAATGATAATATAAAAACATTTTAATTTTGTACTGCAACAATATTGACATAAAAAATAAACATAAGTACAGGACAGTAATACGGCATAGCATAGTTACCTATACTGTATTACTGTACCATAAAGTTATTTTCAATGCGTACAACATGTCTATTAGAATTGACAGAAAATAGCAAATTTAAAGAAAACTTAGATAAATACTGTACGCACAGTTCAGGTAATAATAATACAGTACAGTACCATGCGATAAAGTTAAGAGCCTTACCCGCGAATATGTGGTGCCGCGCGAATGGGGAACTGCGAGTAGGTGGGGGTATACTGTAAATGTTTTCGCAAATGACTTCTTTGGTACAGACAAAATAATATATTTTAGATTTAACGTTGTTAATCTATTTAAAAGATTTATCATGGCCCAATTCTTATTGTCATTTTTTAAATATTTTAAATCTATTTTGCAGGATGTTGATGCCCAATCCGTTACCTCCACACTGAATTCCAATGGTGTCCTCAGTATTAAAGCTGCGAAACGGGCCATTGAAGATCCTAAAGAAACTGCTATTCCTGTTGAGTTTGCAAAATAATCTGTCATATTTGTCACATTCCAGTCTTCATAAGCATTCATTTGTTTTGTTCATTTACATTTGACTTTTTTCAAATGTTTTCAGTATTACCTTACTATTTGTGTAATACTAAGGTTTTAATTATCTTGTTCGTTTTATTATTTGTAAGGAGCTCTCCACGGGTCCATTTTTTGTTTGTTTTTGGAAGCTCTTACCTTTTCTCATACTTATCTTTAGATATTGTAATTCTCATCACATTAATGTTGTCGTTGCTAGTCACTTTTTAGAAAAGTACTTTTATATTATTTTAAATAAATTGCTGTAACATGTTGCTGTTACTTATCACTTATCTGTGGGGTCATCTTTAACAGATGAAGTCCCATTTTTTAAAAAAATAAATAAAAATTTAATATAATTTTATTGTCTTGATATTTTATTTGCATGTGTAAACCTTAAGGCCATGTGATTGTGGGTGTTTAAAACATATAACTTTGTGAATAATAGTTTGCTACTACGCAAATGAAAGAGATATGTGATCCAATGCACTACAAAAACATGGATCTGTTTCCTTAAAGATAGTGGTCAGATGGTAGCATTTTTTTATTTTATTTTTTTTTGGTAGTTGATGGCAAAATCTCATCCTTTGTTATTCTTAGTCACTCAGGGCTCAGTGGTAGCCTGCTGTTCGTTCCTAACCAGCATATATCAATGACCTGCCCAAGAAGCTTACCTCCCAAGCAAGATTGTTTATGATGACACTGCTGTGTACAGGACAATTAGCCAACAGCTCTGATCAGGATTAATGGCAGGCCCTGTAACTGTAAGAAACCCTCTACACCACATTTAACTGCGTGGCCATGTGCTAGAGTAGGATTCCTCAGTAAGTTACATTGGTGTTGCTGAAAAAGGGGCCATGTGCTAGAGTAGGATTCATCAGTAAGGTACCGTGGTGTTGCTGAAAACGTGGCCATGTGCTAGAGTAGGATTCATCAGTAAGGTACCGTGGTGTTGCTGAAAACGTGGCCATGTGCTAGAGTAGGATTCATCAGTAAGGTACCGTGGTGTTGCTGTAAACGTGAATGCATTAGGAGTCAGGAGAAACCAAACTTGTCATGTTATGTAAACACACACGTTTTCTCGATTCTCACTGAAGCAGTAGAAAATATTTCAATTTGATTCTTAATGTGGGTTGCTCGTTGGGAATAATGACATTGATGATGAATACAGACCCTTATGTTAACTGAGAATACTAGTTCAAGCAATTACTTTGGAGACACCAGCTAATATGCTTAAATTTCTCAATAAAATGCAAATTTGAGTTACCCATCATCTCTGTAAAAACTATCACGCCCTTAATCATACTTAATGGTTGAATGAACTGCTTGATCAAGTTGATGGCTGTAGATAGCTTCTAGTTCTCTTAAGGTCATTCTCTTTTTGTGCAGCCAAACAATGGAATACTCTACCATTACACATCCGTAGTATTCAAACATGAACCAAGTCCTTCTAAACTGCACTTAAGACCAACTTTCCCTCTAAGGTTCGTTGGTCCGTGTGCAAAGTCATAAAACTCGTGTGCAAAGTTGCTCAGCATCCATATTTTGTGCAATATTTTAGCAAATTTGCTGCGCGGTAATTCCAAACTGCTGCGCGGCGTCTGTCAAATATATGCGCGGCTGCGCAGCTTAAAGGGAACATTGCTTAAGACACATCTTTTCAAAATTTATTTTCCAAATTAATGAAACATCAATTCTTTTAATGATTAACGTTGCTTTTTTGTGTGTTGTGTACTGCAATTAATGTGGTTGTTATGATATGAATGCTAATTTATTACTTATATGTATGTTAATACCTTCATGTAAAGCGCTGTGAGCCCAGTTTCTTACTGGGATACAGCGCTATATAAATTATCAATTTATTATTATTATTATTAGTTCTAATAAGACTTACACATATTCAAGCCTTAATGTCCTAGTCCTAGTTACTCTCAACAACATCAAGTGTATGACAGACGTTTATTTGAAATAAATAACTTTATTTACAGATATAATATAGATATCAAATCGCTATTTGAGCTACAATGAACATCATATAGGCATCTTTTTGTTTCAAATTATCAAATATATTTTTTAAAAATATTTACAAATTGATTAGACAAATTATCTACCCAGAGTAATTTAATATAACAGCATGCACTATGAAGTCTCTATCAAATATATTATTACATCTTGTTTTTATTACATGTGTAAATCTTTTTAAAATAAAGTTATTAATATTAACACACTAATTTTTATGAATAGTGGTTCCACAAAAACAATATTAGAAAATGAGTTTAATTGTTTGTTTTTGTTTCGTAAATTTGTTCCGACATTATAGTATAATCCCCAATGAAGTGTAAAACCAACCGTTAGTTACAAATATAATTATAAATTAATATATAAACAACTCAAGGTGGCTGAGACAGTCACAGTGCCAGTTGATCTATCGGCACCAATGCCTTTTTTTCTCCTTTGTATGCTTGCTTAAGACTAAGATATGAGAGGAAGATAAGGAGAGAGGAGCTAAGATAATTCTTTTTAAAAAGTCGTGAACATAAAAGTGGGGGTGGGAGAGGAATAAATTTTTTTTAAATATTATAAAAAGCCCTTATTGCTGGCTGCCTTTTACGTTATTGCTGACGGCCATCTACGTTATTACTGGCTGCCTTCTGCATTTTGCATTTTTTTGACTGGCTTCCACGTTATTGCTGGCTGGCTTCCACGGTCATGATTCCCGCCGACTCGTAGAGCCTGACCAGCTCGGACTGGTGCTCCTCGAATACCTCCTTCATGTTCTCCTCAGATATCATAAGGTCAATCGCCATCATGGCCAGCGCCTTGCCTTGTACGATACTCATAAACTCACATTCTTTAGATCCTGGCAAATCAAATAAACGTTTTAAAACATTTTACCCACATTATGTCCCAATTCATATTTTAATTATAATAATAAGTCATCTTAAATTTGATACACAAAGTATTTACATTTTTGAATAACTTCGCTTGAAATAGCCAGAAATTATTAAAAATAATTCGGACCTAACTAATTGACTATTCCCGTTTGAGAGTTTAATTATAGGAGAAATTTTTTTAAATTTATTATAATTATTTTTTTTTATTTGAAAAATATTGCTGAGGTAGAAAGTTGATTGAAACAAGAATCCTTTGAAACTATCACACACAGAGGCGTGATTAGGCCTACAGTCTACAGTTTATGATTATGCTAAATTGTGTGTTAAACTTTTAAAATTTACCCCCCCCCCTTTTTTCCCATTCCGTTTTGACACTGTATAGTTGTGCTGGCTAGATCATTTAGTTTTGTTTGTAAATTAACACCAAGCGCGGCAACTCAACAAGGGGAAACAATTTGATGTACATGTAATAACTTTTAAATACTCCACAACTTAAATTTTAGTTGAAACATTTGGTTATTTAAAGTTTACTATTTAAAACTAATTCTTTTCCATGCATTCTGAGAAGTAAACGAGCTAACAAATTGATCAAGATTGACGTGCTTCACCTTTTTGGACGTGAACTATTAATATATATTTTAAATGTTTTGTAGGAAAGTAAAGGGTATTGTGGTATAACTTAGCTACAGTTTATATGTGATGAAAATATTAGTGTTTACTTTCCATAGTTAATTTCAAGTGAATCTATTTAATTTTTTCTTCCAATATTAAGTTTCTAATTCCTCTATTGAAACTTTTAAAAATCATATTGCTTTGGTAATATGATAATATGTGAGAAATTCATAATTCTATATATAGACCTGCCATCACAGCAACTGAATTCATGTCGACATATCCACTTATCTCCTGTTGGTCACATTTCTATCAACTGATTTAATCTATTATAATATATCTAAAACATTGTACCTACCAGTTTATTTACTGATATTTTGATATATCTAAAATTTTGTATCTACCAACAAATCTACTGATATTTTGATGTATCTAAAATGTTGTATCTATCAACATGTCTACAGATATTTTGATATATCTAAAATTTTGTATCTATCAACATGTCTACTGATATTTTGATATATCTAAAATTTTGTATCTATCAACATGTCTACTGATATTTTAATATATCTAAAATTTTGTATCTATCAACATGTCTACTGATATTTTAATATATCTAAAATTTTGTATCTATCAACATGTCTACTGATATTTTGATATATCTAAAATGTTGTACTTACCAGCGTATCTACTGAATTCATCAGTTCCGACCTCCACAGATGTGCCAGCGTAGTAAAATACTTTCAGCGTTGGCACAGAGGTAGTCAAATTGGAAATGTCATCAGGACTCTGGCAACCACACGATAATCAGGTTGTTAAACAAAGGACGCCACAGTAATGATTTTGTTAACTTATCCGTTACAGACGCTCCTTCTATACAGAAGATTATTGTTTAAATTGGAGACAGTGAAGTTTGACATTTTATTCAAAATATGAATCCTTTTTAATAGCAATGAAACCTTTGAAATGGCAAAGTTAGGATTTTTTTATATATGTTTTTAAAACTGATATCAAATTTTGACGAGATAAGGGCAAGACCACGCCCCCAATGAGATTTGAGTCAAACCAGGGGCAGATGAGGGTGGACAGAAAGGATCACAACTACATGCTTCATCAGCCGTCAAATGTAAATTATTAGTAAAGTAAATAATGTTCAAAGAAATGTAAAATAAATTACACTATTTTCGCGATTATTTTTCATCCTTTCACTAAGTGATTGCCGAATTCATTTTCTTTAGCCAACCCTTTTCTTCCCAGTATGTACTTTGACATTTGGTAAATGACGTAGTTCCATCTTACAGTGGAGGGCACTGTTATTACCTCGATTCCCTTTTTCTTGTTATGGAAGGTAAATCCCATCAGCGCCGCGTTGTGTTTGTAGAGTTCCACCAGCCGGTGACACGTCACGTTACAGAAGAATTCCTTCACAGTGGCGTCAACCTCGAACTGTTTGAACATACGTTAACACAGTAAATTCATCTAACTTACAAGTGTATGTGGTTTAGGCGTGCACCACAACATGACAGAATCCCAAGCAAATTTGCTCCAATGCACACGCCCATGAAGTAAGCCAGGACGCTGGTAAAAGTTGACATCAATGCCCAAAATAGATTTTACCCAACACATTCGATTTTATTTTAAAAATGTCTAATAATTTTTTTTCAATTTTTAACATTTCCATTTTCTGTGTCTCACAAGCGCAATTATGCGCACCTTGAATAGTTTGTAAAAGTCCGTTGATCTTACCGATTATAGCACATCAATATTTTTTTTAAAAAAATGATTAAAAAATAAAAAAAACCAAATAGTTTGCTAGTTGATAAAATATGGCTGACTATCGACCCCCCCCCCGCTCTTTTTAATGTGCTCCATTTTCCATATGAGCTGGCAACCACCAACCCGCCAGAAACTTACACCCCTACTCTCTGAAGCACCAACATGAGCTGGCAACCACCAACCCGCCAGAAACTTACACCCCTACTCTCTGAAGCACCAACATGAGCTGGCAACCACCAACCCGCCAGAAACTTACACCCCTACTCTCTGAAGCACCAATATGAGCTGGCAACCACCAACCCGCCAGAAACTTACACCCCTACTCTCTGAAGTCCCAACATGAGCTGGCAACCACCAACCCGCCTGAAACTTACACACCTACTCTCTGAAGCACCAACTCACCAGAAACTTACACACCTACTCTCTGAAGTCCCAACATGAGCTGGCAACCACCAACCCGCCAGAAACTTGCACACCTACTCTCAGAAGCACCAACTCACCAGAAACGTGCACCCCTACTCTCTGAAGTCCCAACATGAGCTGGCAACCACCAACCCGCCAGAAACTTACACACATACTCTCTGAAGCACCAACTCACCAGAAACTTACACCCCTACTCTCTGAAGTCCCAACATGAGCTGGCAACCACCAACCCGCCAGAAACTTGCACACCTACTCTCTGAAGCACCAACTCACCAGAAACTTGCACACCTACTCTCTGAAGCACCAACTCACCAGAAACTTGCACACCTACTCTCTGAAGCACCAACTCACCAGAAACTTGCACACCTACTCTCTGAAGCACCAACTCACCAGAAACTTGCACACCTACTCTCTGAAGCACCAACTCACCAGAAACTTGCACACCTACTCTCTGAAGCACCAACTCACCAGAAACTTGCACACCTACTCTCTGAAGCACCAACTCACCAGAAACTTGCACACCTACTCTCTGAAGCACCAACTCACCAGAAACTTGCACACCTACTCTCTGAAGCACCAACTCACCCTGCACCCGCTTGCAATGGCCGCGGCCTCGTAGCATCTTTGCAACATTTCGTTGACAATTTTCATCTCGACCGGCTTTGGGGCCTTAGTCATAAACTCCATGGAGGCAAATTCTGGCATGACGTCTGCTCTGGACCCGCCATCACAGATTATACCTGAGGAAATACAGGAAATTAGTCAAAAATATTCTCATTAATAGTTTGACGATTGTGAGACATGTCGCGACAAGTTTAAACTTTAAAATATTTAGCTTAGCATACAAACGAATTGTCTTTCTATGTTGACCCTTTGTCTCGAAACGTTTCAACGTGAGAATAGAATAACTGCATGGCACGGAAAGAGATTCATAGTGCATGGTTGGTATAATTATTTTTGCCTCGCACGCCCGAAGTATAGCATAAAATGATCATAGGACGATTAGAGCATACAAAAGGAATATAGCCAAACTTAAGAATATCTGTATTAGAAGAATAACTGAGTTACGGGAAAAATGGATTAAAAACAGTTGTAGTTTTGGACAACTTCATTAGAGTAACACTGGTATGTAGTTAAATAGTGTTAAAAAATGGAATTTAGGGACAAAAGAACTGATGGATTAATGCATAAAACTGCAGGGTTAAAGAGAACACAAGAGTATGGGAATGCACAATGATACATTTAAATAGTATCTATGTATTTGTTCATGTTGTGTGAAACACTGCAGATTCTTAGTTTGAATATTACTTTCTTCCTGATCATCCATTAACAGAATTGTCCAAGATATTGGTGATGTTGCATTGAATAGCGTCCAAACAATCCCATACTTTGTTTACCCAAACAATCCATTACCTTTGACTACCCAAACAATCCCTTGCCTTTGACTACCCAAACTACCTTTGACTACCTTAACAGTTTCTTACCTTTGACTACCCAAACAATCCTTTACCTTTGACTACCCAAACAGTCCATTACCTTTGACTACCCAAACAATCCATTACCTTTGACTACCCAAAACAATCCCTTACCTTTGAATACACGAACAATCCATTACCTTTGACGACACAAACAATCCCTTACCTTTAACTACCCAATCCTCTTTGAACTGCTGTCTGATGGCCGCTATGTTTTGATACGCCAGCACAACGGCATTCACGGGGTTGGCTACTTCCCAGGGGCGGTCACCATCGGGTCGACTTCGTCCACGAAAAATAACTTTGTTCCTTGAGAGATGCAAAGGTTTTTACTAGTTATACAAAGGAGTTCCTGTTTTAAAAAAAAACATTTGGCCCCGCACTGTCCCGAAATTAATTATAGTTTTACTTTCAGCTTCCGTGTAATGATAGATAAGTGGATTCCAACTGTTTGGTATGGAGTTAGTCCTTCGGCAAACATTTTCCAGTTTCAAATCAAATGATTATAACATTACACACCCAGTAATACATGTGGATGTTTAGCCCTTAACGTTATCAACAAACAATGATAATAATACACATCACAAGCTGTCAAATTTCTTATTAACGAGTCAATAAAACTTGCAAGCACGCAATATATCCCAATTAGCTTCATCTTAGAATCATCGTGATATTAGCTTGTGTAGTCCCTGTAAGTTTTTGCATTTTGTCGTGCATTTGAAAAGTTTGCAAATTAGTATTTTGTTAACCTGATAAATTGGTATAAAGTTATGAGTTATGTTTTAAACAATTTTTTACTTAAAACATCCCTACTAAGTCGTATTTAGTATCAATAGAGAGCTGATTTTTTAAAAATAATATAACTACTGAAATAGTTTACAGAACACTGCAGTCGGCGTTAAAATCATGGTAAAAAGTGAGGTTTTCCCGACCTCACTTGACCTCTCATTTTATTATATAAAAGAGCATATTTCAAATACTTAAATCATTAATGAGACATGTGATTAAGTGTATATCTTAGGGACAACGATACAGGAGTTCAGATTAAGTGAATATCTTAGGGACAAAGATTTAGGAGTTCAGATCAGGAGGAATTCTGTAAACGTACACCACGGGGTTTCCGAAGATTTCTTTTTCCATTTAAGATATTCAGATGACCAGTTGCCCCAACTTACATCTGTCAAGATATTCAAATGACCAGTTGCCCCAAACTTACATCTGTCAAGATATTCAAATGACCAGTTGCCCCAAACTTACATCTGTCAATATATTCAAATGACCAGTTGCCACAACTTACATCTGCATGCCCATGAACTGAGGCTTGACGTTTGTGTGGTGGGACGGGTACGCCGTCAGCAGAAAGTCGATGCCCTTGAAGCATCCCTCGTCGAACATCAAGATTTTCCCAATGTTGTCAGGGTGACCGGAGCATCCAATCACGGTCACCTAAATGTGGACACACACAAACGGTTTCAGGTTTCAAAACAATGTAACAACTACAAAAGTACATTTTAAAATTTGTTTTAGAGCCGAAACAAGCAAATGTTTAAGGACGAACTTGAACTTGAGTAAACGATTAATGAAGAGTTCAACCAGGATATTTGAATTTTGAATAGATGATGTGACGTCATGTATCTTTTGAAGTTTAGATACGTTAAAATCGTACACCGTATTTTCGAAATTCGCATAAAAATACCTCATTTACGGGATCTTTAGATTTCAGATAGATTACATCATACATAGAATAAATGTCATTCTGGTTTAGTAAATCATGCAAACTACTTGAGAAATATGGATATAATATATATGCCTTGAGGAAATCAATTATTTTTTATCTCTTCAAGACGCTGGAACGTTATAGTCAAAATGATTTCAATAAACGTCAAGATAAATATTCATAAAAATTGCATAGATAGACGATAAAAAGAGTTGTATTTTTACAAAAAACATTCTCAGTATGAATAAATGGAGGTAGATGGACTATGATTTTTCTTATTTTTTTTTAATTGATTGTTTTTACGGCTGCTTTGTCATTAATCAGAAGAGTGCATACATAATATATAAGTATCAATTTTATATCTAAACAACCGGGGAATAAATATGCATGTGGGGCTTACATGTAACACAACAGTTGGCGTCTAGTCAAAAGTTAATGTCATTTTTTTCCTCCGTAAATTTTAAATCAAAGTTAATTAATTGGTCAAGGTTCATAATTATAACCTGCTTAATTATAAGAATTTTATTTGAAGATATTTTGATTTATAGGGGCTCAAAATAATTTGACACTTTAACGTGGATTAGAATAAGTTAAACATGCTGTTTATCTCATAAGTTGTTTATTTACCATGCCTATTGGCTCTGTGGCAAATTTGATGACAGTCTGCAGACCCAGGGCAGCCGTCAGAGCCACAACTGTGACTAGATTGTGTCCACGAGAGTGACCAGTTGCGTCGTCCGCATCGTACTGACATAGGAAGCCTATGTTCGGATGCTCAACACCGCCAACCTCGCCCTCACCAAATTCGGCTCTGGAGACACAAACAGCAACGATTTATAAATGAATTCTTCGAAGACGTTATGTTAGCAGTTGCCTGTAAGGAATGAAATAATGCAATGCTGTTTGAACGCCATCAGCTGCTTACACGCCATCAGCTGCTTTCACGCCATCAGCTGCTTACACGCCATCAGCCGCTTACACGCCATCGGCTGCTTACACGCCATCAGCTGCTTACACGCCATCAGCTGCTTACACGCCATCAGCTGCTTACACGCCATCAGCTGCTTACACGCCATCAGCTGCTTACACACCATCAGCCGCTTACACGCCATCAGCCGCTTACACGCCATCAGCTGCCTACACGCCATCAGCTGCTTACACGCCATCAGCCGCTTACACGCCATCAGCTGCTTACACGCCATCAGCCGCCTACACGCCATCAGCCGCTTACACGCCATCAGCTGCCTACACGCCATCAGCTGCTTACACGCCATCAGCCGCTTACACGCCATCAGCCGCTTACACGCCATCAGCTGCCTACACGCCATCAGCTGCTTACACGCCATCAGCCGCTTACACGCCATCAGCTGCTTACACGCCATCAGCCGCCTACACGCCATCAGCCGCTTACACGCCATCAGCTGCCTACACGCCATCAGCTGCCTACACGCCATCAGCTGCTTACACGCCATCAGCCCTAAACAGCATAACGGTAGAGTTCTTTCTTTAAAAAATACTTTTTAACCCAATAAAACGTTTATCTTCTACATGTTTTAGTATATTTAGCAACTGCTTAGAGAGTACAGAGTATCGTCAAGTAGGCGCCGGAGCCTCATCGAAGGAGATTAGATGTTTCTTAACGAGGAGAGGCGATACCAACGAACTGGTCTAAATCCCATTTTCCTGTCAAAAGTCGAATTTTAACGAATTTTCGGACACAGCTAACGATATAATTAGAAAGTACACATGACTGAAATAATATTCTTGTAAATTTAGATTGAATCAATTGTATTTCAATTCTTTTCATTGGAACTGGCCACCGCTGCGCTTTACTGACATTTTTGACACCCTCCACAGGCACACACATACAATTTTTTTATTTAATCTCGCATAAATGCCGATCTGTGGTAGTTCACCAGTTAATACCCAAACTCAACGACAATAAGACCAACTGATGAACAAACCTGAAAGATGTCTTGAAACCCTTAAAACGTTCGGTTACTTTAAAACCTTTTCTCTTCAAGAAACGAACAATCCGGTCGTGACATTTGTATTCTTTACCTGGCTTCTCTCTTAGACGCCAAATGTCTTTTCCTGGGGAGAGTTTTAAAAAAAAAGAAGAAGTTTTCTTGTATTTGTGGGTGGCTGCCGTGGGTAGGCGTACTGTTAGTTTTGGATTTTGTTTGTGCGCTGACGAAGGCTTCTTGCCGATACGTTCGATGTTTAGTGGCGTTTTTGGGGGTTCGCAATGTAAACCACAGAAATAATACTCGGTATAACAACCAGTTTAACATATGAAACAAACCGTTTAGTCTAAACAACTATACAGTGTTACACCTGTTAGCTTCGTGCCCTGCGCTAGACTTAGCTGGGGATTTGGGAGGCAAAAGGTTACCACGTCAAGACAATGTTGTATTGCACTTCACAGCAGAGGAAGCAGGATGCCCAGGTGTTAGTCAAGGCCATAAGGGGCCATCCATAAACGAGGTCACGCGCCTGGGGGGGGGTCACGCATTTGTGACGATGTGTTACGAGTGGGGGGGTGGGTGTTTAAGAAATGTGACGTCATATCAAAAACGCGCAACTTTACATAAAAGTTTCACTTGAATATTTGATTGCTTGCAATTTATTTCAATTTAATGATGTTTTCAATGGCTTCACACGCGTTACGATATTCGACTGCATTAAATACTTATTTAAATGAAAAAAATATAATATGCAACATGTTAATTTTCAATTGGAAAACTACGGCTTTTGTGACGTCATATTGGAGGGGGGGGGTCTAAGCTTTTGTGACAAAGTGTGACGAGGGGTGAAAAATCGGCCAAAATCGCGTGACTTCATTTATGGACGGCCCCTAAGAGAGTAATCTTAGGCCCATAGAATATGTGTTTAGTTTAATCTATACATCTCCTGATTTAACCATTTCTACTACCTATTTAATCAATACGCATACCTATTTATTACATTAAAGTTAATTTTTAACCAAGAATGTACCAATTTAATTTTTTTTTAAAGTTACATTTAACTTAAATTTCGGCCATTGAACCAAGAGACATGACAATTTAATCAGAAAAACCTCATATTTCACCTATAAATATTACGATATAACCTGTATCCTATAAACATGATATGACTTAAACCAAGAATTAAGCTACTGATTTAACCCAGGTACCCACCTATGTTGTTAAGTTCATCAAGTTGTTGCTCTATGGCTGTAAACGCAATCTTTTTCTCTTCGGTAAGGATGGGTTCTTTCTCTTCTTCTGGCTTCTTCTTGGGCATTTTGATGGTGCTCTTTATATTTGAACTGGTTAGGTCTTCGGACTACAGGTCTACGTACTAATGATCTACTGACTACTGGGATGATCTTGATGCTGGCTAAGAGACTTGGTTGAACTACGCGGTTAAAATTAATAAAGCTCAAAGTAAATTATTATTGTTTCTATTCAGAGGCGTCACTAGTCGGGTGCGGGGGATGCGGACCGCACCGGGGGACACCATCACAAGGGGTGACACCGAAATGTAAAATTCTGTATGTTCCCGCTCTTTGGCACTGGGAGACTCGGAGGAGGTATGTGGGTAAGTCGTGAGGGGCGACACCATGAGCTACCGCACCTGGTGACACCAACCCTAGTGACGCCTTTGTTTCTACTTTAAACAATTTTTTAAATGTTATAATTAATTTTAAATTAAAGTATTTTTACTAGTAGGTAATTATTTTCTAGATTTTCTAGTATGTACTTTTTTAATTTAAAAAATCTTTGGTTCAATGTAAAGGACATTGTATTTTCATTAAGCAAAGATATTATTAAATAATCGAAATAACCTATTTTTTAAATGCAACATTAAATTTTGAGAATTATATTCTTTTAGTTTGAAGCCCGAATCCGTTGTCGACATTATTTAAATAAATAAAAAAATAATTTGACACAGTGTAAACATCTTTATAATGGAATCATCTCTTGAGTAATGAACCTATTTTAAAACTTCATATTCAAGCAAACAATAATACAAATACGGAATTTACGCAGTTGTTAGGTTAGCGCCATGAGACTATAGAAATCTATAGTCTATGCATTATGTTCCACGCGATCTTTGAAATATGAGCTTATCAAATTGGTTCCTTTATTTCCTCCACCTTGTTCGTGTGCTATTTTCTAAGAATTAATTGTAACTTGGTAAAAAGAAATAATTTAATATTAATAATTTAATATATATCTCGATTCTCGATGAAATTTTTTTTTATAACATTTTAATTTTAATATTAATTTAGCACCTAAAATATAATAATATATACTTTAAAAAGTTCATTAATCATATTTCCCATAAAGTACACTATATCTAATTGCTAATAAATTTCAGCTCATAAGATGACACCATTTCAGAATATCAAGGAAACATTTACCCTTATTGTTTTTGTAACTATATTTGTTTGGTCTATTTAAAGTCCACGGACGGCCGTGTCCTCCATGGACGGGAACGCCATTCAGGTTCAGGATATGACGTCATGGACGTGCGCCCACCGAGATTACACATCCCTACAAAATATGACGTCATTGCCATCTTAAAACATAATGTTACAAAATAATTTTAAAAAATAGGCAAGAACATAGTAAGGTGCATTTATTGAATCTTGCGAAATATTACAGTTTTCTTCATTTGATATTACTGCTCTCATTCTTGAAATTATTTATCTCAGTTTTAATTCTAATTTAAAATCGTTGGTTAGCAAGGAGCCGGTGTGAACCATGTTCTAGTCAGAGGAAATTTGAGATGTGGATAATGGTATGAGTGATGGATTATGGTGTGATGTGTGGATAATGGTGTATATTGTAGATATGGTGTAGTATTTGAATAATGGTACGAGGTGTGGATAATTGTGTGAAGTGTGGATAGTGGTGTGAGTTGTGGATAATAGTGTAAGTTGTGTATATTGGTGTTTAGTTCGGATAATGGTCTGAGATAATGATAATGGTATGAGTTGTGGTTAATGGTATGAGGTAAGCATAGTGGTTTTATGGTGTAATATTGGTGTGTGTTGTGTATAATGGTGTACGTTGTTAATATTGATATGAAATCATATAATGACTGGAATGTGAGATGAGGATTCGTCCAATTGTTAGCAACTCTGTTGAGATGTATAAATGTTTGGTTGTTCCCTTCTTTGTACGAAAATGGGAAGAAAAGAGGAAATAGTTCTGGGGGGAAATTTCAATAACAATTTATATGATTAAATTAGAGGATAAGCCGATGCTCTCAATTGTATTTTAGTTAGTACGTAAAGTTCGAGAGTATTCTAGTTGGGGTTATTGGACCAGATGGCCACCCGTACAATGACACCAATGACCTCAGTTGGTATGGGGGGGGGGCGAGGGTTGGTCTTCTTAGTAGGTTATTTGAGTAAAAACACGTCCTTCGTTATTTTATCGTATCTGACCACCTGGTTGGTGCATGCTGCAAACAAAAACTTAGTCGGCACACCGTCAGCATCATCTGGTTATATAAGCCACAAGAAAGTTATGCGGAAATCGTAAACTTGTATCGCTGTGAGATCTGACCGACCTGTCACCAAGAATGGCCAGCAAACTCGTCCTCTGTCTGACCGTGATGTGTCTCTTCAGCATGGCTTCGTCGGGTGGTAAGATGATTCACTTTGATGGCAGCGCTCGCGTCGATGTTCTAATGATTATAAAGTTTTAAATTAAAAGCTTGAGTAGATCTGCAAAAAATATCTTATATTGTAGGGGGCATTTAAGATTCGGAAATAAGATTTAGTTGACAGTATAAGAATCTCCATATATGTGAATCATGCCCCATGATCTTTAAAGACCAACTATAGAAGTAGTCGGTGGGCTATTAGGAAGGGTAAAACCATATTTTCTAATGGGTATTAGTTTTCTGACATGTATAAATATATATAGTATAAATTTATGAATGATTTTTTTCTTCATCATTTATATTTCCGTAAGCCATTAAAAAAAACACGATTTCTCAACATGCCCTTTTCTTGAACACAATCTACTGCCGTTGAAGTATGAAACGAAATAGTGTTTTTTTATACAGTAATAATCAGGCTTTGAACAAAACCCCTGCGTTTATTTGCATGAGACTCAACACACAGCTATAATATATAATTTTATCAATGCACATATATTTATTAAATGCATTTTTCCTATTCTATTAAATGACAAATTTAATAGAGCTAGTTGTAGTTGTTTGCAGAGCCGTCTTTACATCATTTTGGGCCCCTGGGCAAAGAAAGAGTGCGCCCCCCCCCGCAGGATAAAAACATAAATATACATAATATATATATAAATAAACATATTCCCATGGGGCAACTATTTTCGTGGGCCCCTGGGCAAATGCCCAACGGGCCTGTGCGTTAAGACGACACTGATTGTACGTCCACACACCCCAGGCGTTAACACACTGCTGCAGCAGCTCCAGGGCCTGGCACAATTCCTGAGGCCATCCATCACAACCACCGCCAGAGCCGCCAGCCAGACCTCCCCCGTCTTATCCACAACGGCATTGGACTCTCTCCTCAACTTAGTCAACCAAATTCTGACACGACTACAAGCCATCGGTAATATGCCTACACCGTATTTATTGCAACTTTTCTAAACTCTTAAAAATTAGATGTTGATAAGAGCTGCCTCTCATGTTGAGGAATTAATAAAAACCTGATATGGGAAGTAATGAGAAAGACAAGGAACACGTCAGAAGTAAGAATGTTTCAGGGAACAATAGCAGTAAAGAAAATATCTCCATTAAAATAAATCACTTGCAGTGAAATATTTGAGAGGACATCAAATGAAATGTAAACATAGTGGCGTAAACACAAACTGTTTGAAGGGCTTGAGGACTTATCTGTCGGTTATGTTAGAATGTTTCAGTGAATATCCCACATTTTATTATTTTCCGTTTATTTAAGGCGATACTTTTACCAAACAGCAGATCTGGTAGTCTATCAACTTTCATATTAAACAAAAGTACTTTCAATTGATAAAAATATTTTATGCTAATGACCTTAAAATGATTTTTTATTTTAATTCACAGAAACCCAACTTAATAGTCAAGTAAGTATAATCGTTTTTTGTGTCTATAATTTTGTTCTTTGCGCTTCTTCAACTGTAAGGTATGAACAATTTCGAGGCAGCCAGGGGCATATTTATATTACTTAAGAAACCACTAGGGACCAACCAGGTAGACATAAATTTTCTACCGGTACCAAATCCGTATCGTTAGATGTACTATATCCCAGATCCGGGTACGAATCCGAGTACTAGAGTCGTTTAATGAAAATCGGAAATCCGAATTAATTTCGGTTTTGAAAACGATTAGCGATTGCTTGATTTCGAAAAACCATAACCGCCTTGTATTTAGCTTTATTGTTTTCTACCTATAAAATTTAATTTCAGGCATTCAATTTGGAGTTACTAAATTATATATATATATATATATATATATATATATATATATATATATATATATATATATATATATATATATATATCTCTATATATATAAGACGCATTTGTTGTCTGTCCGTCGTCTGTCTGTTCCCTTATAACTCAAGATCCAGACAACCAAATAACGTGAAATTTGGTACACGTACACAAAATTATACCGGAAAGGTTATTAAACAGGTTTCGTTCCATATATATAAGATACTGGGGGCTGGGGGCCCAAAATGTAGTTTTTCCCTATATGAGCTATATAAAATAAAAATTATTGAAAATTAAGACGTAAAATATTA